>JAJKFI010000058.1:2460364-2488177 GCA_029204185.1 Lerista edwardsae | reverse complement strand
TAATAATAATAATAATAATAATAATAATAATAATAATAATAATAATAGGATTTATATACCGCCTTTCTTAGGTCACCAGATTTCTCTAATAACTATAACTCAAGGCGGTTTACATGGGCAGACTTTATTCAGAAACCCGAAGGTTTTTACAATTTATACAGAAATGTTCTGTCTTTCAAGAACTACACACATACAGATGGATCTTTCTGGATTTAGTCCTTCTTTCTGGCCACCCGTTTGTCTTCTTGCTGGCTGATAAATGGCTTCCCTGCTCCCACCAGAGAAGCGGCTGAACTTCGGCACAACTCCCCCTCATACAAGGCAGCCAAAGCTCAGCTGTTAATCAACCGCAATTAACGAGGTCTGCCGCTCACAGAGACTTCTGGCTGTCCCGAACTGGCGACCTTCAGATCTTCAGCTCTTATCTTCAGGCAAACGGAGGCATTAACCCTCTCGACTAAATCTTCTGCCCAGAACAACTGTCCCTCTTCACCCCTACCCAGCATGTTGGCTTTTCCAGTGGCTGTTGCTGGTGTCTCGTCGGTATTTTTTTTGTTTGTTTAGAATGTAAGCCCTTTGGGGACAGCGAACCATTTGATTTATTTTACTATACAAACCTCTGTGTGAACTATGTTTGTAGAAAAGCAGCATATAAATATTATTAATAATAATGAAGATATATCTGAATTGGCAAACCTTAGTTAGGGCCATTGGTTCTCCTACACCATAGAAAAAGGATTGCTCAGAAAAATGAAAAAAAGAGACACTAGCACTAATCCCAAATAGTCTCAATATATGCAGGGCTGGCTGAAGCTATTTACAGGTCCAACGGGTGGCCCTCCCTTAACAAGTCATAGGGAAGAATTGAAGCGAGTGGGCGGGCTTAGTGGCCATGTTGGTAAGTACAAAACATTGCTCATTCCAAGCATTTCAAATGGGTTTTCGCATGATGTTTAGAACTTAATCGTTTACTCCTGAAGTAAAAACTTACCAAAATAACAACGTGTGATCGTGGAGAAACACCAGTGGTAACCATATTATGAGTTAATATGCAATTCCAAGGTTTAATTTCGCAGAATTATATTACTGAACACACCGGATGAAATGCTGTCTATTTTAACTCAGATTGCACTGTTTTGACAGACTTATTTTTTGAATTATTTTTTGCATCACAAATAGGACAAGGGAGCCCTGGAAACAAATGAACTCAGTTGACTTTCAAAGGAACACCAAATTCACATAAGCAAGGAACCTAAAATGAATGGAAGTCTACTTTGAAGTGAATATTGCAATAGAATGCTTAGCTTCTGTAGAGCCAAGATGGAAGACACAACCAAGTGCTCTCAATGTATGCAAGCAACATACATTTCTAGCTCTTTCTAGAAGAGCTCTTCTAGCTCTCAATGTATGTAAGCAAGTTACAAGAACTCATTGGCATGGGAAACACACACTCTGGATGAAATTCTGTTTTAGTACAGGACCTGCTGGGGTTACTAGGAAGCTTGGCAGATGTCCAGGGAGGGGAACAGGACCACGGACAGCTCACCATGGAACTTGGTAGGTTCAGGCTGGGTACAAGGCACGCAAGGTTTAGGTAGGTTGTTGCTCCTTCAGCAATCCAGAGCTAACTGGGGTATTAAAGTGTCTGGTCAGCTTGATGGTTCTAACTCCACACCCTCTGAAGAATCTATTGGCACTTAAAGAAGCCATGTCCTATTTCTCTACTCTTGGTTCTGTTGGAACTGAGGAGCATCATGATTCCCCTGGAGGTAGCAGAAAGGCTCCCTCCTGGATTGGTGAAGGTTCTGAGGGACAGGGCAGGGCTATCATCTCAAGCTGGTCAGATGAAGGTATCAGTTATCTCTCATGACAGTCACTAGTGAGGTGAACCTTCTGAAGCTCTTTCTGGGAATGCTTTCTGACACCAGCCTTCCTCACACTCTGTGTCCTTGAACCCTACCTCTCCCCCACCCATTAGTATGGGATGCAACTCCTGGGCAATCCTATCCAACCTTTGAGCACGTGGTAAAGGCAATAAAGCTCTGAGATAAGAGAATAAACATTCCCTCAGGAGGCCTGAGTGACTACTACTCCACCACAGAATGCAGAACATCTTCCATTGGCACAGCTGTGTCAGTGCTGGAAAATTGGTTGGGATTGTGCCCTTAGTTAGCATGTTCCAGAATTGCACTATGGTACAGGTTCTGGCGCTAAGGTCTACCAACTCTGGCACAAAGTAAATCTTGTAATATCACATTTGGGAAATTAAAAAAAATCTTATAATTTTTTTCCTCCATAATCTCTACTGTCTGCCATATTCAGAAGTTGTCTTCCAAATTACTTATACTATATAACAGTGGCTAAACAGGCATCTAGGTCAGAGTTTCCCCAACAACCTCAGAGGTGCTGGGCAAATGTAATATTGACCTTGATACGGTTCAAGTGTAGCTTGCCTTTGAGAAGCTCTTTGATGTACGGGGTGTGTTGCAAAATTGGCTCAATATAACTGAATTATTTGCTTTTTCAATTTCCTGTCAGGTTTTGGTCCATTCTGGATTATATCCATTGCTCTGTGAGGGTGGAGCGCAACAAATACCTTCCTTCCTGCAACAAATTGCTTCAGATGCCGTTTTACCTTCCATCCTGTTCTGATTAAGGTTGATGAGAGGCAGCAAGAAAGTCACAATCAGTTGTGCAAATTCCTGCATGTTCCCTTTATGGGCCATCTAAGGTGTTACAAAAAAATCCCTCCCATTTTCTACCTTTAAAATAAAAATGAATTGAAAGAACCTATACCCAAAATGCATCTATATGAAATGCTGTCTCCCAAGGATCTATGGATGGTTAACACATCATAAGAGCCCCTACATGACACAAGCCTCTTAAGTGGGCAAAGTCACCTTCAGGATTGAATCCAGACCATACACACACAGAGAGAGAGCCTTTGTGTGAACCACATCCATTCAGGGGGGTTTAATTGTCAGCCAAAAGCGAATGGAAGAATGACCATCAATCCAAGGCTAGCCACTTCTTTCAGCAGGATACAATTCAACTGGGAGGAGCAGAACAGTATATGGTAGATACCATTTGTCCACATTGGAGAAATACCATTGAGATAGTTCCCTGCGTTTTACCTAACATAGCAGTCCAGTAGGCCGGTTGACAGGTATTCTCAGAGCCATACTCAAGATCTAAAATAGGACTTGGTTCTCTTTTGATCCTGTGTCTCGTTCAGAGCTTAAAAGCTGCATGCTAGAAGCACATCATTGATAGGAAGTTGCTACCTTCCTATCAATGTTGTGATCAATGTACATTGGCTGATTTAACAACCAACAGCAGGCCCTAAGCTGTTGAACTGAATGGTGCTGCACTGCAGGAACAGGTGCATAAGCCAGAGAGCAAAGGCGTGGTGCACATTGCACTGTACAATGTTGCACATTGCAACTTGTTGCACATTGCACTGTGCAACAATCTTTAGGGAGGGCAACATGCTGAGTATGACACTAGCGGCCAAAATTGTGAAAACCTTGGTAAGTAAGAATAATACCAGCATGTTGTATGCCAATGAAAAGATAATTTAATGCAGAATAAAGAACCCCCTTTGGAAATCTGTGTCCTTTCAAATGTGATGGCCAATTAACCAGAAAATAGTTTATTTACACATATGCACGCACACACATAAATTCTTTATATTTTATAACTCAAGTTAAGACTGTTTATTACTCCTGTTTTTATTGATGCTATGTTCATTCTTTGTTTTTATAACTATATTGTTTTACTATCTTCTGCTCCTTGATTGGCAGTTTTATATGCTGTTTTATTCTATCTACTCTGCATATTTCATGTTAGCTGCCTTGGACACTTGCATCAGTAGGGGTAAGGCAGGGTATAGTGTATTGTACATAAATCAAATACGTACTTTTGGACTAGTATTTGAATCAATTTCAACTGAGCAGTAAGGCTTGTTTTCTGCCACTGTCTTCCTCATATTTCCTGCTTGTCACCAGGTTCATTGCCATCATTCACTATACCATTGTGTATGTGAGTGAAAGGATGCAGAAGGGTGGGGCAAGTTCAAAATTCCACTCAGCAATTTGGTGGGTTAGGCCATTCTGCTGTTGCATAGCCTGTCAAAAACTAGCCCATGTGCCAAGGGATTGCCTAGAATAGAGTGGTCCAACTTTCAACAGCTATGGGGGACACAACTATTGCATGGCCCCTGGCTGTGCCAACCTGGAAGTAATTGGCATTTATGTGATGATGTCCTTGCCAGTTCCACGTTCTGAGCCTGCTGAAGACATTTGGCAGACACAGAACTCAAGGAACAGAGGTGGGTACAGCAGGGCTTTTCCATCTCCCTGCCACCCTGTTCTGGCCTCTCCTTCTCCAAAAGAGAGGCTGGAATGGAATGACAAGGAGACTGAAAAACTTCTGAAGCAGATTCCACATTGCGGGGTAAGTCACCACCTCTTCCTTGAGAAGCAGCTTAAAGGATACTTCCATGAAACCATAACAGCTGGAAGCACAAATTGCCCAGTTATTTTTCAGCATTGTTTTACTCAGAATCCAGGTGCTTGGTTTCTACTTACTTTAATGTGCTCCTCTTAGGCTGTTATGGTTTTCAGTTTGCAACATGATCCTGCAAGTGAGTCTACGGCAGTGGTTCTCAAACTTTTTAGACCATGACCCACTTTTTAGAATGGCACTCATGTCGGGACTCACCAGAAGTGATGTCATTAACCTGGAAGTGACATTGTCAAGCAGGAACTGACATCACTGTGACATAATAAAATGATACTCCTGGAATGTAAACTGGCATTTTTGGACTGCAGCAAGTGCACAACCAGGAAATATCCCTGACAGAAAGCAGGATTAGGGCAAGATAATGTATGATGTAAAAGCACTGAACTAAAAGCAATATTTAAAAAAATTGCTCACCTGAACATTCAAACTGTTAACGCCCACAAAAGGAATATAGCAAGAGTAAGGTTTGCAGCTTCCAAGATTGCTGCTCCCACTCTCTGCGACCCACCTGACATCAGGTCCCAACCCACCAGTGGATCCCACTCCACAGTTTGAATAACCCTGTCTATGGTTTTGCATGGAGAGTCACTTGATGGGAGACTGTCAGTTCTTGAGTGGCTGTCAATGTTTCTTGATTGGATGATTCACCTGCAGGAGTCGGGCTGTCAGAAGAACTCTTGCCATATGGAAGCAGTATGGACAGAATAAGGACAGAATGAGCTGTGAGTTGACTAGACTAGCAGATCTGCTACCTTGCAGTTGTGCTTCTGCATCCCTATTTACCCACTTGCATATAAAGCAAATATTACTAAAATGTTGTACATCTCCAGTACTTTCTCATCCACAGGAAACGAAACACTGTGCCTTTAAGTGTTGCCCATGAACTTCTCTCTGCTCTGTGAAGTGGGGTGCATGTAATACTATAAATTGCTCCTTGTCACTTAATAAAACCTTACCTCCATATCCAGTGCACCTGACTGAAGGAGGGGGAAACTTCCCCTTTGGGGCTCTCCAAGTGCTCAAGGTTCAAACCAAGTCCAAGGTGCTAATGAACAGACTCCTGAAAAACGTTGTTGTTCAGCGCAAGGGCTCCATACAAGGAATTCATTCAGCAGCTACTGTGCATGCATGGAAAAGCTTTGGTAAAGAAATCCCACCGAGTTCAAAACACTTTGCCTAACTTGAGCCGCCCCCCCTCCCCTTGTTTGCTTTCCAAGCTTTTGCCAGAGATAACAAGGCCTTTGCCAGTTGATATTTGCAGTAGCTGTGAAGTTATGAATGGGAGCCAAGCAGTCTCCCCTCATGCCCCATGGGCAAAATGGCAGCTCCTGGGGTGAGCTCACAGCCAAATGACACTTTCACGATCCCTTAAGTGCACTTGCAAGCTTGTAAAAATCAGCCTGGTTTTTAATGCACAAAGCAGAGGTGCTGTCTGCCTAACATTTACCTTGGGATTAAAGGAAGGGAAAAAACAGGACTTTTACTAAGCTTTAAACTCTGTGATGCCTTGACGCAATAGGAAGACCGGTTGGCAGCTCAAAACCCAGGTTTCTTGTGTCGAGGTGAAAGCTTCAAGGTTTCCTCCCCTCACTGAATCAAAAAACCAGACGCTTCCATGGTCTTATTGTACAGAAGGGAGACTGCTTCACTCACATCCCTTAATGCTGCTTTCTTAACCACGTGGCTCTGTCTGAAAACACATGGATCACACTTGCTTGCCTGAAAGTCTTTGAAACCCAACAAAAAAAAATACTTTGACCATAAAACTCTTCCACGTTAAACGTATGGGCAGCCCAATCCTATGGAGCTGGCAGTGGGTGTTGCAAATGTGAGCCTGTGCCGCCCTGTCAATGCCGCAGATCGATCCCTGGGCACTGGTGAAGCTCAGGTAAGCGCCAAGCGGCAAGGAAAGGTGGTGGGAGGGCATGGTGGGAGGCATTTCTTAGCAGTGGGAAGGGCAGAATGGGGGGAGGGACAGGCCCAGGAGGAGGTGGGACCAGCAGTGGCATCGTCTGCTGAATCCTATCCCTTACGTTGGGCTTAAAAGTAACATATGGCTTCTCAAGTCAGAGCCAGCAATTTAGCCGACGCTGAGAAGCCCCATTGAGAAGGCTGGGGCATTACTCGGGGGTAAGGAACTTCAGGGTCAGGAGACACATTTGTGACAACCACTGCACCCTGACTCCGAGGGGGCCTCCAGTCTGCTTGTATCCAGCACAGGATACAGCAGTGGCCATCAGGAGCCACAACTCCTGTGCTGATAGGATTGGGCTCATAGATGCACAACACACTACCGCTCTCTACTGCAACAAATAAGTCTAACTTGCCCAGTTGCCACTCTCTGCTCCGCTGCTGCAAGTCACTCCATACAAATTATGCCCAAATATACCACAAAAAGAAAAACAGCTATAAAACAGCAGGAACTAGTTCCAGATTACTTAAGCAAGTGAGCCTATCTATCTATGCTACCATGGTCATTTCATTTTACAGAGATGAAATTACTTTGGGTGCCTAATACCCCATTTCAGAGTTGGGATATTATCTTTAGACCTCCTTTTAGACTTTTTGGTTCAGCCAGTAGCGGCTTTCATACATTTATTTCTGCATTTATTTGCTCTCAAAACTAGATGCCCATTAATTGGAATTTAAATTTTGTACAGGCAGATATTCCATACACTTGTTCAGATAAATGTTATGCACACTGTATATGTGTGTTAGTTACCCACATTTCTGCAGCAAGCACCCATGCCCACAAGCCAGATGCAACACTGTACCTTAACAATAGTACCACTGGAAGGCAGGCAAGCATGATAGAAAAAGCAGAGAACTATCAGCTGGCAGGCAAGGGTGCTCCTCCTTTTGTTTGCCAAGAGATACAAACAGTAGGTGATATGTTCGTCTTGGGGTTAATTGTTCAACGATATAAAGGTTCTCACGGCCATCCATGATTGTTGACATTACCAGACACAGTGGCACTATGTAGACATAGAGTCAGTTTCATGAAAAAAATTAGTCAGGATTGGGGGTGGGAGTCCTCCGTCATTTACCAAGTGACACTGCAAAAGGGCTGTGAATTGGTTTTGCTCTTTGAGTGGCTAGAATCGCTCATATGACAAGTACAGAACACATTGCCCTCACTCTGAATGGGCTTCATTGGCCCATAGTGACATCAGCAAACAGCTCATCCTGACTAGCTACACAGCATTATGACATCGTGTCCAGTGGGTAATCTGACTCGCTTGGCTCACTCAAAGAATAAAACAGAGGAAAGAAATGGCCATAGATGCAGTAGCAAAGTGGGGAAAACTGGGGCAGAGGGAAGCATCTGTAAACAGTTGCAAGGACATTAAAAAGAGTGTGTTTACAGTCTTTGCTTCCAGAAAAAAAGCAAACCTGGATTGCATTTGGCTCTGCACTCATCTGCAGCATAGAGGGAAGCCTTCTCAGCTGATGTATAGGCATCACACAGTGAACTGGATTACACCAACTAAGGAAGTGCCTCGATGCCATTCGACTGACTTTCTAAGAGCATTTGAGGAAGCCAACTCCTGTATGCCCTGTGATGAAGAGAGTGTTTACAAATGGGCTTCCATGTCCCCCGGAGCCAAGTTTTCCCATGAAAAGGAGCTCTATTAAGAGGCAAGAGTCTTAGGATGAGGTTCAGAGTACAATCATGACTTCAGAAGCCAGCATTCCCCATGCTCCTGGTATTTGATTTCAGGCTGAAAGCCATTCAGGGAAGCCAAAACAAGCAGAGCCATTCCTGCCTACTTCCACTGCTTCGCTTCATCTCAGAGTCTCTTGCATATCCAACAGAACCCAAAAAAGCCACACTGCTTCATTTATCAAAAGGGAATTACTCAAGCTCCAGTTTATTAATGTTCAGAAGTTCTCAGTTAGACAGACAAGTTGCACATATAAGTGGGATTTCTTTTTTCGTTTTTTCCCCCCTTCTGGTGTTGTGGAAAAGGTAACATTAAATAATACTTTGCAACAGAGAGCTTATGTTTAGTTTGGCTTTATGTGACCAAAAAAATAAAATAAGAGAGCTCAGTGCTAAGGGGTAAGGTGAAGGTCACCAAAGGGTGATGGATGGGATGTTCATTGTGCTGAGGACAGAAGAACTTTCAACTAAAGACTCTGTACATGGCAGTCTGATCTATGTATCACTGATGCACTTTGAAATCTGGGTGGAAAGTCAAAGACCTTCCCCAGGATACATGTCATTTAACTGAAGACGCACCATTGCCTACCCTCCAACAAAGAAAGGCGAACTCAATGAGCTGCCACCCCTCTTTGAGCAAGGACATTTCCATCCAGTATTCAGTCCAGTAAACTGTGTGTATGGTGATTTCAAAGCACTGGAAAACACTTTGGCTAAACTTTGGAATGAGACTCTGAGCATATAAACACATGATAGTACTTTCCTATCTCTGAATTTATATTATCTAAAATAAACACTTTCTGATGTTTTCTGTAACTGACATGCAACAAAGTCCACATTGCCACAAATACGATAAGTGTAGTAAACAGCAGAAATTACACTTCATTACACATTGTGCAACATTTGTTGTGCCTTTGTACACACACACTGTTCAGTTGCCAGGCAACATTCTGCATCCCACAGTCAAGCCGAGAATTTTACAAACCATTTGGCTTCATCAGCCCCTTCCAGATCATGCCCCAACTTGATTTCCTGTTCTATTCCGTCATTATTCAGCAGCACGGATTTCTCAGCGAGGTACTGAACTACCACTACACCCTCTGGTGGGAAAAACATTCAAGTCAAGAAATACTTGCCAAGAGCCTATTCCACTTTGAGGACTGAAATACAGTTTAGTAGTGCTGTGAGGGGTCGTAGAAATGCCATTCCATACATGAGCAGACATCAACCAGTTCTATAGGACGATGGTCTTGCTGTCCCTGAATAGTCCTCCAGACATGCATTTGTTTAGAATCTTCCATGCCAAGGTGTTGTGAGGAGAGCATGGCAAGGGGAGCATTTCCTCTGGGTGGCCCTCCCTCTCTCCCTCCTTTGCTTCTGGGTCCATTTGGCATGAAATGGGGGGGGGGGGGTTGGAAGCAGTTGGCGGTGAGATCACTGCCAGGAGCCTTGCTGCTGTTGCTCATCCTGGTAAGTAGGGCTCCCCCCCTACTGGTGAGTAGGGCTCCCCCCCCACAGGGGGGGCACTTGGGCCCCTCAAAAGATTTTTGAATTGGGCTTTGCCGCTCCTATTGCAGGCCCTGATTGGATGTGTCCAAATCTACCCACTCCTCATTTGGGAGCTGGTAGGATAAATTGGGACAGGAGACATTTACTAGACAGGAACAAATTCCCTATATTCTAGAGCAGCAATTTTCAACTAGTGTGCCACAGGAGTATGTGGGACGGTCATATATTAGCAGGGCCATTGGGAAATGCGAGCCACCTACTGGGAGCGTGGTTGTCAAAAAACTGATGGTGTGCCTTGACAATTTTAGCGTCAGTGTGCTGTGACATTAAAAAGGTTGGAAATCTTGTTGCCACAGAGCAAAGCATTTTGGGGACAGACATGTGGGACCCTCCTTCCGAAGCTGGAGGTTGCATTGTTGCTATGCGTAGCTCACTGCTGACAAAATACCTTTCATGAACTCATCTTAGCCAGAGAGTCATCAGCTGTTGCCACCAGGTATTGCAACAGCAAATTTAGTGCATTAAAGGTTGTGTGAAGATGTACTTTCTGGTCTGTCCCAAATTAATTGCCCATTTCCACGGCTATCGCTGAATTCAAATATCATTAAAGAGGAAGGAAACATTTCTCTTCTATACCAATCAGGATTGCACAAAACTTCTATCATGTCTCCACAGTCATCTTTTTTTTTTTCAAAACTCAAAGGTCACAGGTGCTTTAATTTTGCTTCCAGTGAAAGTGCTTTAATCCCAAAATCATTTTATCAGTTCTAGACATATGCAGTAGATAACATTTAAAATGTAATTTTCATTTTTAGACCTTTTAAAAAATTTTCATCTTCAAATGATGGCTGCGTAATCTTTAATAGCTCCCATTCAGTAGAGTGAGTCAATAGCCATCACACACATTGCTTTCACTGGCTGTCAGCAGAAACTAGAGAGCCATCAGTACAACTTCTGCAAAGGATTGGTGAACAGAGAGGCCTGCCTACCTGCCAGAGAAGAAGTGAAATAATGCCATTTATTCTTCTTCCCTCCTTTCAAGTGGAAGTTTCACCTTTGCTATCAAGAGTGGAATATGCCTTTCACATAAAGCTGGATAGCAGATAGGTGGGCATGGAAACCAAGTTAGGCAGCAACAGCATGAAGTCACAATGGCCAGCCTCTTTCCTAGGCAGGGCAGGCAGAATAGCATCAGAATGTGGTCACAATGGCCAGCCTCTCTCCTATAGGTGGGGCAGTGTCAACATGAGGTCACAAAGACCAGCCTCTCTCCTATTGGCGGGGCAGGGTCAACGTGAGTTCACAATGACCAGCCTGTCTCCTTCAGTCAGGAGATTAGTTCCCACATTGTTAATAGGCTGGGGGGGGGGTATCTTTACATATGTGTACAGTGCTGTAGAGGAGAGTCCAGGGCAAATTCACAAGAGTTTCCTTATTCTAATTTACATAATCTCTGAGCATTATTTGCTCAATTGGTTTGAACGTTTGAGGTCACCTGAGCCCCTCAGATTTCCTGCACATGAGGAAGCCCATGGACTTCACGGCCTAATAAGTTCATGGCCACATCCTTTGTTTTACCAGTCAGTTGTGGAACAAGGGGCAGGTCAACCAAGAAAAAGTGGCTTCAATCAATCAAAAAGTATGGAAATACGGCTTTTCAACATGAAGCTCCCAAAGTGATTTCTACTCTGAAAGGGCACAACAGCATTTTCCAAGAAGCTGATCCAATACAGGAACCTCCTTAGGGGATAGGAAGGTCAAAAATAGGAATTAGTCAGGGATTTTCACCACACAACCCAACACCTGAAAACTGGCTCAGGATTGGATTGTGTCCTAAAATGGTTAAAAATACATCTATAATTTTCCAATAACTACACGAGGCATTACAATGATACCATGCTATATTTGCAACCAAAAAAATCTAAGTTTCAAATATGAGGCACATAGATAATAATAAGCAATGAAAGCTTAAATTCACTTTTCAGATCCACTTTTTGATGGGGCAAAAACATTTCCAATCAAAGTCACAGTCCCTCTGAGACACCAGACATGACTAGATTTTGGAGAGAGGCCATTGATCTTGTCGTACCAGCGATCTATCGATGGCTTCTACATTCCGACAACCTGGAAACGGGGAAGAAAAACACAAAGCAATGTAGTCCACAATTGTCTGCCCATAATAGACACTCAAATTTAGGCAAAAAATCATCTTCTTCCAAACGAATGTGCACACTCAGAGCAACATCAGAGGATATCCTTTAGGTACTGCCATCTTCAGAGGTTAGGCAGGTGTGACCATAGAAAACACCTTCTCTGTGATGGAATATGCTTTTTGGAATATGCTCTCTCTTTTTGGAATATGCTCTCCAGGGAAGTCTGATGGGCATCATTGCTCGTATTCGATGGGTGCCAAGTAAACACTCTACGTTCCTATGCATTTTCTTAGATGTTTGCTTTCCCTTTGTTACAATTGCTGATTGTGTTTGATGCTGCTTTGTGTTCAGAGTGTTTACAGGACAGGAATCTTACAGTGTTAATTCGTTGGGATTAGAACTGGCACAACTGGACCATATTCTTGGCCACTGTGCTACCTTCTCCTTCCCATTCTTCTAATCTAGAGCTTCCCACTCTGGACCCAGCAGACCATGGAGGATCATACCAGGCTGCACATCATCTCTGACTCTCCAAGATAGCAGATTTCAGCCACAAACTGGTGCAGACATTTAACCTGAATATAGGTAGCAGTCCCAGTGTGTGAAACTCACTTCATTGCTACAGGCAACCTCTGGTATTCACTCTACAACCCAGTGCTAAAGGAACAGAAGAAGCAGCCTCATTCCAATTCATCTAGGTCAATATCATCAACTAATGGTGGCTAGTAAGGTTTGGAGTGGGGGGGGGCAATGTCTCTTGATCATGGACCAGCCAAGTCCTTTTTGCCCCTATAGAGCAGCCCCTGCTCTTGTCAACACTGGAAGTGGCTCTCCATAGTATCAGACAGGCATTATTTTTTTCTGCCTTCCCCTCCAGAGATTGAAACTGGGACCTTCTGCGTGCAAAGCAAGTGATCTGCCACCAAGCCAGCACAATTCCTTTACATGTTGCTTCTTACCGGATAGTGCCATCGCTAACTGAAACTCTTCTTTCAATATCTGAAGAACTTGCTTCACACCTTCTTCACCCTAATTAAGACAGACGTATTACATTCATAACACAGGCTATGCGGTTTTAACTGGAAGTCAAATGAGGCCTCAGTATGGCAACAGATGCATCACAGTGTGTGCAGCAAACACCAAGAGGGCAAGGCTAATTTTTCTAAATCCAGACCTCCAGCAGCTTTAGACATGATCATATCTGGTTTTGAAGGGGTAGCCAGGGCTCAGCCTCACCAGATTTTAATAGCCGCATTCCCACTGACACTAGGACCATAGTTCCAGTGATGGCATTCAGGGGGAACGGACCAGAACAGGCGTTCCGGATCCTAATGGGCTCCGTGGCTGGTTCCGGGTTCCCGACAAGTGCCAATCAAAAGTGAGTTCCTGTTCCTAAATCATTTGAATGACACCACTGCATAGTTCCCAAGCTTTTAAAACTAGGACCTGCTTTTTAGAATGGCTCTTGTATTTGGGACCCACTGAGCAAGATGCACTTTTTCAAGTTCCTCTTACATTGAGCAGGGGGAGCATAACTGTCCCTCTTCACCCTAGCACAGTGCTTTTTCTAGTGGCTGTTGCTGATGGTGTTTATTTTTAGTTTTTTGACATCGTGAGACCTTTTGGAACAGGGAGCTATTTAACCTTATAATTATTTTTTGCCTGTAAACCGCTTTGTGAACTTTTGTTGAAAAGCAGTACATAAATACGATTGATTGATTAACCTAGAAAAGTTATATCATACAGGAAGTGACATCATCAAGCAGGAAGTGCTGTCATTGTAACATAATAAAAATGACACTCTTGAAATTCAAATTGGCATTCTTGGTCTGCAGCAATTGTACAACCATGAAACATCCCTGACAGAAAGCAAGATTAGGACAAAATATTATGTAAAAGCACTGGACTGAAAACAATTCTTTCAAAAACTCAATTGAAAATTCAAACTATTAGCATTCACAAAAGGAGTATAGCAAGAGTAAAGTCTGCAGCTTCCAAGATGGCTTGGAATTCAGCGACCCACCTGCGACCCACCTGACATCCTGTCGTGACTCACCAAGTGGGTCCTGACCCAGTTTGAATAACACTGCACCAGGAGATGTTGGTGTGCACATGGGTAAATTAACCCATCTTGTTGAGAGGCACAACAGAACTCCTTCTCCAAGTCATAAGTTGAACATCATTGAGTAACATTCATCATGGTGCTCAAGTTATCCCACAATTGCCATGTTCAGGTAAATTTTTTTTACCCACGTTTTGGGATGCCTGGACTGGCACAATAATGGCTTATAAAGCCTATAAAGGAGACAGACATTGGATACAAATAAGTCTATAGTTGAGTATCCCTTATCCAGACTGCATGAGAGGGGAAGGCTTCTGGATTTTGGATTTGTCTAGATTTTTGAATATTTTCATAAGTATGAGAAATACTTCCTTTTGCTCTTTCCACTGTTACATTTGAGTGCCTGCTGGCCTCTTTCAACAACAGCACACAACACAGAGCAGAGAATAGAACTTACAGCCTGCACGTGGGAATGAACAAAAGAACTTCTAGGGTCCACACAACAGAAAGTCTTGGACAAAAATGTCTGATTTTAGAATAGTCTGGATTTCGGATGTCTGGATAAAGGATAATCTTTCTGTATTCACAGTACAACTCGATGCATTGCTCAATGTATTAGAAAACTGAAGGTGTGAGCATAGCTGTTTTGCCCAGCAGGGTTTGGGAGATTTCCATTAAGGAGATCACTTCAAGGGATAAGATCACGAAGTAAATACACTATGTTCCCAGCATACATACTGGTTCTATTCCAGAAGTCTGTCTGGAAGTCAGAACATATGTAGGTTGAGACAGCCTGCTCTTGCCAGCCCAGCTCTATCACACCTGTGCAAAAGCATCACAACAGACAGCCCACACAAAAGCACCAATGCAGCCAGTTTGTAAACTTGGGGACCTAGTGTGCTCCATGTGAATGCCATACAGGGCAGCGGGGAGGTCCTACATGCTTGCTATCTATCTAGCTGAAGAGAACTCTGGGAAGAAGAAAGGGGAAGGAAGGGTGGACTGAGGTTAGCAATCTGCATACCAAAGAGTACTTTATTGGAAAAGTAAAAGGGGAAATGCCCATATCCTTCCTGGCTAGCTCACTAGCTATACTGCTGCCTACTTCAAGTGCAGGATGCTTGTTTTGCACCTTTCTCCACTTCGAAGAGACGGTACATGGGCACTATTGGGCACAAAAGATCCTTTTAAAGGAACATTTGACATTACAGGTAGTGCCTCGGAATCTGCAGAGATTCCGTTCCCAGAACCGCTGTGGATGCCAAAACCTGAGGATAACTGGAATCTATGGGTCAGGGCACCCAACCCAATCAGCACAACCAGAGCTGTGCTCCAGTCATGTCCAGAAGACGTTCTGAAAGCTGCACACAGCCTCCCTGACCAACAGAATGCCTTCTAAGGGCCTTCAAACATCACTTCCTGTTTTCCCTAAAAAAAACCAGAAGTGAGGTTTTAAGCCCCTCAGAAGGCCTTCTGAGGGGCAGGGAGGCTATATATGGCCCTCCTTGGCCCTCAGAACACCCTCCAGATGTGACTGGAGCACAGCTACAGTCATGTTTGGAGGTCAGAGGTCAGGTGTCAACTTGGATCAGGTAACCTGTGTTGAGTCAATTCCACAGATTAAAAATCTGCAGATGAGGAGTCCCAACCTTTATAGTGAAAGCAGAAATGACAACCAATGTGAAAGTGAAAAAGTTCCCATTCATGAGCAAGGAAACTAATTGCTTGCTTCATAATAATGAGTAGTACAGAACTTGGACAGGCAGCTAGACTCACCATCATAGCATGAGAATCTACTTCTGCCTCTGCCATGAAGCTGTCAACTCGGTCATTTTAGATTAAATGACCTAGCTCTGCACCACACTTTTTCAGGGTTCAATTTTTCAGCACAAAAGTAGCTCCTTATGAGAGAGGGCAATCTCCCAAAGACATGCAACCTCTCACAGAAAACCAAAATTGCTTTTCACACTCAGTAATATATAGGGCAATCCCACTCCTCCTTTTTGCAAGTACTTTGCTTGGTGCTGGGGGAAAAGAGAGCATCACACTGAGCTTGGTATCCCCTCCTTTAAACCAATTGTGACTTTCTAATGGTGAACATTTTTATCACACTGCTAGTTCACATTCAATTTATGGTCCACTAAGACAACAAGACTTCACCGTATGTGCTCCTGCCAACTAGGTTCTCCCATCCTGTACTCGTACCTCTGATTATTTATTCTGACATGGAAGACAGTACATTTGCCTTTTGAACTTCACCTTCTTGCTATGGCCCCAATCAAGCCTATCAAGATCATTTTGAATGCCAGTTTTGTCTTCCAGGGGGTTAGCTCTCCCCTCCCTAGCTTTGTACCATCTGCAAATTTGATAGGCATATCTTCTAACCCAGAATTTCTATAAAAATGTTGTACAGGGCCCAAGACAAAACCCTGTGGCACTGCACTCAATACATCTCTCTAGAATGAATGTGCAGGTCTTTCTTTCTAGCAACCAAGACAGTAGCTATTCAAATTCCTACTTTACCTGATAGGCAAGGCCCCAGATTATGGGCCTTCCTACAAACACGGCTTTGGCTCCCAGGGAAAGGGCCTTGAGGACATCTGTGCCTTTCCTGACTCCTCCATCTAGGAACACCTCAACTTTTCCTTCCACCGCTTCTATTATTTCAGGCAGGACCTCAATCTGCAAATGAAAGGAAGGGTATATACGTGAAATCACTTATTTTGTCAGGACAGCCTGTTAACCCCTTTTATATATTAAGTCCAAAGCTTAAAATTTTGAACAAGCTAGAGCAGTGGTTCCCAAACTGTGGGTCAGGACCCACCAGTGGGTCACAGGCAAATTTCAGGTGGGTCATGAAGCACCTGCAGCAGCCATATTGAAAACAGAGGAAGGTGAAGTGGAGGAAAGCGGGAAGGCTGTGTGGTTGTTTTGCTTGTGTCAAGATTGTAAATAGGCTTTTTTTCCCCTTTCTGATTCACTTTGCTGTGGAAAAATGGCTGAGAAATAATCCAGTTTATTGCTGCTTTCTCAGGAAAACAGCAGGCTCTGGTATCACAGTGATGGCACTTCTGGCTATGACATCACTTCTGGTGGGTCCAGGACAGACTGTCATTCTAAGAAGTGGGTCCCAATACTAAAAAGTTGGAGAACCACTGAGAGCACGAGTACACTCTTAGGTTTTATTTTCATGTGCTGTACATGAATATTAAGATTAGGCAAGGCAAGGTCAATTTAAAAGCTAAGCATGAATTATCACCATTGAAAGAGATCCATGCACAAGCAGCTTTTCACGTCCTCTGGAAATCACCAATTTCCCCATAGTGCATCATCATATGTCATTCCAGAAAGTCTGAGCATCCCCCCCCCCAAAAAAAAAAGCTACCAAGGGATGGGGATTAAAAAAAACCACCCTGAAGAGAAGAAACTGATAGAAAGTGCTTGGGGAGAACAAAAAGAACAGAGAAGAAAGCAGATAAATGTCAGAAAGCAGAGGGGAAAAAACCAACGTGGGCCTGAAAGGTACTTTGACGACAGGGACCGACTATTGTTTCTTTGGGGCTATTGTGGAAAGGATTGATTTCTTGTCCCAGAATTGGGCAATGGGTTATGCAAACACAATGCATACAAACCTATGTTGTATATGGACAAGTCACATCAGAGAAAAATCTCAGAATCTAAACCCCACCAATGAGTCATTTCCGGAACTGGGCAAAACACCCAATCCTAACAGCAAGGATCATTTGAATTGTTTCATAAAATTCATGAGAGCCCCTTGGTTTGAGCACTGAGTTCCACGATGTCCGACATGGCACAATTCTGCCCAGTAAGCACCAACCAAGCCTTGAATCAGTCACAATTCTCCAAAACCCCAAACATAGTGATATGCAAGAGGATCGATCTCAGAGTACAAACAGACGTTCCACACACTGATAATGATGCTATAATGAGACAAGCAGGGGCAAGAGTCATTTCTTTGAAGGCAAAAGCAGTGGCCAGGGGGAATAACTACGCACAGGTTTCAGTTCGCTTGTATATTCCGATTGAGGTTTCCTAGTCATCTGGCACACAATGAAAGGGGGCCAGTTTTTCCTCTTTGCTTTGATGCCAGAAATACTTGGGTCCCACTTCCGCATGTATGCGCTCACTTCACATCCAGGCCGAATGTGCCAAGTGCTGATACTTGAGTATGACAGAAGCCATAATTAAAGCACACATTTCATCCGCTAGGAAACATTCGCCAGTTTGGATGAGACTCGTTCTCAAAAGCAAAATAACCTCAGCTGTCCTGTCAGACTGCAAGTACCTAAGAGTTTCAGTCAGGCTCTAAACAGTTGTTTTTATTACGAAACTCAGAGGGGCCATAGCTCAGTGGTAGAGCATATGCCGTACATGCATAAAATCTCAGGTTTGGTTTCTTTTATAAAGGCATCTCCTCTAGAAGGGCTAGAAAAGGTCTTTGTCTTATGTCCTGGAGAGCTTCCGCCACAAGGGACCTTATTGGGTTAGATCAGCATTTCACGAACTGTGGGTCAAGACCTACTTTGTGGGTCATGACCCGATTTCTGGTGAGCCCCCCAGAGCCTCCAATGAAAACACGGGTGATGGAAAGATCAGGTAACTAATTGCCTCAAACTGTGAGACTATTCACAAATCAGATAGTTGCTAATTGCCCTATGAAGAGCTCAGCTCCTGCAGTTTGCAAGCTTATGTAAATATAGGGAGATAAATGTTTTGAGTGTCTTTTTTCTGATTTGTTTCCCCTGCCCCCCAAGTCCATCAATGACAGGTTGTCAGGGCAGGTAAAGAATGGATCACATAACAAGGTCTTCAAGCCTTGAGGTTATTCACTAGGGCTGCCATAGTATAAAAACTTGATTGAGCGTTTTGCAAATAAAATATTACTTGTAAATAATGTCTTTCTAGACCATCTTTTTAAAAATGAGCAGAGCAACAATTTTCATCTTTTTTCACAGACAAGGCACAAAAAATTTCAGGCCACTCTATCAGTTTTTTGACAGTTAACAAGGCACACCACACCGACAGCCGGATGCTCACATGCCCCACTGGCCCAACTAATAAATGATCCTCTCCCAAACACCTGACGTACCTGCAGACCATTCACAGCACACTGATGTGCCATGGTGCAGTAGTTGAAAATCACTGTGATAGTGTCAGTTTGAGTACCACTGGGGTAGGTGAACCCATGGTAGGAGACTAAGGGCGCAATCCTAAACTGAGTTAGGCCAGCATAAGCTAAGCCAGCAAAGTTTGCTCAGCACAAGGGACACCGTAATGTATGTTTGGACCGCTCTTGGCGTCAGAGAGGCCAATACCCAGATGTGTGCCATCCTCCCTGACTCTGAGAGTGGTCCAAATGTGCTTAATGGTGGCTCCTGTGCTGGCCAAACTTGCCGGCCTAACTCCAGTTTAGGATTGCGCTCTAAGTGTACAGCTGTTTCATACAACAGCTTGCCACATAGAGACATTATGAGACTGGAAATTTTTTCCCACTGTTGAAGTCTTCAGAAATGATATTTACAGCCTACCATACCCCTGTAGCTTAGAGAAGAATATCACTTTTTTTCCCCTGAAAAACTAGAATGACTATCTCCAAGTGGGTCACTTTCTCCTAGTAACAAGCAAATGAAGATTGAAGGAAGAAGCAGCCCAATCCAAAGGTGGATCCGAGTCTTGCGCAGGGCTCCCTGTGCTCCAAGCAGTGATGTCATCCACCCACTACGCACCACTACGCGAGTACCGGTTCCTAGAAGTTGAGCTGGCCCCGCCCACTCGAAGCTGGCCCCTGCTATTTGACCAGGGAACAGTTGAAGCAAAATATGTATATACACATCTCTAGAAAGCAAAGCAATAGAAGTTGAATCAACACTAACCACAAGCTGAAGTTATTACAAACATGATCACATCCATGGCAACAATCATGACATCACTTCTGGCTTATGATGTCACTTCCGGTGGGCAGACCCCAACAAGTGCCAATCAAAAGTACCTGTTCCTGTTCCTAAATCATTTGGATGACACCACTGGCTCCAAGTGTCACAAATGTGCCATAAGGCACACTTGTGCCTACTTGAGAGCTAGCAGAGTCAGCACAACAATGTGCTCCAGCCTGCCAGTGCCAGATCGAGTCCCCATGCTGGCCACCAGAGCTAAGTTTTGGAGAGAGCGGAAAGAGGGCATTGTGCAGGTGTGAATGGGGTGTTTCTGGTTTGAGGAAGGGTGGAATGGGGGAGAATCATGCCCAGGAAGGTGTGGGATCAGCAGTGGCAGTGCAAGCTGTATCTTCAACCCCATTCCCAGGCCTCGGGGCCCTACACAGGCTGTTTGGATTTGCGCCAGCTAAATAGCTGGCGCAGATCCAAACAGCCCTATAGGGAAGGCTGGGGCGCCACACAGAGTAAGGGAAATGACACCCCCTTATTCCAAGATGACATCCAGCCAAGCCCAATCCTGCATTGGATACAGCACAGGCCATGCATCCGAGCTGATAACAAACACCGTACAACAAAAACAAATACAGTCGAACAATCCCCAAGGTCTAGCACTGCTCTTGATGGTACTCTGGGCTGGGAGGCAAATGCCCAATGTGTAAAAGTCAATACAGTGCAAGCACATCCTGAAGCTTTCAACTGGTTGTCCAAAAACCAAGCAAACCATCGCTAGTCACACATGTGTGTAATGCCAAAGCGCCAGTACTTTGGAAATGGATATGTGCTTGCTTGTCCTAAAAGCTGCGTTGCTTTTGCTCCTTCTTCAGTCTTTGCCCACTACACCTCCAAGTCTAAATTGTTTTCCCAAGACTCACAGTGGCGGGAACACCATCCAACTGGCGTGCGCCATGATTTGACACCAGGATTGCATTTACTCCATGCCTCACTGCTTCTCGAGCATCGTCAGCTGGAAAGAAAAAGAAAAAACATACGGCCTTTACCAATTACAACTCAAGGCAGCTGTCATGGTGAAAATTGCTACATCCCTCAAACTCTTAAATTAACACACAGAATCAAAGCCAGCTTTTCAGAGGACTATTGCACAAGCACAATTCAGCAGCTCAATAATTAAAGTGTGACACTTTGAACCATGTTAAAGGTAACAATTTTGTCATCTCCCATGTTCACAAGCATTGCTTTTATTGCTTTGAAAAGATCTTTAGTCCCCTCTTCCAAAGGGCTGGTTTCTATTCATCCCACTGGTCTCCATCAAAGCCAAGCCACTTGATGAGAAATTTATTGCAGACGGTATTTAATATGTTTACAACGATCATCCACACACTTAATGGAATCATGTCATGAGTTTCAAGTGGCTTTTGATTAATTACAGCCGATACAGAAAGGAAGAGGCTCATAATTCCACATAGCATGTGCAATCCAGAGGCAAATTTGGGCCTGTGTATACTGTGGGTTGAACGAGTTCAGACATTTCCCTTCCCCATCCCATCTGTTCTCATCTGTTCTCAGAATTCAGTCACAAGCAATTACTTTATAAAAGGAAGAGAGCACAAGTGCCAGTGCATATATTTATGTACATTTCCAGACCTGAAATGTGCTGATCTTACTTTGCACATCAAATGAGCACACATACGACAACCCCCACTCCCCAAAAACCTGCAGAGTGAACTAATGCTTCAATGAGCTAATGATTAGGTGTTCCTTTAACTGCACTAATTCACAGCATAATCCTAGGCATGTCTACTCAGAAGTAGTTTCTTGTGCTTAACAGGGTTTACTCCCAGGAAAATGCATATAAGATTGCAGCCTAAAAAAATCTGCTGAAAACCACGCTCTCCAATGTGCTTTAAAAGTGACAATGGAGAAGGTTCTTAAAACGCAATTGCATCAACTGGCTTTTAACAAGTCACACACCTGGACTGGTGCCTTAGGGCAATTTGGCCAATTGGACCAAATCAGGCCGTGCACTTTGGAAGGGCTCCACGCTATAGGTCAGCAGAGCACTGCTGTGTGCAGCCCCTCCTGCCCTGGGTCCAAACAACCCAAAATGGTCCTCCCAGAAGCAGTTGGCGGTGATGTCATCTCTGGGTGCCACACTTCATGAATGGTACCATCAATTCTGGTCTCATCTCTGTTGCTCGTTGCCATGGTTGCCGGGTGAGTGGGTGGCCCTGCGAGGGGTGAAGGCCCCACAAAATGCTCCACATTGGGCGCTGCTGCTCCTGGGGCCAGCCCTGCCCCTGGAAAACCACCACACTTTTTTCCCCCAATGTAGAAATGTCAAACAGTCATCTTCCAAGGGCTGCTGAAGCTTGCTGAACCCACAGGCCCTTTTCTACGGTAGTTGTCGTGCTGCTCATCATTGAGGGGGGCAGGGGGGCTGCTAGGTTTCAGCAAGTGTTCCATTTGTTTCTCCCAAGCAAAAGAGGTTCTACTCTAATTTGTATCAAAACGCAACAAATCAAAACGTTCGGTTCTGTCCATGGTCCCAGAGAGCTCCCATATTCTCTGAAGTGACCCTCTGTAGCATGCGCCTCCTCCAATAAACCTCAGCAGTTACATTTTACTCAACCTCTGAACAAACCTCTGAGGATGCCTTTTGCAACAATTGGCAAGGAAGTCAGTCCTCGGAGCCATTTTATATCCTCCCAGTTGATCGATGGATCAATTGCCTCTGCTACATAAACAGACAGGCCACTGTCTTCTCCATAGCCTTTCTCAGATGAAAATGCCAGATCGTTGGTTTCAAAATTTTTCATTCTAGAGTTAAGGGTAAAAACTTGTCTGAAAACTCACAGTTGGACAAGGCAATACTTCACTCCAGCCACTCACTCAGCTCACATTTATGATCTACATTGAAATCTTAAACGTAAAAAAAAAAAAGCCATCGCTTTATATTTCCTTTATGGACACTTTTTTGAGTCATATCCCTTTCCCTATAATAAGGGGGAGAAGTGTTCCCTACATAATTGAGCCTCTCTTGTGGTCATTAACCAGGAAACCATTGACCTCAATAGGGGTCAAAAAGAGGTAAGTGCACACAATAGATAACTAAATCATAAAATTGGCTGCCATAAGCTCTGCCATAGGATTGCATCAATTCATTGAGGAGATAACACCTAGCAATGGCAATTAGCTATTATAGCTAACTAGATCTTCCATAGTCAGATGTAGGATGCCTTGAAATATTAGTTCCTGGGTAGGGGGCAAACAGGAGTTTCTAAAAGCACCTAGCTGGCAACTGTTTGGGGAAAAAAACGATGGACTTTTGGTCTAATCCTGGCAGGATTTTTCTTATATCTCTGGATTTAAGCCTAAAGGCTGCAGACTGAATCCTTGTCCTCTCCTGTTAAGATCACTATTTAAAAACAAAAAAAGCACAGCAGCATACAACAATCTCAGGAAGGGCTGCTGAAGATTCTTCAATACAGAGAGATGGTTTCAAGAATCAGCCCTGATACCAGCCACTAAAAACCTATGCTAATTGCTATATAGTAAGATTCTCCAGAGGAGTAGCTGTGTTAGGGCCCAATCCTATGCAACTTTCCAGAGCCTATACAGCCATGAGGTAACAAAACATTCCCTTACCTTACAGAGGCCTCGATGACTCCCCACCCCCCCGGTCAATGCAAGATGCCTAGCTTGTCATGTTGGCATGGCCTCATTGGTGCTAGATAATTGGTTAGGATATGGTCCTAAGTCTGTTGCATCAAGAGTCTTCTGGAAATCTTAAAGAGAAGCCCATTTCCTTGAGGGTTGCTCTTTATGCCAACAATGGATTGTAGACCTCAAATTGTTTTGCCAAAGTAAGTATGATGATCTTGAAGATGCTACAAGACTCCTTGCTGTTTATGCAGACAACATATAAAGAACTAATGGCCACAGCAAACTTCATTTGCCAAAGGTAGCCACAGGCCACAGAGCACAAGTAACAATGAAGGCATGAGACTGGCAGGGTGCAAATGAAATGCCAAAATCCAAGGAGGCCACCCTTATTGTACGGATAGCATTGGGCACCAATGGCACTTGTATTTATGTACTTTCACATGCATATTCCCCCCTTCCTCCCAGGAGCTCAGGGTGGTGTACTGGCCCAAGGTCATCCAGGAACATTCATGGCTAAGCAGGAATTTGAATCTGGATCTTCCAAGTCTGAAGTCCAGCTCCAGAACCACTACACCTTCCTGGCTCTGGTAATTGGATGACTGCACCATGCTATTCATACTGTCAATGTGTATGCATCAGAAGCCCCGTCTGTATTCCAGTTTTTACTTAGCACCACCAACAGGGAGGAGATGTAAACCAGTATCACACACCCATCCTCAAGGGAAGTAAGGAGTCTTAGGGCACAATCCTAAGCTAGGCCAGCAAAGTTTGGCTGGCACAAGGGACACCATAAAGCATGTTTGGACCACTCTCAGAGACTGGGAAGATGGCGCACATCTGTGTACTGGCCTCTCTGACTCCAAAAGTGGTCCAAACTTACTTTACCGTGTCCCTGGTTAGGATTTTGCCCTCTTTAACCTATGTTGGGGTGACAGATAGAAAAATAGGTATGGCATTTTTAAGAGATGGCTTCTCAGGAGAATGGATTGAATAAAGCAAGGAACCAAGACCTAGCACTCGTACACAGAATGAAACAGCTTTCCTGACATCACTGAGAACTGCAGACATCTTATCTGACCTTACTTAGGGGATAATGGCCTCAACTGAGATCAGTAGCATAGTTACAGGAAGCAGTGGTGCAGTAATATAGCCACCACCATAACACGCTGCATAAGTGGCTCTTCCCATTTGTCATCAGAGCCATTCTGGATACTGATGGCAATGCCTGTACATTGCTGTTTTTGCCTAGGATGGCTCCAGTAGTGAGTGGAAGGAGCCGCTTACAAGGTGCATTGTGACACTTACAATACTTCCTGTGCCACCACCCCTGTAGCTACCCTGCTGATTGAGACATACAGTCCTGCAATTCTTTGGAAGCACTTTGCTCCTTTAAGTGTCCAGACTTTGCATGGCAATCAAGCAAAGATCTACTCTGAGGCCCATCACAGATGTACTGTACTGTATACATTTGGGTGGATATGGTGGACCTTCTCTGCAATAGCTCCAGATAGACTTCACATTCCAGAGACTGCAGGTTTTTAAATGCCAACATGTGCAGAAGAAAAAGAAAGGTGGTTTAAAAAAAACTTTACATTGTTTACGGTTCACTTCTTCCTTGGGAATTTCTCTTATTACCTTTAGTAAAGCGGGGGGGAGGGGGTGTTTAGCAGTGCCATCAGTGGTGGGAGTCAAATAAATTAACAACTGGTTCTATGACATCATAGCCGGAGCCAAAAAAAAACCAAAGCCAGCCGAGGTAAGCGAGTGGGCGGGGTCCAGACATTTAACAACCGGTGCTATAGAACCTGGGCGAACCCCCTGAATCCCACCACTGAGTGCAATCCTATTCAGAAGTAAGGATTCAGAAGAAGTAATTCACCAAGTTCAAAGGGACTTATTTCTAGGTGAATTTGTACATATAGGATTGTTATCTGGAAGAAGATAAAGCTATGCTGAGTAGCCAACTATCACTGCAGAAACAAGGCCAGTAAGTACCTGAGATGCGGCGGGAGCTGGAATTTGTTGCGTACATCATCTAAGCGTTTACCAAGGAATGGTGTGTCCACCGTCAGAAAGATGCCTTTGTAGCCACACGTCTCCGCACGCTGTACCAGGGACCGAGTCACCTCGCGGTCCTTATAGATATAGAGCTGCATCCAGTGAACTGCTTTGGGAGCTGCCTGAGCCACTTCTTCTATGGAGGATGTGGCCCATGAACTCAGCATCATCCCTGTCCCCATTGATCTGCAAGCTGAAGGCGAAGGAGTACGTTAATGGCATGTCCCCAATAGACAAAAGGACCCCCATCAGGGACCTAGAGTACCACACGTTTCTTTTACAGGGTGCAAATTCCTTGCCTTTTCCAGGTGTCCTTTTGCCTTCATAGCAGTTGAAGTGCTATCTTGCCTCTGTTAAGGAACAGCTTGTGAACCTCCCGAAGCATCTGATGAGTGCCAAAAGCAAAATGCCCAGGCACTACAGAGATTTTGGCTTGGTGTGAAAGCAGTTCTTGTATGCCAAGAGGCACCGCTAACCCCTCCAAGGTCCAATCTTAATCAACTTCCCAGTACCAATCTAGCCACAACGCAGCCCCAAGGCAAAGGAACAAACGTTACCTGGAGGAGGCCTCCCTGACTGTCACTGACCCCACAGGATGCAGCAGACACCCCATTGGCACAGCTGCATCAATGCTGGAAAGTTGGAAAGAATTGGGCCCTCCGTTGGGATGAGTTCAAGGATTGCTTTTGACCGCATAGAGGTAGGTAGTTTTCAATGTAAACACCAACTACAATGCCACTCAAATGGCACTCTTTTTTGGCAGGTGGTTTCAGTCCTTCAGTATTTCTCTGTGTCCTTTTTGAAAACCTGCCCCCCCACCTGCAAATTAACAGGGTTTCCAGTCCAATTAGGTAAAGTATGCATAAAGCTCCAAGTCAAGATGTGATTTAACTTCTCTTGACTCACCAGTCCACCCAGAGCATATTGGAAACCCAGGTAGTACAGCTCAGGCCTTACTACTGAACTACCCAGACTGAGCACCATGAATGTTCTCTAATATCCCTCCCAAGTCTGTGGAAGCTCATTACATTTCTGACACAGAAAACTTATGATCATCTGCTGCATGGAGGGGAAAGGTTTAGGACAGCGCTTATCCATGAATACAGGCTTTCACAGGGGATTTGCTTTACAGGGGCAGGAATCATCCACATACAACACATTTTCAGCATCAGAGCTCCTTCATGAAGGACCACTCAATTTTGGCCATATGATGCCTAGATTGGGACATAGCATCTCCATATTCACTTCCAGCTCTCCATTATCTCAACCATTCAATTATGCTGCTTTTTAAACCAAGTTTTTAAATGTAAGCTTCTAAGAGCAGAAATCATTCATATGCGTTAAAGTACAACTCTCCATCCCAAGTGATTGCCATTATACTAACCCCAATGTCAGTTAGGATTACTGTATTCCATTAAAGGTATTAGAGCTCCACCAAGTGGAACTTGTGCTTAATGACAGCAACCTTCTCCGATGTAATACCCAAATAGCCATGTTTATGCAGGCTGCCTTATGTATGGCAGACACTCTTCCTCTAGGCTTTACATCGGTAACATCTGGAAATGCTTCTACACCACAGTGGCTTCAAACAGAGGTTGCAGCGTTTGAAAACCCCTCACCTGCAACACACGACTCCAGATGTGTTGAGCATCTTCCAAGCCAAGCACATTCCTCAAGGCCACTTGGGGCACACACTCCTTGCTCTCAGATATCCACATGGCGAATGGATCTACTAACATGTGAATATTCCTGGCAACCTGTCATGTGGGGACTATTAACATTACAACTGGCTCTCCGAATGAGCATGAGGCATAGTCAAGGCTAATTTTATGTTAGGTATAGGAAATTAAGACTAAACTGAGATGCTTCTGCACTGGAATCTGTTGCGGTGTTTTGTGTTGTTTTTAAGATTCCTCTTTTTTATTCCCGCAGTTGAGCAAGCTCTGTATCAATTACACAATATTGATTACAAGTCCATAGTTCCGCAACAGGTTCTATATGCTCAAAAATCTCAAATTCAATCCCACACAACTGCAGTTAAGAGTGGGAAAGACCTTCTGAACTGGTGACCAACCACTGCCAGTCAATATAGACAGCAGTGATCTCCAGAACAATCCTATGCTGTAAATGATTATATTTACATTTCAGATGTATATTTACAGCTCAGATGTATATTTCATTGCCTTCTATGCAGGTCATTGTCTTCAATGCATGTTTGTTTTGCTGTGTGTGTGTGTGTGTGTGTGTGTGTGTGTGTGTGTGTGTGTG
>JAJKFI010000058.1:2348067-2460354 GCA_029204185.1 Lerista edwardsae | reverse complement strand
TGTGTGTGTGTGTGTGTGTGTGTGTGTGTGTGTGTGTGTGTGTGCGTGTGCATGTGCGTGAGTCCAGCTCAGGAAAGAGAAACTAACAGCTCAATCCTACATAAATCCCCATGCAGTGATGCTGGCACCAGCTACACTGCATCCCACAGGGGGATAGTTGACTGCTGGAGGTCTCCTCTGCATAAGCGAACATTTCTCCCCTTGCCCCTGGGTAAGCCCTAGCAGCAGCAATGACAATCCAAGCGCGCCCTTAGCACAGACACTACATGGTAGTGTCTATGCGTCATCGGTAGCATGGACATAGGGGCACAATCCTAATCTGGAGTTAGGTCGGCACAGTTTGGCTGGCAAATCATCTTCTCTGAGACGTCTATATTACTTTCGGGGTGGTTGTGTCTGAGAAAGGATATGTAAGCCACTCACGAGTGCAGATCAGATGAAGTCCTATGGCGAGGTCTTGCAAATATTTGATTTCATCAAACCATCTTTTAGTAATTCATCAATGAAGAAACATGAAGCATTATCTTCATATATACCAGCCATGTTTGACTAAAAGTGCAATCCCAACCTGGAGTTAGGCCAGCAAAGTTAGGCTGGCACATGGGCCACTATAAAGCAAGTTTGGACCACTCAGGGAAGATGGCACACATCTGCGGTCCAAGCACACTTTACAGTGTCCCTTGTGCCAGCCAAACTGTGCCATCCTAACTCCGGATTAGGATTGTGCCCAGAGAGCTGGAAGTTTGTGTGGGCCGGGATAAGAGCATTTGGTTCAGCTTTAAAGCATGGAGTCAAAACTATGATTGTTGCCATGTCAATGGTTAAGCCGAATTTCAAATTGTGATAAGTGGCTTCAGCTGCCCACAAGAGGGAGCTAGAAAAAGGCACTTGAAATTTCTCAATAGCTGGACAAACAGGATCTGATGAAGCGAACTGTAATCCACAAAAACTTACGTTGAAATAAAATTGAACTAATTTTACATAGGGGTCTTTTAGGGGGGCACCAAACTTTCTGTTGTTGCTACAGATTAACAGAGTCAGGATAGAACGCTTATTCTATTCACTTCGTATCTTGCTCTGTCTTCTGGCAATTCATTGAGACAGTGGATATGTTCTGTTCTGCTAATATGTTGCATCCGACCCACCAATCGCTCCCCACTGTTGGGAGTGGGGTCACGCTTTAGTGGGGCAAAGGCAAAATTGCCTCGCTCATTGCCTCCCTGCCTGGTGATGCTCAGAGTAGCCTTCAGAAGCACGGGTACTCCTCCCCCGTATGAGGAATTGCGCCCCCGGAGGTTTCACCCCACATGTTGAAGAACACTGATCTAAGATACAAAAGCTGAGTGGTCACGGGAGGCTCTCTTATGGCAGAATCAGCCAAGAGGACACACTAAGTCCACATTGCACCCTAGCATTTGTATGAGATTAGAAAAGACAGTGGCATTGCTAAGAGGGGGCAGCTGGGGCAGACAGCCCAAGGTGCCGTGGCCTGGGATTGGGGGGTGCACTGTATGAGCTCTGTACAATGCAAGAGGAACTCTGTGCCATGTTTGGCAGCAGATGGGTCCTTCCATGCTCTTGAAGCTCTGAACACCCCTGGAAGCAATTCAGTGGTTTGCACAAAGGTGATTTTGCGTCACCGTGAAACTACTTTTCGTGGGCTGCATAGTTGCCAGGTGCCATTGGTTCAATATGGCAGTTCTGTAACGTGGGTGGAGCGCCTGAGGGGCAGCCACTCCAGATGCAGTTCAAAGGGCGGGCGCAATTTTTGCATCATCAAAAAGGAAATAACTTACAGTATTTTGAATATTGTGGCCCTTGTCCCCTCTATATTACTTCTTTCAACCTGGTTTTCCTGTTGTTTCCACCCTTGTTTCCACTCAAATGCCTCCTTACTACACCTGGAGGAACCGGAAGTGAGGGTGAATTATTTGAAATGCCTTGTTCATTTAACTCTTGGAGAGCCTCCAAATCAGGAAGTTGGTGGTGACGTGACATCATCGCAACTCCTAGTTTGTGAAGAGCAGCCTGGAGAGAATGCAGCCATGCGCTGTTGGTGAGTTTGGGAAAAAGCGGGGGGACGGGACAAAATACTTTCTTTCCCCAAGCACATTCATCATTCATTACATTCTGCAGTATGGTGGGGGGGGTATCACTGCCCCACAGCCTGGATGCTCCAGCAACACCACTGAGACATAGGAGTTGTCAGCCTGCTCTTCCAAGTGATTGACACATTCACAGATAACCCAGGGTTACAGCCAAGTGTCCTTCAAGATAGGGCTTCCAAAAAACAAATGCAAAGATTCATGCTCACACTTTCCACATAACCAAGAGAAATTTTGAACACGTCACCACCGAGCTGAAATGCCTATGAATAGTTTGATGTCTATGGATTATTATTAGCATGAAAATGAAACATGCTCTGAATAAGAATGGTTTTTAGAAGCTTTTCTCTTCTTCAATAATCACCTCACTTCAAAAAGAACTCCAACAAGTTCCCTCTTACCTTCTTTAAAGACTCTGCCATGCTTGGGGTAATAGTAGCTTAAAGCACTTTTTCTTCCCAGAATCACAGAGAAGGAAAACACAGGGTGTCCACAAAGTCTCTTTATATTACAATTTCAAACTTGTATTACAAAAACAAATGAAGAGATACATGTATGGAAAGTATACAATATTAGGAGTATATATTGAAGTTTATTTTGCATTAATTAATAAACCTCTATATGTGCACCATTGGTTGCATGCAGCACATCAAGGCAATAATTGATTTCCTGCCATGTTCGCTGTAGCATAGTCTCATCAATGGTGGCAACGGCATCAGTGATCCTTTGCTTCAGGGTCAGTAATGTCCCATATCTTTGTTCTGTACACGATGTCTTTAACATAGCCCCACAGAAAGAAATCTAGGGGTGTGATATCAGGTGAACGAGGTGGCCAAGGAATTGGGCCATCCTTTCCAATCCAGCGATCTGGAAATGTTTGATCAAGGAACACACGAACATCTAGACCCCAATGTGGTGGTGCACCATCTTGCTGGTACCAAACGGTTGGCTGAAGGTCATCCAGTTGTGGTGTCACATACTCAGTACAAACTTTAATAATGACTTAGTATGTAAAATACATTTCATCAACATATCTCATCATTTGCATTTTTTGTGATTTTTTGAAATTGTAAAGAGACTATGTGGACACCCTGTACCTCAAGGTACAAGGGGGATTTGGGGCAAGCAGGGCTGAGCAATTCCTGCAATTCCTGCAAGCCAAATTTATAGCATTTCCACCTTTGGGGGTGGAGGCATAGAAGGTTTTCTACCACTGATATTCCAACATGACATTTTTCTGTTCTAAAAACAAGCCCTACGTCATTTGGCTGGGTCACATCAGAAAGCCTAGTGTGGGCATTACTCTTTTTGGTGGAGCATTTCACCCATTGGCCCCACCCTGATTAGAGACCTGCTGGTGCTTGCCTTAAAAACTTGCCCAAGGTAGGAAAAACTTGGGAATACAGGGAGAGGGGTGTCAAGGAACAAGAGTTACCGCCTTTACACTCTCTGTGGCCCTTTGAGTTCTGTTGGGTGGGGAAAAAGGAAGGACTTGGTCCAATGCCAATTGGTGAGGGTTTAAACCAAGCTCTCCCTGATCAAGAACTGGCTGTCTATCCACCATGCTTGGGGAGCAGCATGATCATTGTTAGCTTACCAACTACACTAGCAACATCTAACCTGCTAGGAGGTGGTGCATTGTCAGCAGCATGGATCGACACATGCTCCACCCTACCCATGTGAACTGAAAGATGCCAGCATTGCACAAAGAGGCAAAGCAGCAGCTATTGAGACTACGGCAATCATGTTGCTCCAGTGAGCAGGTCAATGAGATCAAGAAGCCTGCACAACACACCTTCATTCCTGACTCAGTCAGACTTACTCTTGGCTCTCCATGTCTTAGTCTGCATTACAGTGTCTGTGGAGCTGCCCCTGAAGACCAGCCAGAAGAACTCAGAAGAGCTGCAGTCAGTGCGGAGACTGCCAGAGCCAAAAAGGATGCAATAGTACAATCCTCACATTCCTGTTTTTTCTGGCTGCATTGGCTGCCAGTTAGTTTCTAGGTGCAATTCAAGTGACAGATTGTAACCTTTAAAGCCCTAAAAAACTTAGGACCAGGAAACCCAAAAGCCAACATACACCATCCAATGTCTTCTTGGGAGGCCCCTCTCATACATTCTGACTGTCAGTCGTATTCCAAGAACATATATGCAAGGGCCTTCTCTGTGGTGGCTCCTTCCTATGAAACCCCCTTCCATGAAAGGCTTCAGTTTGCTCTTATTCATTTTGTCAACAGCTTAAGAAATACCGTTTCGTAAAGTTCTCTGCTTATGTTTGGTTTTTATGTTATGCTCACTATCTGTCCCACTTGGATTATGTGCTTAAAAAAAAATCTGCTTTAATTGCTCCTGTATTATTATTTTGCATTTTCAAAATTTGTGTTAGTTATCCTTGGTCTTTTTGAAAAGAGGCAACATATAATTTAAGAATAAAAATATAGCCGTCAAATAGCACATTAAGGGTGCAATCCTAAACAGCACTGGATTGGCGAGGCTGATGGGCCATTGCCATATCCGACACTGTTTGGGAGAGACTGGAACCTCCCCGCGCTCCAGTCTCTCAAGAGAGCATTCGCTCCATTACCGTAGGGGAGGCTCCAGCCTCCCCTATGTGCTCCTCAGATCTGCGCCTGCTAAAGAGCAGGCACAGATTCAAGAAGACTATGTGGCCCAAATCGGGGCCTCGCGGACGGCCTTAGGACATGGCCATATGGCCACCTCCTGAGCCCGCCCACATTCCGCCCAAGTCCCACCCCTGCCTCCCACCAACCCCCGTGCTGCCTCGGCACAGAGCCTCCCTCACGCCGACTGTCTTCGGTCGGTGCAAGAGAGGCTCACCGTCGGCGCTCTGAAGCCGACACTATGAGTAACATTGGCTTCAGAGCTTTAGCGCCAATGCGGGGGTGCTGCTTGGCACCCCCGCATCGACGCTAAGCATGTAGTGCTGACACAATAACCTTGTGTCAGCGCTACGTGCAGTGGTGGGATTCAAATAAATTAACAACCGGTTCTATGTCCTTCAGGGCGGCCTTCAGGGCCATCCGCTGCCTTTCTTCCCTCTCCCAACCTAAAATTAGCAACCGGTTCTGCAGAACTGGTGAGAACTGGCTGAATTTCACCACTGGCTACGTGCCTTTTAGGATTGTGCTGTAAATAGCACAACTATGAATTTTCAACTCCAACACAATATATGGATAATCAACTTTGCCCAAGGATGCTGAAAGGTCCATCAGAGTAGTGTTGGGAAAACCACAAAGGGTCAAACGAAAAGTTACATGAAGCATATCTGACTTTGTGCATTTAATGTGCCTGTATTAATTTGGGGCAGGAAAGGATAAATTGGACTGGGAGTATTTTTAACATTCTGCCCCCTCCCTATAATCAAAATTGGACCACACACCAACACTTTGGCTCCTATTTAACACAAATAAAATTAAGCACATGCGCTGCAATGACATGCATAATGTAACATGAACTTTAATCACTATTAAAAAACTATGAAAGGGCCTACAGATTTTCTCTATAGGCCTTTAAAAAAAAAAAAAGCAAAAGTGTTACCTGGTTAGGACTGTTGCTTTTACTGATTTTAAGTATATTATATTACTTCTCAACTGGCCTACAATCCTATACATCAGTGGTTCTCAAACATTTTAGCACCAGGACCCACTTTTTGGAATGACAGTCTGTCCTGGACCCACCAGAAGTGATGTCATGGCCAGAAGTGCTGTCATTGTGATGCCAGAGCCTGCTGCTTTCCTGAGAATGCAGCAATTAATTGGGTTTTCTCAGCCATTTTCCAATATCAAAATGAATCAGAAAGTAAAAAGCCTATTTACAACACTGACACAAGCAAAACAATTACAAGCAAAGCCCTCCCCTTTCCAGCATCCCATCTTCTCATATTTTCAATATGGCTGCTCTAAGTGCTTCACTACCCACTTGAAATTGGCACGCAACCCACTGGTGGGTCCCGACTCACAGTTTGGGAACCACTGCTATACATTGTATACATTCTGCAGCTCCTTTTGCTGGTTTCCGCAACTCCTCAGGGAGCCAAAGCTCAGTTTGGGAACCACAACTATACAACAGTACATTTGTTAGCACTGGGAATCTATTCTTGGAAAGCTAAGCACCATCTAAAACAGCCCTATAGGAGATGTCAACTGGAAGAAATGGCAGCTAATTGGCCATGACCTTCCTAAATGTGCTACTCCCATTGGCTACAATGGCTGTCAATCAACTTAGGATGCATAGAAGTTGAAAATTACTGTAACTGCAATATCAATGAATCTCAAATGACTAGTCATAAAAAAAGGTTGTTAGAGTACTGGACACCACAACGCCTTCATTCCAAGTAGCTGATTAAGACATTGTAATTTACCTGGAGAATCACTTAAAGCACATCTTGCATGGTGATCTTGCATAGTGATATGATGTTTTGGGGGAGTTATTAATTGCATTTTAGCAAATACTGATATCTGTTGATACTTATGTTCTTTGATCTGCCCGTATCATGAAAGTTGACGCAGGACTGGGGACGCAGGACTTTGTGCTCTTATTACAATCAAAAGGTCTGCATTACAACTAGAAGGTCAAGTGCCCCTACAGTGGATCAAGGGCTTTTTAACCTTTACAAGATCTGAGTGCATCACATATGGTCAGTGACTACACACAGATATTTTTTGAACTTTTAAAAGTGTCAGATTTATGTATAAATATAAACTTCATTCTTGTGTATTCCATTTAATGCATTGTGTATTTTTCCCCTTTTGTTTGTGGATTTATGTTCTGGATTTTGTTCCTACACATTTATTTACCAGTACAGGAGAAAAAATTCTCAGGATGAAGCACAAATCAGAACTCAAGGAGTCACTGCTAAGGGAGATGTGACTGGATTTTTATACTGAAATGTGGTCTCTTCAGGTGCCTCGTTTTAACAAGGGCAGAAATCAATTAATTTAATAAGCACCAATCTCTTCCAAGCACAGAACTGGAAGTCATTGTGAGATTATATGCCTGCTTAGTCATCAGTGCAGCCTGAGTCAACAAGCCCCTTCTTTACTTGGCATGTTACATAGTACGTCACTTGGAATGAAACCAAGATATTTAATACTAATTAATCCCATGATTACTAATGCCCCCCCCCAACTTGGTTCACTCTTATGTTTCATGTGCAGTTAGAGAAAATGTAGTTCCTTTAATCATGAAACACACATTGCAAGCACTTGGTTGATTTGGTTTTTCATCTGGCACTGTTGTCTTTTAGGAGAGCTTTCCACGGTCACGTCTTACCTCTGGCAGTCGCCGTTTCCCCATCCGGATGAGCCATGCGTTGCATCGCAGTCGCTGCGACACAGATCGGCATGCTGACTCTCTGCCCCAAGATACAGGTTGACAGGTCCAGGACAGACACGTTCCTCAGCATTCGGGGATACAGCTTTAACCTGGCACAGACGGAGATGGAGAACTCAGCTATCGGATGACCACCCTCAAATTAAAAATCATTTGCTCAGAGCACAAGATCTGAAGGGCAAACACGATCAGTTGGTCTCCAGTTGTTTTTCAGTTCATACTGTTCAGCATAGGAAACATCAACGATTAGATAGGAAGCCTGTGAACCTGTAAAGGATAGATTCCCAAGGCACAATTGTCGATCACTGTCATAAAATGAGAGGAGCAACCTAAAGTGAAAGCAATTTTTATTATGAAATGCAAACACTTTCAGAAGCTGGGGGGCTTGAATAGGATCACCACAGGCAGGTTCTTGCTACATTACCAAAGCAACATGGCTGCTACCAATACCAATACCTTAATTACATGCTACACCAGGGGCGTAACTAGGGTGTGGCAGGGGGTGGCACGAGCCATGGGCGCCATCTTGCAGGGGGCGCCGTTCGCATGGCGCCCGCCCCCCCAAAATGGCGCCCACAGCCCTCCCGCTCCCTGCGCCGCATTCTCCTTGCTCCGGCTGGCCTTAAAGAGCCAGCCGGAGCGAGGAGAACGTGCTGCCACCCGGCGCCCCCTCCCGCTTCTCAAGGGGGGGCGGGGTGCTGGGCGGCGCCGCGTTCTGTTTGCTCCTGCCGGCCCTTTAAGGCCGGCACGAGCAAACAGAAAGAACACGGCCGGGGCGCCGTGTTCTGTTCGCTCCGCAGTGAACAGAACGCGGCGCCCCAGCTGCATTCTGTTCGCTCATGCCGGCCTTAAAGAGCCAGCATGAGCGAATAGAACGCGGCTGGGGCGCCGCGTTCTGTTCGCTGCCACTGGCCTTAAAGGGCCGGCGGCAGCAAACAGAACACGCCTCTTAAAAGGGGTGGGGCGCTATGTCATGACATCACAATGTGACGTCATGACGTTGTGTGCCCCTAGGGGCGCATTTTCATTGGGCGCCATGGGCGCCCTTTCAAATAGATTTGCCCCTGTGCTACACTATATTACCTAGATGTGGCACACAGGCATTTGATGCCCACCAATTGGCTCAGGACCTGCTCAGGTAACCCAGTGCAGCTCCACCTGGATGACCACCCCTGGATCAACCCCTGGATCAACTTCTTAGTCTGTGCTACTGGTCCCCCAGTGGGAAGGCCCTGCTAGCACTGCTCCCAATCTTCTTCCTCTAAAATATGCCCCTTTTCCATGCTGCTGGCCTCTGACCACCACTTTGCTCTTCCTTACCTGTTTTAGCTTGTAATGCTGACCTGGAGCAAGCTTTGAAAGAAGCACAAACAGGGACATACAGAATGGAAAGTGGGACTCACCAAGTGGCAGAAGAACAAATGCAGTACTGCATCCTCTCAGCAGTACTCTCGGTCTCACCTGCAGTTCTCTGCCCTTTTCCTATCAGACTCCTGGGCTCTGTCTTTTCCAGCTCAGGATCTGAGCGTCTGAAGCACCCCAAAATTTGATTCACAAGAGTTGAGACTCATCAATACTGTGAATCAGATGTCAAGACAAATGGTAGCCAAAGTGCGTGGAAAGACACAAATGTTATGAGAGAGGGAGTGCTAGAGTTTGGGAAAGTGGCTCAGGAATGGAAGAGGCAACTGGGGAAGATCACAGGAGTAGAAGCATGCATGGTAGAGTTCAGGCCATGCAGAGATTATAGAATAGTCTCAAATTTTAAATTTTAATTATCTTAACTATTGTTTTTAACTATTGTTTTTAATGGTTAAATACTGTGTTTTTATTGTATTTTAATGCTGTAAGCCGCCTTGGGTGCCATGGGGCAGAAAGGCGGGGTATAAATTAAATAAAATAAATAAATAAATAAATACAAATAACTCAACAACATAACCAACATCACATCCAGATGTAAACACACATGAAACCCGAGCTGGATAGTCGCATCAAGCTGCACTTGCTGGACTAGACCCCCCCCCATAAACCCCTTCATCTTTTTAGTGCTGCCCCATGCTGCATCTCTAAGTTCAACAGAACCCACTACCCAACATGTAGTGTCGAATGTAGTGTCAAATCAAATAAACTGAACTATAATAACACCAAGATCTCTGTTCCCCGTAGGTGTTTATTTTACTGCACAGCTTGACAATACATTTCAATTTTTATAATTTGCTGTTTGGAACTTTGTACCTTTCTTAGCATCCCCCCCAAAGCAAGATAAGTCACCATGCAATGACCTTATTTGCACCCAGCTGCAGGGAAGCAATGACACGCTTTTGCATGATCAACTTTAGTAAACAAGCTGTCGTTGGTCCTGCGTTTATCAGTGAAGGACACTACGCTTTCCAAAGTCTCCTGGAAGGTCAGGGATACAATGTGACAGGACTGATTATCAGAGGTTTGATTATTTTCTCCCACTCTAATTTAAAATACTGAAAGAAGATATTTCAAATTGATTTCCTGGAGTGTCATCAGGCCACAGGCACTGTGACCTTGTCCAAAAAATCTATTTTCTAATAAGTGATCTGGCTGAACATTTTACCTGTCAAGAACAGAAGTGTTGGAGGTCAATCTTTTTTTTTTTTTTAACTTGCCCGACATTAACTAGGAGATGATAAAGCAAGTTGATCATCTCTTGTTTAGGGATTTCAAAATGGTATTAATGTAACAATTAATGAATTGTTACAAAAACACAGATACCACCATCTGCAATCCCAGTCCTTGGGAATTTTTTTTTTTAAGCCACCAAGTACAAAGCAAGAAGGAAATAATCGAGAGGGTCACATCTCAATTTATCTTAAGGATTTGGTTCAGTGGCACATAATCTCATCTGTGGCTTCATGCCAGCTGTCACCTGCCGCATGTGGTTCTTGTGGGGCAATGACACCCTTAAGGTCAACATACAAGAATGAATGACCATATGCCAAGGAAACCCAGAGATCTGGACTGCTCAGTCCCAAAAATACATAGCTATGTGCAAACCATATTAACAGCAAGCATCTGGTTCACTTTCCAGAGCATCATAAAAGCCTTGAAGCTGCAGGTGACCAGAAGGCCTAAGTTTCTACATTCTGATTGCCAAATTATGAATTAACCTGTACTGTTCGCCAATGGCATTTGTAAGATTCATTCTTGCATGTTTTTTTCCCTGCCAAAAAATAGTGACATATGGTTTAGTGATAACAGATGAAAATGAACCTTGAAGTGCTTTACCTACTCATTTCAGCAGAGGCCATCCAGGCAAAAGGTATTGCTTAATTTACTGTACATGTGCAACCCTATCCTCTAACTTCTCCAGTTCATATTTAAATCTAATGACTTGATTAGGAAAAGGGTATGAAAGAACATTGGCGCAATAGTGTTATCAACCAACACGCCAAGCATCAGGGTGCTCATTTCTCGTAACAGATCATTTACTACTTCAACATATTGTTGTGGCCTGCGTCTGATAAAGCACATGATGGGAGGAACGCACACAGAACATGATTAGACTGCCATAAATTTGATAGACTTCATCCATTATCTTCACATGCTTACTCAAAGCTTTTAACTGAAATTAGAGTTTCTGAGAAATGCCACAACCGTACAGTTGTGGTCAGTGTTCCAGTGCCAGGAAGTGCTCAGAGAGCAGGCAACAACATCAACTCATCTGCTAGACCTTTTTTAAAAAAATTAAATGTTCCACAGCCCTCCCAACTCAGATTTAGGACAAGCCCATTTTGAATAGGCGCCTGTTCTTGCATCTCAGGCGATCAAAGGTGGGGCTTGCAATGAAACATTTTTCCTACCAGAAATCATTTTACTACTCAAAGGTCTCTGCAGAGCTTAAAACAACCATCAAGCCCCATGGAGATCTGTGAACCATTAAACATTTCACTATTGCAAGCAAGAAGGTGAAGGTTGCGGAGACTGACAGAAAGCACCCTTTGATTCTCTACAACTCCAAGGGTACAGCTATTTTAGAGCAGAATACAATCGTTCATGGTACTTCACTATCAAAAATGGAATTAATCAATTGGGCCTTGAGTATAAAATAGACCCCTTCCATAATTGCTTATAGTAGATACAAACTTTTAGCAAGAACAAGCAGCTTGCTTGAGAAAAAAGGAATGCAATTGTGCCAACCTAAGTGGCTACTTTTTTGCCTTCTCACCTATATGCCACATTTCTGGAAACGAGAAGGATAAGGATGAGATCCAATGCCACTAACAATGCAATCCTTTGCGTGTTGGCCTGCAAGTACCATTATGTTCAACAGGCCTTACTCCCAGGAAAGTGCATATGATTGTAGGCTAAAGGTGGCCGATTTTTCTAGAGCAATAAGATTGCCTAACCATCTTGTGATATTTGCCATAGAAGCATAAAGGTAAGTAGAGAGGTCAGAATTGGCTTAATAACTCCCCTTTTAGCACAGCAGGACTGTTGGAACATCGCATTCCAATGCCATAGAATTGCAAGAGCTGTATTTACATCACAAAGTGCAGGCATCACAATCACAGTTGTCAGGTTTGATGGCAATCCCATTGTACAGTAACTTCAGAAGCATCAAGGAGGAAAGGCAAGCAACTAATCGGAATGACTCATTACTGGTGCTGCAAGTGTCTTGCTACCACGTCAATGAATATTTTTCACGTCAGCTTAACCGCATCACAAATTTGTTTCAGTGCTTGACAGTTTTCATTTTTATTCTCAACTTCTCCACCATTTCTTACCGTGAAAAAGCAGCAACATTTTCAGCCAGCGTCTGTTGATTGTCAGCCCCCGACTTGTAGTAATCGTACACGGACTTTGAAAGGAATTTCTCAGCATATTTTTGGAAGTCAGCGAGACAAATTGGTCTTTCGGACATGGTGTAAGTTACTCGGTTTTGTTTCACTTCTTTGAGAACTTAAGAGCTTTCACTTTTTTGCCCGTTAATCATTAAACTTGACAGAAAAGTTCAGATACCCCAGAACTGTTTAAAATAACTCAAGTAATGGACAAGCTACCTGTTGACATGTCTAGGTCATTTGTTTGGACTTTGACATCTGCTTTGCCTTCACCAAGTGAGGGTATGAACCTAATGCATATCAACCAGACCAACAGAAACATTGGGGTATACAATATTGCAACACATAATGTATCTAAAATTTGCATAAACAGGGGCTAGGTCTGCACACAAGAGCTCAGGGCTGGCCCTAAGAGTGCTGGGGCCCAATGCGGGGCATTCCCACAGGGAGCCCTCTGTTCACTATACTCACAGTGATTAAAAGAGTTCTTACGGTTCTGCGCATGAAGCATGGCACTTAGAAATTATTAATTTAAAAGATTTCTACCGCCCCTTCCTCTGCCAAAGCAGATGCCCAATAATTCAGGGTGACATGACTACATCACCATCAACTGCTTCCAGGTGGTCTGTTTCAGGCTGTCTGGATGTAAGGGCAGGCTGGAGGGCCCAACGCAAAGCTCACCCCACTGACCTACAGACCAAGGAGATCCCAACTGGGACAGCAGTGCAGGGCCCCCAAAAGCATGGGGCCCAACGTGACAATATACTCCACACTGGCTTAAGGCCGGCCCTGCAAGCGACAGGATGGTGTAAAAGTTCAGGAGTTGGACTTGGAAGATCCAGGTTCAAATCCCAGCTTAGCATGAATGCATGTGTCCTAGTCACTATCTCTCAGCCTCACCTACCCAAGCAGGAGGGGAGGAACCATGAACATAAATAATGAAAATAAATAGAGTACACAAGGGGTAGGACTGCACTGTTCAGACTGCAGGGGTGGGAATACCAATGTGCATGCTCACTCACATTAAAGAATTAAACTGAACATTTCTAGCCCAGCCGCCTGCCTTCTGTATTTTTCTATTTTATTTTTTTGGAGGTTTCAAAGCACAGAATGAATGATGATCTACCCCTAAGATCTGATCCACAACCTTTGCATTTGATAGTCGACACCAGTGTTATTCAAACTGAGTCATGAACTGATGTCAGGTGGGTCACAGAAAGTTGGGAGCAGTCAACTTGGAAACTGCCGATCTTACTATATTCCTTTTGTGTTAAGTTTGAATTTTCAAGTGAGCTTTTTTTTTAATTTTGTTTTTAGTTCAGTGCCTTTACATATTATTTTGTCCTGATCTTGCTTTCTGCCAAAGATGATTCATGGTTGTGCATTTGCTTCAGTCCAAGAATGCCAATTTGCATTCTAGGAGTGTCATTTGATTATGTCACACTGACAGCACTTTCTGCTTGATGAAGACACTTCAAGCAATGACATCACTTCCAGTAGGTCCCAACACGAGTGTCATTCTGATCAATCTGGTCAGTCTAGAAACTAGTGCCATGGTGAGTCCCTGGCACTTTCAAACACAGACTTCTATTACCTCACTGACACCCTTTCACAATGTATCCTTAAGTTCTTCTCACCATCAAATTTGGCGGCTATGGGCCCACACAGGAAGATCTGAAGTGCTTACAGCAATTCAGAGCCCAACCCTACACCTGCGTTGCGCCGGTGCTGCACTCTTGTGCTGATTCAGTGCTGTTGCAAAAGTGCTGTCAGGTGCGTCTATGCCAGCACGTTGGGCGCTGGACCAACACAAGAAGCAGTGCTGGCACTCGGGCACCACTGCACCTGTTGGCTGCACCAGTTGTGCTCAGTCAGCACAGGCCATTGAACAGGGCATTTGAGGCATGCCAGGGCATAACTGGGCAGCGCAGTGGGCGGTGACAGACAGCTGCCCTTGTGCCAAATCCTAAGCCCCGTCCCTGGCCAAGATGGCCCCAATTCGGGCCACTGCTGCACACATTGACATGGGCTTGCAAAACATCAGGCGCAGATCTGAGTAGGCCCATTGAGCTGGCTGGGGAGAAAACTTCCCCTTGCCCTGCGCTGCTGCCTCCTACTGGGCTTAGGAGGCAGCCCTGCTGATTTGGCTTTGCTATGCCAGCGCTGCTTAGAATTGGGCTGTCAAGATTTGCTCAGAGGCAAGTAACACGTCCACTTCCCATCTAGTTTTGAGTGGTGGGCAAGGGGCCTCGACTAGCATGGCTTGCTCAAGACCACTCCTGCAAACCAGCCATGGTATGTCAGGAACCTAGCTCATAATTAAGCTACTGATAAACTATTTGCGATAAATGATTAGTGCATGGAACTCATGAATCTGCAAAATCTAAACCAGGTCAAGTACTATACTTTGACAATTCCAGTGTAATGTGTGCGCTAGGAACTGAACATGTTTTTCCATTTCCATTTAATTGCAGAACTTTGAAAAGAACTCAAAAGTAAGCCAAAAAAGGTACAGTCTACAGGGAAAATTCCATTCAGAATGCTTGAAGGTTGTTTAGAACATGTAGACTTCATTACATGCCATAAGGCTGAATAGTGCCAGGGGGCTATATAAGCCAAAAGGGCATTTTAAAGGGAAAATCCAGAATAGTCACGAGTGCAAGCCAAAAGCTGTTTTTACAATAAGGGCATGTCAAGAAAGAATTAGAACAAAATAGCTTAAATAGCAGCCAACATTGCAAAGGCATAAACCTGACAAATTAAAATAGCAACCTTTGTCTTAGCCTTGACCGCAAAACGTTGTGTCAATGTTTGAGGTTAGCTCCTGTAGCACGGCATGAAACAAGCTGAGTCCACAGCCACAAGGATCTGAATCTACCACCTCATGTTTCCAATTCTTCTTCATCTCCTGACACTAGCATGAGGTTTAGGAGAACATCCAGAAAGACCATGAAAATAAACCATCCCAATTGTTACAAGCCTTGAGTAACTACAGTAGAGAAACACTACTAAATTTTCCAGCTTCTAACTTGTAGAAGTTAGATCCTAAATACATTTAGAAGTTCAAAGTACTTTCCTCCAATATACATACGCATTAACTTATTAACTAGTGGCAGCAACGTTAGAGTGCACACATCTTCAGTGTGATTACAAGGATTTGCTATGCAATCTTTGATTTGCAAATCAAAGAATTGTCCATTTAAATCTATGAAAGACTTGTGTGAAATCAACGCAGCTTCTCCCCGTTGTCTTTTATTGAGCTTAATCTTTTATCAAGTGGTTTTACTTGCTAGTCCTGTTGGGTTATGTTATTGGAGTTTTACTGGGGCCTTTTTTATTGTGAGGTGCCTTGAGGCTGTCTTGTCAAATGGTGGGATATAAAACAAACTAGCTAGCTATGGAGAAATTGTTATACCTGCATATTCAGTCAAACAAACGCCAAGGGTCATAAATAGTCTGTCTCCAGTGCATCTTGTAGGCATATAGATCAATTTCCACAAGGGTTCATTTGCAACCAAATCCAGTCTATTCAGAGAACTACACAGCTGCGAAGGGTGCACCATACTGCACCATACTGCTCTAATTTACCTAGAGCACATTTATCTAGGGATTCTACAAAGAGCTTAGTGTTGCTTATGTTGCATTAAACATTCTGATCAAGCATCCATTGTTTACAGCAGTCACCTGAAGTATTTTTGACACCATTAATTCAACACACAAAATGTAATAAATAAAATTTTATAATTAGCAAGGAAATACATATTAGTGGCATTTTTAATATAAACAGTCTTGAACATTTCATTCATAAATCATGTGACATAAGCAACCATTTAGACTAAACAATCAGAAGCACAAATATTGCATTTTTCCAGCAGTATTTGTTTCAAAGCAACAACCAAGTATGGGAATACCTGTTTCTTATTCAGTGCAAACTTGTTTTTTCATGAATCTGTTTTGAAATGAATTGCTCTCCTCCACCTTTTGAGAACTTGGCACCATTAAAAAGTTGGACATCCATGCAAATTAGGCTCTTGATGCAACCCTGTGGACCCCAGCATACATAGTAGTCAACTTGTTTCAAGAGCACTTAACCCCCTTTTTGGTATGCTAAGATATACTACTTTAGTCCTCACATTTAGAAATGTTTAAGTGCCCTTATATAGCCTAAGCCAGCTTAACACGTACTAGAACCCTCATATTCACATCCTGACAGCAAACTAACCCTAGCAATACATTTTAAGAGTTGAAGGCCTGATGAACTGAACTTCCTTTTACGGAATGTTCATGAGGCCAGTGCCACAACTCCAAGTTCAGAAGTGCAACAAAGATAGAAACGTATTTATGAGGATGTCAATGAATACTACCAAGTGTTGTGGACTGTCCTGTTAAGTACATGGCAGCTTACTCTTGAACTAGTTTATTTGAAACCAGATCCCCTTCAATTAAACTTGACTTTCAAGATTAGGATTGCAATCCTGGTGTGTATTTAACAATTTTGGTATTGTCAAATACTTGCAGGTAAAGAATACTTGTCCTCCAAAAGCTTCCTTATTAACTATCCACACACACACAAGCAGTTTTGCAAGAAATGAACTTTGTTCATGTACACACAGCACTGAATGAGTAGTAAAAGCTGCAATTAAGACAGACTCCACACATAACAAATGGATGGCAGCCCATTAGCTACATTCTATCTTTCATTACGAAGATGGAAAAGTCAACCTGCAAGTGACCAAATATTGTTTTGTACCTGAAAATAAGCTTGGTCACACTGCTAAGGCATTTTGTTGATTACTTACAGAAAGAAATGAAAAGTGACTATGTCTTGGCACTTTTAGTAATGCAGAAAGTGCACTCATAATAAAATTAATCTGTTCAACAAAAGCATATGTGAGACTTCACATTTAGACTTCTCAATCATGCTGTGCTTAAACTGGAGTTCTGTTAAGATTTTCAAGTAGAATTAACCCAAGTATCAACATTTTTGCAGTAGGAAAACCCTATTGCATTCCAAATATTTCATCCACTGAGCTTGAATCCACTTGCCCTACAACAGATTTAACACTTGAAAAGCATTAAGATGCAAATAGTTTCAACTTGCTTTATACCTTATGCAAAGTCAAATGAAGACCTGGAATAGGGCTTATGAAATTGCCACAGCTTAATGAAAAGAAAACATCACCAAGAACCTTCATTTAATGTTCTCCATTTATAAGAACCACAGGAAGGCTTGACATTTGTTTAGTGAAACAATCTAACTATGGAAATTGAAGACTACGTCCAATAACCAATTGCTTTAATTTTCTTACATCTGGACTCCTCCTCTCCCAATTAGCCAATTATGTTGTCATTAAAGGTATAGTGTCATTAAACATAGCTCTGAACTCATTTCATCCTGTAAGCTTCATTCATTCATTTCATACTTGAAATGCTTCAAGTAAATAGCATTTACTTGCAGTGCCAACAGCCACTGCTACGCTCAAACTATGTAGCAATACTATATTGATCCATATAAGGGATGCATGACGAAGTTAGTAATTGTTCTTAATCATTTACAAACAGCTCTCTGTAAAATAAGTCAATGAGCACTATTAAAATCATTTCAAACACCCTTGTGCTTTGACGGTTTAACCACCTTAAACTATCTGAGGCCTAATAGAAATGTAAAAATGTAGAAATTAGAAAGAAATGTAATCCAGGAATCACACACATATCAGCAATTTTTAAGTTAAGCAGTACACAGCCATGTGGTGGTCCACTTTACATAGGAATGCATGCTGAGCATCTCAACATTATTAAAGCTGCCTTTAGTTAAAGCTGACCAGCTGTATATACGGTTAGAAATTAGAACAGAAACTCAACTATACAGTAATTGCAGAACACAGGATTGCATGCTTTAAAAATGCTTATTGAATACAAGTCTGAAGTGAAACCTTATTATTGCTTATATTTCTCATACTAGGTCTGCATCTTATGCTACAAGCCTATACTGCAATACATGTAAACTCCACAACTGACAAACATAGGAACACCATACATATGTGCATATATTCAGTGAAATCTTAATTGGTTACATCTGAAACTCTTGGCTCTGCAAAAGAAATATGATGGGTTTTTACTGACTGACTTCCAATATGATGGGTTTTTACTGACTGGCTTGCAGCAAAACACAAAGTAAGATTTTTTTCAACAGTGTTGACACACAGAATATTTACACATACACCTCCTTGCTTATGACACCCTTCTATAGTCAACCACCTCCTTCATACCTGCTGTATAAAATAAAATTATGCATTTGATTGTCATGGCTGTACTCTCAATATTAAAAGAATTCTCCTCCAAAATAAACTTTAAAAAACGTTGGCCCTAAAACCACAAAAAGTAGCCTACTGGTGCAAAGCATGGGTTTACTTAAACAGTTTACAGATCAGGCTTTTGGCTTCAGCTGCAGTGCAGGAGGGTCCTCCGATAATTCTTTGGTCCAGATAGTCCTAGTACATAACCAATTGCACTACAATCCATCACCTTCTGCGTGGCTTTTACGTTGCCTAATAGAACTTTGCTCAACTTTGTCAGGTGCCTGGTTTTCCAAGTCCTCTTCTGTTACAGATCCTTCAACTGCAGAGTCATCCAAGGAATTGTCCCCAGAATCATCTTCTCCCTCTTCCTCATCTTCTCCATCAGACAGCCCCTTTTCTGTTACTGGCTCTTCTGTCGTTTCTTCCAATGACTCCTGTTGTTCTTCCAGTGTATGGTCCACACATTCTAGTGGTACAAAGGATTGAGAGAAGTGAACATAATAGCTTGTTATAAAAGTGTTCTGTCACAATCTCTACTACAGGAATAGGCAATCTACAGACCCAATCAGGCCTACCATCTGAAATCATCCAGCCTATGGGGCAGAAGAGGCAGGGATTGGCTACCCTCATGGAGGAGTGAGCTGGCTACCCTTGTCCTTCTTCCTATTTGGGTCAGCTGTCTCACCTTCCTCACAAATTGGAGGAAGGAAAAAACCTGGGCAGGCTGGGCTAGCATAGTAGGGATGGAAGGGAGCAGATGAGACAGCAACTGATCCTCACCTGATACATGAACCAACTGATACATGAAGCTTGTAATGGCAGCAAAACAGTTGTGGGGCAGTAAGGCAGTAGCCAGGGCAATCACAGAGTGTGTGGGCTGGTGGGGGCCATTGCGAGTTCCTGGACTCCACCTAGGTAACCATGGAGGCCTGCCTGCCTTGCTCATGCCCCACTTTGTGTGCACCTGGCCCCTACACAAAGAAAGTTGTTGACCCCTGGGCAGTTATTTAGCCCTTGCAATATAGTTCTTTTTCACAGCAGACACTGTTGGACTACAGTATTTGCAAGTTAACACCCATATTTGTGTTGACATTCTTGGCAAAAAATGCAAAAGAATTACCTTGTCTCAGATATTAAGTCCCCAGTTATCTAAACAAACTTGTTTAGAACTTGGTGGAACCTTAGAACAGAACATTTATACTTCGACATTTGAAGTGGTGCAATTGCCACCAGCCTGCACATCTGGGTATGCTTGTCAAGTTAAAGTGACATGCACATCAGCCCTGTGAGCCAGGGATTACGTGCATGATACAATGAAAAGTACCTAGCTGCTTAAATACCTACAGTATTTAAAAGTATGGTCAGGTCATGATCTGCAGCACTTGCTGGTCTAACCGAATAGCTTATGTACACAAATCCAATGAAAGATGACCTGCCTAACTTTCAAAACAAACTTTACAAAGTCTGAATATACTCTTGTGGTGGAACAGCTTTGTTTCATTGACCTATTGTTTCATAGGCTTTGCCTACTCCGTTAAAATGCAGCTCCAAGGGCCTGGTCTAAAAAGGATATCCTAGCTGGGGGGAGGAGGGAGCAACTGCCAACCAATCAGATGTGTTCCAGTTAAGGATCACTGGACAAGCCAAGTCCCCCTCTCTCTTTCCTGCTGGCTACATTACAAGATGGTTGCAGGGAGAGTCGCTCTGTGAGGAGGCAGGGTGGTTGCTGCTGGGAGAGGCCTAGCAGTGAGGAGGTTGAGACAGAATCTGAGTGGGAGCAAGACCCCGTCAGGTTTATATTTATTTGGTTCTGTATTTTCCTAGGCCATGTTTCACAACCCCATTTATCTTTAGCAATCTGTTAAAATCTTTTTCATAAATCAATCTGCCTTGTTCTGGATTCCAGTGGACTTGTCAGCCTTCTCGCTCTGCAAGAGTGAGTAACCGAGACCCCTGAGGTCATCACCTCTACTAGGAGATGAGTTCAGCCCATGAAACTCTTCTGGTAACCTGATACCTGGGCTGGTGGCAGTGGATTTAACCTACCAGGGCATTTCCCCACTAAGCTGCGGGTTCAAAGCAAGTGGGCAAGTAGGGGGGTCTTAGGTTAGAACCCCCTTTTATTCATGACAACTCTTATTTCAAGTTGCTCTCATCATCAATGATTCTGTTTCAAAGCAAGAAATCTCCTAAATGGGGCTTCAGTTTTTGATTATGAACTTACCCAATTCTTCTGGCTTGGACTTGGGTGGCCAAATGCAGTCAGAAATTAAGACCAGTATCTGAAACCAACAACCTTTAGAATTAACATTTTATATGCTCCTCTGTTAGAATCATTCTGTTACGTAAAATGTGTTGCTCATACTACTGAGTAACTTTACAGAGTGGTAAGGATCACAGTGAACAAATGTCAAGCACCACCAATGCTCATATGAAGCTGTGTATTACTACTATAAAACTACAATGTCACTGAAGTACAAAGTTGACAGTTTTGCATTTCTAGCCACATTTAATTGTTCCACGTTATTTTAAAATGTCAGGCATGAAACCAGCCAAGAATTGATGCACCTCACCCAGGATGCTTCAACTGATGCAATTGGTTAGACATTGACCACCTGGATGGATAATCCAGAATCAAATATTCCCAGAGGAGGCCAGAACATGGTTGTTTCACCTAGTATTGGAACAGATCCCAGATTGTGCTTTTGGACTCAATGCCTAAGGACATTCTGTATCCCAGATTTCTTTGAAGTTTCTCTGGTCACCAGGTTCACATCAAAGTCATTATGAGTAAAAATGAGACACCAAGCTTTTTCTCCCCCATCTACCAATTTATACACAAGAAAATTCAACACAAGAAATGAATACAACCAGTTTTAGCTTCCATTTAGCTCATTACATTAAACCCCATCTTTTATAGCAGACCATACACCAATTTGGACATATTCATATTATGCAAGTATTTTATTCTCTACTGTAAATTTAATTTAATAGACTAGTGGAGGAATCTGTGTCAATCCCACCAAGGCTCCACCACAATCCTCCTCTCCCTCCATTCAGGTGAAAAATGCTCTACTTCTCTTGTTTTCCACATACCCTTTTTTGCTACAGTGAATTACTGCAAAATTAAGACTTTCCCTCTAGAGTTGTGAATGGGTGTGTCAGCTACAAACTAACATGAACTCCATTCTAAAACATTCATAATTACAAAGCACATATTACAAGTCAGCATTCATTATCTGGCTATTTGCCATCTAGTCCTGCTGAAAGTTTGCTACTAAAATATTTTTTTTCTTAAGACTGAGAACAAAGTTTGGAAAAATATGTGTACTTACCAAGCCCAGGACAAACCCAATCAATAAAGTGGCCAATAAAAAGATAGCATAAGAACCCCAAACATGAATTCCAAGAGTGCCTGTTAAGTAGGTGTGGATTTGCTGTAAATGGGACAAAAAACATAGTTTGAATTAAACCTGGATTGTGAGTACCCTGACCACCAAATCCACCTCTCGCCCCCTCTCAAATCTTTGGCAGCAGCAGAAGATATAAATTCTTACACAAAATGAAATTTCACTTGACAAGCTTCAATATTGTTTTTAAAAATTAAAACTTTAATTAAAAAAATCTCAAGTCACATACAATCTCAGTCAGCTTTCCATTTAAAGAACAGCAACCAACCATGTGTTTCTATGGACACAGTCACATCACAGTGTGACTTGGTAACTCTGAACAATGACTGCCTATACCAAAAATTTAAGGTTAACAATCAGTGCAATTTAACCTGGGATATGCCAACTAGGACTGAAATAATGTGCAACTCTTGTTTCTCTGGCTTTTAGACCTCGTCTCCCTATGCTTAAAAATACCAAAAGTGATAAGGAAGCAGGGTGTAGGAAAGGGTGGTCCAACACGCGAGGCCCTTTTTGGCAGCCCTCAAAAGCCCCACCACAGCTACCATCTATCATCTCCTTCCACTTCAGCAGCTTTTCAATCTTCCCCCCACTCTGCTGTTTCAGCTTCTCTTTTGAAGGAAGAGGAGCTGGAACAATGTGGCAGAGAATTCAAAAAGCTCTGCTGAATCTACCTCTGCCTCCTACCACCTGAGCCTGCCAAATAATTTCAGCAGCTCCAAACCCAGAAGTAAATGGGGGGGGTGAGGGGGGGTGATGCCAGGGGTTGTGTGCCCCCCCCCAGCTGTCAGAAGCTGGACCACCCTGGTATAGGGCGTAAGTATTTAATACACTAAGTCAGTGGCTGCCAAACTTACTAAGGCACAGCATCCCTGCAGCCTCTTCTTCCCAGATCTGTTGGGCACTGCTATCATGGGTACAAGGTGGCAGCATACAATCTCGCAAGATCCAAGACTGCAAAGTCCAAACCTTGCAAGAGTTGGACACTGCCACTTTGGATCTTGCAAGATCCAAGCTGGCAGCAACCAGGAAAACCAGTAGAAGGGTCGACCGGGGACATCCCACAGTGTCTGTGAATATGCTATGGTGCCCTGAGAATCCATGGCAGTTTGTGAACTGCTGGACTAAGTCACAATGTGGTAAAGGGCTCATTTATGTGTTTGTCTGGGTGGGGGCTCTTAAAAGGCCTTTGCACAACCCACTGCATAGCAATCTTTTCCAACATACTGGATGCAAAGTTCTATACTCTCATTATTGCAGGTCCAAACCAAATTTGCATTTAAGCAAATGCAGGCAGGTTATGCTACCAGAAATATACAAAGGAAATCAGCAGTCCTTATTTTAACCATTTTTTCTCCCAGAGAAGTGAAAATCTCTGCTAAAAGATCAGACTGTCATATTATGACAGTCATGTTCCAATAATATGCAGCCTCTACCGCCTAACACACTCAACCTTCTTTGGTAAGGCTAATGGGTGAAAGAACTTTGGACTATGTCGTGGATATGATTTGATGACATGCAATTTTGCTGTCTGGAGGTCTTATGGCAAATATTTTACAAGTAACATTCAACACACCAATATTTTTCATGTTACTTTTTTACATATGCTGCATGACTTCACAAGTCTTCTTTTACAAACATAGCCCCCTGGTTACTTAAGAACTTCAGGCATGCTCTGGTATCTGCTGGGGTTCCATTCCAAACCTCTCCATGGATACCTGAAACCATGGATACTGGGGTTGCCTTTTTAAAGATAGGGGAGCATCACTGGTTTTGCTGCATCAAGGCTAAAAAAAGATTTGTTTAATGTTCCCTTATCTTTTTAGTAGCTGTCTGTATCCGTGGATAACTGAAACCATTGATATGAAGTCAGTGGATACGGGACATGCCTGTACATTCTTAACTACAGTCATCTTCCACACACATTCATATCACTGATGTTTTTTCCTTTGCAGCTTCATCTGCATTGAAGCCATAAAATTGTGAATTCGCTTATAACTGCACACTGTTCAATCAGTAGAGAATACTATTTCAGTTCTAAATAAGGCTACTGCTGTGTATTCTAGCCTCGAGCACACAAAATTAAAATTAGTTTCATCCATTATGTAGCTAATAAGGTTTTTCTGCAAGGCACGCTTCTGGGACATAAGCATACTGTTCTGACAGTATGGTTTAGGAGCTGAAGTAAAAAGTTTTGGATAAACAACCCATGTTCAATTGTGCCTGTTATGAAGCTCTTGAGGTAGCTGAGGTATTGGTAAAATTCATATTGAGACAATGACTCAAGTTCTGAACAGCACAAAGCTTCTCCATGGACGATATCGTATGTAATCAGAATTTAACATTCACCAGTGACTTAAGGATAATGCTAGCTTCAGAACTGTAGAATGACAAAGCAGACAATCTGCTAGCTCTTGATAACTTAATAAGCATTATTTTTTTTACTCACCCTGATCCATCCAGATAAATGAAAGAGTCCTGACATTCCATGCATCCTAATAAGGAAAAACCATATCATGCAATTACAAACGCTTAGTGTGTCAAGCTAACGTCTGTTATGCTGAGGTATGAGATACCAAATGAAGTTCTTGAAAAACGCAACTACCGTATCATAGGATATGGAATCACTGGTCAATCTGGCACGAATACAGGCATGCCCCAGTATCCACTGATTTAGTATCCATGGTTTCAGTTATCCATGGATACTGGGACATCTATTAAAAAGATAGGTGAACATTAAGCATCTCTCTTTTTTTTACCTTGTTGCAGCAAAACCACTGATGTTCTCCTATCTTTAAGAAGGAGTCCCCAGTAGCCACAGTTTCAGGTATCCACAGGGGGTCTGGAACAGAACTCCAGCGGATACCGCAGTATGCCTGTACCTTGAGATTCAAAAGGGCCCATCACAAGATTCTGGAATTGATTTTGAATGGCCTGAATGGCTTCAGAATGGCCATGGATAGGCGAGAACAGATGACAAATGGTGCAAGACACACAAAGCACACACTCTGTGGATACATGAAGTCATGTGAACCGAGTGCTCAGATACCAAGAACTGACTGTACCTCCAGCACCAGCTGCTATTTGTACTGGAAAGGATGATACCATAAAGTCAATGCCAGCTTCCCTCCAGTGACAAGGAACTTTAGAAGGTCTTAACACATCAGATAAATTGTTTCCTGATGCCACAGCATTGTGCATTTTCCACTCGTGACAGACAATGAAGTGAAGCCGTTAGACTGCACAACACCATGACATCATCTTGGACATTAAAAATCTGAAGAGCAAATAAAACACGTGGTTACTGTTTTAGGCAGTAGCCACATATTTAGCAAGTAGTTCTGGGAACAGACAAAGTAACATTATGTAGTTACATTATAGATGATGGCGATTTCCATCCTGCTACAGGTTCTACAGCTTCCCACTTCCTCTCCAAGATATAGCCTTTGAGATCATCCAGCATCCTTGAGCCACGATATCTTCGAAAAACTCCATCCTTGGCACTGAAAAAGTGTATTAGGAATATCTAGATAACTAGGTAGAAAAAAGTACCCTGTGATCATATAGAAACTATTTTTCAGAAATATACAAGTGTGATTGTTGCATTTGGGAGCGCGGGGGGGGGGGGGGGGATCAAAATTCAAGCAAGCCCTAAAACCTACACAAATGCATTTTCTATAAACTCAACATAAGCAGATTTGAAAATCCACAAATGCCAAACCACCCCCACAGCCCACCTGGATCCTCTGAACCTGACTGAAGCTCTCTGGGATTTCCCCAAGCCTCAGAATGCCTTAGAAGTGACTTTTTTTCAGCCAAAAGGCCATTATGAGGCCCACAAAGGAAGTGGGTTCAGAGAGTGGCAGTGGCCCACATCCTAAATTTGAATACCCATGGAACACCCAATCAAAGTGGGACTGAATAACCACGGAATTCAGTATCCACTGGGGCTCCAGGAACAGAACCCCTGCAGATAATGAGGGCCCACTAATTAGTTTCTACACTATCTGAACCTAACTTCACCACTCAGCTACTACAGCTAGACAATCACTAGACAAGCCCAAGAGTTCCTAAAAAAGCATTAACTTTAAATCACAGCACCTCCAACATCCTTAATGGCGATGTTAGAAGGAAAGGGGAGGGTAAAAAAAGCTTCTTCCCAATTTTCATTCTTCCAGTCAAATTGGAAAAGAGCAAACAATAAAAATAAAACACCTTCAAGAGAATGGGAGTGGGCTTCCTAACCCATTATCAGCAGCCAAGGCAAGTGAATAGATCACATGAGTGGCCAGCTTATCTCAGTGGGGCAAAGACATTGGCCATGTGCACTAACCATAACTCATACCACCAGGTGGCGACTGATAACCTTGTGGTGGCAACAGCAAAGAAAATCTGTGTGTGGGTTGGTGATAGGTTGCTTGAGGCCTGTGGACCACTAGCCACCCACCTTTGCGCCAAAGCCTTCTGTCTATTTCATCATTTCTCGAGTGCTTGCCTTGCTATTGCAACTATAGAGTCATTGCTATTTTTCCCAACTTAACATTGAAATCCATTGTTTTCTGTGCCCCCCCAACCCGAGCCAAGCTCCAGTGAGACTCAGAGGGTTTTCCAAGGCCTGCAGAGACCACACACAAATGCACACAGCCTTTGCAAGCCTCAGAATGGCCACTTTAGCCAATAAGGTCACTTCTGGGTTTTGCTGAAAACCAGAAGTGGCTTTCTTTGCCTAAACAGCCATTCTGAAGCCTCTAGAAGCAGCAGGCAATTGTGCTCAGCCTCTGCAAGCCTCAGAAAATGCTTCTGTTAGGGTCAGAAGGTCAAGGGGGACCCGTGGGGAGGGGTCTGATATCCATGGATGCTGAAATCCGGATAAGGTGAGCCCACTGTATTTTCACTACTTCCATTACCTACATGATCTTCAGCCCCACCAAACCTAAACTCATGCACAGATTTCTTATTATAGCAGCTTTAAGCAGGTGCAATCCGATACTCACTGGTAAATAGTAGGAAGGGTAGTAACAAAGAAACGACCACTTACACCTAGAAAAGCAAGGCATTTATTAGAGTTATTTCAATTGCATTATCCTGACATTCTAGAGATCTTTTGATGGCTAGGAAAGACTAACCACCACATAATACAGTTAGCGCTGCCATTTCCAAGTCCAGTCAAGTTTATTTGTTTGGCTAAGAGCCATAACAATTACAAAACAATTAATAGGTAAATAGAAAAACAATAACTTTTACATAGCGGAATAATTACTAAAACATCAAAAACATCAAACCATAGGCCTTATAAAACCAGTCCCCCCGCTAAGTTTAAAATTCAAGGACTGCAGTGCCAGAATTTACAAAATTGTAGCAAATAACCTTAGCAGCCCTAGCATACAAAGAAGTCATATAGGTAACATGAGGATCAATATCAGAAAGAAGATAACATACAATCAGAAGAGGATTTTCCAGTTGAGTGGAGGTCAAAATGTGACCTAAATATCTCTGCCTGGGAGAATGATAGAGGTGGCAAAAAAGAATATAATGCACCACCTCCTCAATCTCCCCAGATCCACAAATATAATATCTAAGGTGTGGCCTGGAATCTACCTTCGAGATACGCAGTTGGCATAGTTTGGAGACGTAATTCCGTGAAGGCCTTCCTTAGCTTAACATAAGTAAGCGAATAAAAATATAATGGTCTAGAATGAGAAATTTTAAAATAACTATAAATCTGAGAAAAATGAGAAACTTTCAGGAGGGCTAAATCCTGTTCGTTGTCTTGTTTATATAACCACTCCCTCAATAACGACTTGCAATCCACAAAAACAAAAATATCTGTAGAAAGAGAAATAGCAGATAACAATGAGTGAACCGAACTGGCCCAACCACCGCACTTCAATTGTTCCTCCAGACATAGTTTAGGCAGGCGGTAATCTGGCATGTGCAGCACTCTATGGTAATATGATAAAATAGAGAGCCTTGCTCTGGCCCTAATAGAGACCAGGACAACTTCGGCTCTAAGAAAAGCTGCAGGGGTGCTGGGGGGGAGAGCCAAAATATATCTCAGAAATTTATTCTGTATGATTTCAAATATATGTAACTTATGCAGGTTAATTCCCCATATCTCAATGCCATATAGAATCTGGGCAATAACCTTCCCAACAAAAACCTTAAGAGCCGGGGGCACCAAATTCCCTCCCCCAGAATGGAAAAATTTAATTATTGAGAATGTTGATCTCTTAGCTAAGGTTTTAACATGTTGGAAATGCGAGTTCCAGTTAACTCTTTTATCAAATAGAACGCCAAGATATTTAAATACTTGAACCTGTTCTATTTTATGAGTACCAGTAAACCAATTATAAACAGGAGAACGATGTCCAAAAACTACAACTTTAGATTTATCATAATTTACTTTCAGTTGTTCCTGGATACTAAACTCATCCAGTTTCCTAAGCATTCTAGTGAGACCCTTCTTATTTTGTGAAAGCAAAACAATATCGTCTGCATATAATAAAATAGCAATCTTTTGATTACCAATAGAAGGAGAAAAATAATCAGGATGTGAAAACTCAGAAACAATATTATTTAAATATAAATTGAAAAGAAGAGGGGCTAAAAGGCATCCTTGTCAAACTCCTCTGGTGGTACAAATTGGTTTTGTCAACTTTCCTTCTGGATTTAGCCTAACCCTCAAAGAAGTATTACAATATAACTGCTGAATTAAAAATAAAAGTCTCTGGTCAATATTTGTCAGGGCTAATTTTTCCCACAAACGGGTTCTGGAAACTGTATCAAAAGCGGAAGAGAAGTCAATGAAAGCTGCAAAAAGTCGTTTATACGGTCTGGTAGTGTATTTAACAATTAAATGATTTAGGACAAAAATTTGATCTATGGTGCTATGCCCCTTCCTAAAACCCGCCTGTTCTCGGGCGAGGATATTATTTTCCTCTACCCACTTAGACAGTTTTAAAAGCAGAAGGCGGGTATAGATTTTGGAACTGATGTCCAGAAGGGAAATGGGGCAATAATTCTGGGGGTTATTATTATCCCCTTTTTTGAAAATTGGGAAAATTATACTCTGTTTCCAGCTCTCTGGAAAAATGCCGGTGTCATTAATATACGTAAAGAGTTTAGCTAAAACTGGAGCCCACCAATCAGAGTTATTTTTAAAAACCTCAGGCGGTAACATATCCATACCAGGGGCTTTATTGGCAGCAAGTGAGCTAATAAGTTCAGATACTTCCAGTTCTGTGACTGGGGGCCACTTCGGCATGGAAGATAAAAAAGAAGAAGAGAAACTGGACAATTTGATCCCCTAAAATTATGTTGCTATCAAAGATATTACTAAAATAGGCGCACCAAGTATCTGCAGGGATAGAGTGATTAGTATGGGAGTTACGATTAGGATTTTGAAGGGAGACTAAGGACCAAAACTTATGCTCATCTTTTTCGTTACAGGCCTTACTCAACTCTTTCCACTGCGTATACATAAACAAGTTCTTCTTATGTTTAATAAGATTTTTATAGCTTGAACGGGCCTGAGCCAGAGCATCAATATTAGCAGAAGTTCTATGCTATCTCGTCCATCTCGCCAATCGAGAGAGATGTTTTTTAGTTTGTCTACATTCGGTATCATACCATTTATTCTCAGATCTAGTTCGTTGAGGATTTTGTGATTTAGTTACTAACAAGGGATTTAAAGACATAGTAATGAAATTAAACCCAGCTAAGGGATTTTGGGTACCCAGCACAATATCCTTATGTAGATCAGTCAAAAGAGTGCTCTCTAGCAACTCTTTAATTGCCGTATCTACTAATGTGGTCCATTTAATACGTTTCCCCAGTATCATAGAATTTTCGTCCCGTTCAAAAAAGGTGGGGGAGGGTTGAGAGGGATCAATAAACAAGGATAGACAGACAGGAAGATGATCGCTCTTTGGGCGGTCTAGAATATCATAATGCGGCTTTAAAGATAATAAACTGGTCTTATTCAAGATGGCTGCCAGATAGGATTCAATTGCTGAAGCTCTCCCAGTTTCTGCTTTTTTAATATTTTTTTAAGTGTTTTTTAAAGTGATTTTTTCCAGTGGTTTTTATTGTTCTGGGAGTGTAAAAGTGTGCAGCCTCTTTTAGGTGACTTTTGAAGATTTTGTGTGGATAACAAACGCTGACATTTCCAATACAATGAATTTTACTATGAGGTCAATTTTGTATTGTATCCAGAACAGCTTTTCAAAACTGGATGTTTATTCTTGTTTCTAGAACAGTGGTTCCCAAACAGTGGGTCCCAATCCAATTTCAGGTGGGTCATGAAGCACCTACAGCAGTCATATTGAAAATCTGGGAAGATGCGATGTTGGAAAGGGGGAGGGTGGTGCAGTTGTTTTGCCTGCATCAAAGTTGTAAGTAGGTTTTTTTCCCCTTTCTGATTCACTGTACTAATGGAAAATGGCTGAGAAATAACCCAATTTATTGCCGCCTTCTCAGAAAACCAGCAGGCTCTGGAGTCACAATGACAGCACTTCTGGTGAGTCCCAGATAGATCATCATTCTAAAAAGTGGGTCATAGTGCTGAAACGTTTGAGAACCACTGTTCTAGACTATTGGGGCTCCAAGTATGCAAACATATGTACACTGGTTGTGTTACCAATAGCGACAGATCATTGGCAGGTAGCAAGCATCAATGCGATAGCTACCCCATTCAGTTCAACACTGAAAGAAGTGTCTACAAAGCAAGATTTAACTATGGCAGTTTTGACAGCCGTTTCAAACTAAAAGAGGTGGTTAAGTCACAAGGTACTTGTCTGTAATGGACTGCAAACATTAAGCAAAACAGACAGAGCAGCTACCCTTGACAATGAATGAATCTGTTACTGCTGATATGTTAAATCAATTACACAGTTTAAATGTGCAGTTTGGCAGCAGGGAAGTCCAGACATGTACAAGACTTGCAGACTAATCTTTCAGCTAAATTAAATAAGTTAGTCAATGCATAGCAGCTTGAAGGGCTTGAAGCAAGCAGAGTAAGAATTGCCTTCAGAAAGTCCTCCTGAATAGTGAACTATCCCTGCAGTGAGGTAAAAGCATGCATTCTGAACTCTGTTGCTGCTAGCCGTGAATTAAAGCATTACCCTGCAACCACTGTTTCTTTTATGTTGCGTTGCTATGCAGCTTAAAGTCCTCTGAATCAAAGCTCTGTGAAGCTCGGAGTTCCTAGAAGTCCAGAGATAACATGTGATGTCATCACTGTGCGTCTGAAAATGCTGAGGAGCTGCCATGCAGCACACAAAGCGGTCTGCGGAGTACAGCACTCAGGAGGAGAAACAAGTGGAATTGAGTCAGTCTTTGTATACAAAGATGGGTTTGTACACCACCAGTGAGCTACCTGGTAGGAAATTCGGAGTCTAAATTCATTTACGCTGTGTACCATTAGGAACAGATACCTCCAGTACCCCAACTTTTGCTAAGAAGGCTTAGCTTCCCTTGAACATCATACTGATGTTTTGCTCAAGTTTCCACATTTCCAGTTGGGGGGGGGGGAGAAGACCCTAATCTGACAATTACAATGTTCTCCCTGTAAGGAATCTATTTAACTTGAAAGTTTTAACTGTACTTTAACATAATTCGAAACAACTCTCAATACCTCTAAGAGCACTGTTAACTGTAGGCCAACAAACAAGTATCAGCACAACCCCAAGTATAGTTTATAAAGTATTCCAAGACTGTTTTATAGTCAATATGCTGTCCACCCTTAAACACACTGGAATTAGCTAATATTCAAGGTATTCTGCTCACACAACAGCAGCCACATTCTAATGTACACTGAAGGATGCCAAATTCTTAAATAGCAAGCTGTAGATGTAACTCATGCAGTTTGGCAAACGCTTTCAGTTTCAAACATTAACTGCATAAAGGTGAGGAATATACCTTGTAAAGTTATTCTATACGTTCCCACTCAGTCTTATTTACTCATCTATTTTCCCTAAGCCTGGCTGATCCTTACCTGGTTCTTGCGTGACATCTACTTTGCCCACAGTGACTTCAAGGTTATCGCTATCCCTTGCGAAAGCCTCCCATGCCGATTCCATCTGCTGACAAGCAGGACACCAGGGGGCATAACTAAAAAAAAAGTATGATCCAAACGTTATACATACGTTATTAAGAACTAGAATTGCTGCATAATCGCAGTACGACTTTTATAAAATGCTATATCACTTACCCCCTGCCCCTGTCTGAACACCCCATCTCTTCAGCTTTTAACACAGAAATAATGGGAAATTTACAGCTCAAGATACCAGCACCACAGGTGCTAGGAACCAGGACAATGCAAGCCCTGGGCTCTTTTCCAGCTGTGCAAGGTGGAAAAAAACTTATTTCAGGCAAGGATATCTCATGATCACCTCTTCATATACACCCAAATGATGCGGGAGAAACACCCCCCCCCCTAGTGATTCTCTTGGAAACTGTCACACTTCCTTCACTTGGCTGCAAGCACACAGCCCAGCCACACTGCAACCAATAAAATAAACTCTTCAAAAAAACCGAGCCTTGGCAAGAATCAAACTCGCAGCTGAGACATCCCCAGATTCCCTGCTGACCATTTTCGATCCTTTACAAAACACGGGGACCTGGGATTCGAACTCACGCCGCTGCCGCCACAGCCCCAGCCAGCCAGCTCGAACACTGAGCCGGCAATCAAAGGATTAAAACACCTCTTGAACTGCGGTCTGACCCCAGCACTCGCCTTATAGAAACTGTTAACCGCAAGTCAACGAGCCGGCCCAGAGTTCAGCCCAGGACAACGAGCAACCACCCCAGGAACTCCAACCACATGAACCGACAGAGCTGTTAAACTCCCCAGGCGTTCCTCAAAAGCACCGCTCACCGGCTGTCAAACCCCAAGGTAGCCAGGTCTTTCCCCAGGATCCCCGGTCACATGGTTCAAGCAAACTGTCAAACCCTCGAACTGTCAAAGTCTCCCCTTAAAGGGGAGGCCAACTTTATTAACGGGGTTTTATGAATGAAAACTGTATTTTTGTGAATGGGGGATGCATTTTGTGAACAGGAAATGTGCTTTCTGAGGGAGAACTGTCATGTCGGGCTCCGTGCTTGTGCAGACTGTGTAGGGGACGACACGAAATGGCCACCAGTAGGCAAGATGGGTACCGGCTCCCTTGTGGAGCATGCCACAGCCATCGAGTCAGACCCTTGGGTCATGTCATCAGCACCAACTCCTTCTGTCTCAGCCAAAGACATTTGCATGATATTTTGACTGCGTATATGAAATGCTCTTCTTGTCTTGTAAAATGTGTGACTGCCTTTTGCCCTTCCCTGACCCCATGCCTTTGTCCCTTGCCACTCAAACCCAATCAAGCCCCCTGAAACCAAATCAAACCCCTTTGTCCCCCTGTGTCCGAGCAATCCTCCACTTCCCCAATCCTTTGTGGCTTCAAGATTGGCCAACTCCTCAGGGCGCCACTCACCCCTCGGGGGAGAGGGCATGACCTGCAGAGTTCCTCAAACGCCTTGGGACCAATCAGAAGTCCCAAAGCCCCCTGGAAGCCAATAATCAGAGTAGGAATAGATAAATGAATTTGATTGGTTCTTTAATTTTTCTCCTTGTTTGCATATATGAATGTATAAAGATACCTGTTTCTTACAATTTGACACGCAATTAGGGTGCCATTTTGCACGCGATTTGCAACCTGTTGCGTCATTATTGCAATAAATACTTTTCTAGAATCACCATCAAAGTCCAGCTGGCATCCTTTTCGTCAATGTTAAGCTTGGTAAGCTATAGCAGGGATCCCGTGGGGGGTGGGGATCAGTGGGCTTGAAGGTTCTGTGGACCTCAGCAGGAACGGGAACACATGCCAGGAAAAATGGACCTCTCAATCTTTGGGAGCCTGGTCTCACCTCTTAAAGAAACAGGGACTTGAAGAAATCGCCTCCTAGGCTTGATTTCCTCCCACTTCACTACCAAAATCATCTGCCACCTTTGCCTTACACTATTATAAACACTAAAGGTGAAAATAGGGCATTAGCATGTCCATTCCACCAATAGAAATTCAGGCTTATAACACACATTAACCTTTAAGAAAAGCTAACTAACCTCATATTTCTGGAGGAAAGACAAAGTTGAGCTGGGTCACGTTACCAGTAGGTGATGGTGTGTGTAAACATTTCCTCTTATCCATGTAACCCAGTGCTTCCTACACCCTACGGGGGAGTTGGGAAGCATCGAAGTGTTTGCAGGGGAGGAGCTATGGCAGCAATCCCCAGGATCATGCCGCTGTGAGGGACAATGGGGTTTGTTTGGACTTCGATCTGCCAGCACCAGCCTCCAGAGCGTGTGAGGAGCCCTGCTGATGCCTCCACAGGCTCCACAAGCCTCAACATTACTAAATAGCTATTGGAACCCACTTTCTGTTTTGCAATTGGAAACCAAAAGTGAGTTCTGATCATTATTTAGTCCTTCTGAGGCTTGGGGAGCCCTGCTGGGCCCTGGCAGCAGTGCAATTCTGGGGGATCGTGTCACTGCCATAGTTGCAGGGCAATCCCCTTAAGGGGGAATGCCCTACTTCCATTTCCCCTAGTGGATGGCAATCCACCACTTTGGAAACCACTGATGTAACGTATAAGCTATAGACCAATGCCTATAAACTCGTATCAGGCACTACAGCTCAAGTTTATTCTGCTGGCCCACATCAACTGTCACCAGCCATGTACCTCTGGCCACTTTTCCTTACAACTCTATATGCATAAATGAATCATAATGTGAACTATGGATACTGTTTTTCCAGTACTCCAGCCAACACTCCGTCTCAACCTCTGTTTGCTACCAAGATGCTTACACATTCCCATCTCCTGTTGGTATCTGTTGGATTTCTGCCTGTATATGAATTTAGCTGTCAGGTCACTTAATATGTCAGGCAACTCCCATCAGTTCTTGATGGAAGTCCATCCACACATTAACACAACAAAGAGGGGACCCCAAACCTAATTAAGCCCCTAGTAATAAGATTAACACATCACTGAGTTGAATGTATGCAGCAGCTCAAACTCCAATAAATGTTGGGTTGTTTTGGCCAGTCAGGTGCACTGAACCCGTTCCAACAACTCATTTGTGGGCTGCTGTGTACCGCCAAAGTTGCCTTCCACCATGCTGCACTCAATGCAGCCAGCCAAAACTTATGATAGACTGTCCTCTGAAAGCAATTATAATTGTCCTTCTTGCTTCTCTCTCCAGCAACTTCGCTTTCTAAAACTTAAGGGCTGGGATCAACGAAGTAAGGCACCCTTGAATTCCTTTCCTAAACAGTATCCCCTTCTCCTTACTGCACAAAACACACATTACAAACGTTCATCTAACAGAAGCAAGCCAGACACATACATGTTTTGGGGGATTAATTTATATTGTTTTTTAATTATTGTTTTTAAATTATGATGTATTTTATTCTGTTTTTAACTTTGATTTTGTAATGCCGCCTTGAGTGCCTTTGGGCAGAAAGGCGGGGTAGAAATTCAATTAATAATAATAATAATAATAATAATAATAATAATATTCCTTACTGCATTTTTACTGAACTATTGGCAAAAAGATACCTTTGTTTCATTACAATAAATCTTTAACTGAAAGCTCTCCACTAGTAGTCATTGCATTAAAAGGGAGTGAGTGTTGCTTCTCTCTGCATAGCGCTAACCAGCAACCAGTTAGATCCCTTATCAGGAAGCTATTTTTCCTTGGTGATGATACACTCAACACATATCCTACTCCAGGGAAACATTTACTAATTCCCCACATAGCTCCCTCAGTCACAACCGGGTGGATAATCATGAAACCAAGTGGTATAGCACTGAGGATATGGCAACCAGTTACAATGTGCTCATGGACTCCCTAAAGAGGTGTCAAGAAGCCCCAGGATTTCTAGAAGCACATTTTGAGAAACATTAGACTCCAAAGCTGCAGAATGAATCAGATAGTAAATTATACTCAAGAGTAAGGAGGCAGAGTAGCAGATTTAAAGGAACAGTGAAAGGAACAGGAGACAATTATAGAAAATCTGAAAACCCAATTGACAAAATGTGCGAAGGAAAAGAATGCAAAATATTTTAAGATGAGAGACAGATATGCAAAAAGGAAGCATCTATCACTTAGAAAACCAGCTTTCCACAAACCCCACATATCCATGCTGCTACCCACAAAGTGTCACTTACAGCAACAGCACTTTTGGTGCTTCCGCTGCCCAAAATCAGGGCTTATAGAGTGAAATGTTCCAAGAATAAGTAGGAAAATGGCTCATGAACTGCAATTCCAGCAGCAGCTAATTAAATGCTGGAAAGCTAAGGGGTTCAATAGGCAAACACACCCTTGACAAGCACAATTCAGAAAAAGCAGGGAGGACAACCTTCATATCTCTCTCCCATCAGCCAAGGAGCTAAACTTAGCAGGAGAAATAGCTTTTCATTCTAGGATAAGAGAAAAAAGGATAGTAGGAAGGGGGCAACCTAGCAGTAGAAGGGCCCAGCCCTCAAATCTTCTACAAGAAAAAAACTGCACAGGCTCACTATATTGTACTTTCCAGTTGGGAAGGGGGAAAGATAGGAGAAAGGGGGGAAAGTAGATATATCCAGCATGCCTAATGCAGAAAAGGTCAAACTGAAAACTAGCAACCCCAGTCTTCTAATCAAAAATATTTGACAAAAAATTTCAAGCTGCAGTTTTGGAATTACAGATACTGCCCCTTTGTTGCAAAAGCTTGTAACATTTTGGAAACTAGGAAAACTGATGGGAATTGTCCTTCAGTGAGTGCAAATAGCTACAGAACGCACAAAGACAGTCTTGTGCGCCATTTCTTGAGATTAAGCATCATTTGAAACAATTGGACTTGTTTCTGGAATCAGCATGCATGGGGCTGTGTTATGAACTGGAGAAGGAAAAGGAACCTCCGAGCCTTTCGTCAGAGGGCCCAAGAGATCTTTGTTGAAGCTATAAGCTAAACACTGGTAATGAAAAGTTGGATGTATGCAAGAATGAGGTTTTGAAAAGTGGAAAGTCAGTATTTTACATTGCGTATCCCCTTGCCTTAGAAATAAAAGAGGAGACAGCTTGTCACTGCTACCTTCTGTGCATTTGCTCAAGAGGCGGGTTCTGTATTCAGATGAGCTTGTTTTCATGCAGTTATGACTAGCATCATGCTGCATGTCTGCTGTGAAACATCAGTTTACAAACAATATGTGTGCCCATTGTAAGGAAAAGTAAATTAGTGACCTTTCTAATGGCCAAATGTCATCATTAGAAACTAAAACTGCTATTGAGTGGCTGTTGCTGGTGGTCTGCTTTTTTAAAGATTGTGAGCCCTTTGGGACAGGAAGCCATTTAATGTTATTATTAGTATTACTATTTGCCTGTAAACCGCTTTGTGAACTTCGTGTTGAAAAGCGGTATATAAGTACCTGTTGGTTGATTGATTGATTGAGCACCAATAAAATTAACTATGTTAATTACAAAACATTTTTGCTAATACAACAGGTACAAAGTATGGAAAAGGGCTGTCAAATAGTATGCAAATGAAAAAGGGTTGGGAATCACCAAGATAGACTGATTAACTGGAAAACTGGTTAAGACAACAGAGCAGAGCAAGCTAAGGCAAGGGAGAGGCCAGGTTCATTCCCTTCCCACACACTCTGGCATGAGAAGTAACTGTAGCCTCACACACTTTATATGCAATAGAACAAGCATGCAGATACAATGACACATTCATTTTTAATCTGGCTCTCAGCTCCCTATTTGAAGAAAGGGGATCCCTGCCTCACTGGGATGTTTTGAACACTACAGCAATGGTTCTCAAACTTTTTAGCATAGGGACACACCTTAAAAAAAGTTTCACTTGACAAGCCTCTGTGGCTATAATAATGGGGCAGCACTGCTTCCCCTCCCCCACCCACCCACCCCAAAAAGCAGGCTGCTTAACCACTGATGGGATGTGGTGGCGCAGCAGGTTAAACTGCTGCCACTGGGCTTTCCGACTGGAAAGTTGGGAGTTCAAGACTGTGCGACAGAGTGAGCTCCCGTTGCTTATCCCAGCTCCTGCCAACCTAGCAGTTCAAAAGCACCTAAATGCAAGTAGATCAATAGGGACCACTTCGGTGGGAAGGTAAAGGCGTTCCGTGCGCTACAGCATAGAGTCATGCCGGCCACATGACCACAGAAGTTTGTCCTCAGACAAAACACTGGCTTTACAGGCTTAGAAACGGAGATGAGCACCGCCCCCTACAGTCGGTCACAACTAGACCATTTGGTCGTGGGGAAACCTTTACCTTAACCCTTGATGCATATAGCCTCATCCACCCTGTCAGTTGGTGGGAACTGTCAAAACGGAGCCCTGACCACACTGGTGAACTCATGGTTTGACCACCACTGCACTAGGGCATTACAAAACGATCAATAATAAATAATAATATCTACTTTTTTTAAAAAACGAATATCTAGTCCTCCAGAAGAGCATTTCATGTAAGACCCAAATGACAATTGCATCTATAAAGCTGAAACAGTTATTAGCAAAAAACAAACGAACTTTACTTTTACAGAAAGGGCGGTCAAGAACGCTAGCATTGTAGCCACAGGCGGTTCACACACACACACACACACACACCCCAAACACACACAGAGGCCAGCCCGACCTAATCAGGCAGGTACCTAACCTGCAAGCAAAGCAGCCCAAGACTGCAAACGAAGCCTGAAGAGCCACGCCCACGACCTGCAAATTGGCCACGGTTTATTTGGACTGCAGAGGCCCTGCCTGATCTGCAACGGCCAACCCAGAGACCCTCCAGGGCCTCCCTCCCCCATCCACCAGCCCCCGCCCCGGGGACTCACAATTCCACCATCCATTGGCCCTCCAGCAGAAGGCTCCAGTTAGACCCGCTCAGCGCCCTCACCCGGCTCTCCGCCTCCTGGGAAGCCGAGGCCGTGGGAAGAGACGCCCAAGCAGCGGCGGCCGCCACGCACGACCACACCAGCAGCAACGCCGGCGCCCCTGGGCACCTCCTGCCGCAGCGCAGCAGAGACCTGAGCGGTTTCCCGCCCTCCTCACTTTGAAGAAGAACCGCCGCAGCTGCCATCTTGGGAAGGGCGGGGAGAAAGCGGAAGTCCGGCCGCAGCCCTAGAGACGAGAAGCGCAGCGCAGCCCTCGCTTCCAGTTCCGTTTCGAACGCCTCCGCCATGTGCGGGGAGTCAGTGGTGACATTCAGGTTACACTCGAAAAGAGAAAGGAAAAAAAATCCATGGCAATCTGTTTGAAAAAGCACCCTTTGTTATTTTAAAGGCTCTTTTCCGCATTGCAAGATTTCTGAAGTCCAGCATTCTTTTTATTTGGTGCGGCGCGTGTGGGATGACGGTCCGAGTGGGCAAGGAAATAAAATCTGCCATGCATTAGTCTCTGCGTATTTACCTGGTTCCCGCGGCTTGCTTCCAAGCCAGTATCGCACACGCTAAAGCGTTTTGGTTATAAAAACAGAGTGCAACAATCCCAAGTATGTTTTACCCAGCAGTAAATCCAGCTGAGCTCAATGGTGCTTTCTCCCTAGTAAGCATTGCACGCAATGAAAGTGTTTTTGGAAATCCAAAGTAACACGACTGGCCACGAAGGCAAACTGTTGCCCGTGTAGGCTGCTGCAGTTCTTCGCGTATGCGTGTTTAAGAGTCAACCCCCCTGAACACTGCGGGTTTTGTCCTGAGTGATTCTGCCTAAGACTGCACTGCAGTGCTTACACTGAATTGTCCCTGGACTGATGCAAAGGTGCAAGGGAGCCAGTCTCATTGGACTCAATAGGATTTAGTTTTCTGTAAAACACGCACATGACTGGGCTCTAAAACCCACGTCTGAATTGCGGGATAGGTGCCCCCTGTCCCGACAAAAGCACAAGTTCTGGAAGAGGTTATCCCGTTGCATGAAGAGTTAATTGGACATGGAAGCTAATACTGTTTTAACCACATTTTCTTCCGTAGAGCTCAAGGCAGCGGGCTTTGCGGTTCCCAGGCAGTCACGTGTTCAAGTTGCACTCGTCCTATGGAACGTAGTGAGCTTACTTCCGAGTAAACATGCCGACGACAGCGCTAGCCGTGCTGTATACGCTGCAGTGCTAGTATACACTGTTACCTGGCTGGAACTAAGTCTCATCTTACTTCTGAACAGACATGCCTGGGATCGCACTGCCCACAGCCAGACTTGCTCTGCTTCAGTCAGGCTGCTTAGCTGCTAGGACCGCTGAGAGTTGGCATTGGGCCAGGGGCGGGATGCGATTGTCCCCCTCCCTAAATTTTCCTACATCAGAATGGGAAAAATTTCCTTACTTTGAGCTGTGCTACTGCGTTTCTTTTCTTCCATCTCGGCAAAGTTCCCCTCATTTGCTTTTTCTTCTACCAGTAATGCACAGGCATTCCAAGACCACCATTCACTAGAGGATGATTTTAAAACAAAACCCAAGTGAAATAAACTTGCCTGGCCTTTCCCCGCCCCCCTCTTTTTTTCCTTTTCTGTACTCCAAATTTACATTTGTACTCCATACTACTAATCTCACCTTCAAACAATGCAAAAATACATGTAAACTTGATCCAATGTGATATATTGTAGACACACATTAAACTAGAACAATGCACCTTACCTCCTCGGCGGCAATGATCTGAGTCAACCATATTATATTGGTTGATTCCGATGTGGCTTCAAGAAAATGACGTCATGCCGCCTCCAGTTATCTAACCTCTTTGGTCAGGACCCACTTGGTGGGTCATGATTTGATGTCAGGTGGGTTGCAGAAAGCTAAGAGCAGCCATCTTGGAAATTACAGACCTTACTGTTGTTGTATTCCTTTTGTGATTATTAACAGTTTGAATTTTCAAGTGAGGGGCTTTTTAAAAAATGTTTTTAGTTCAGTGCTTTTACATCATACGGTATTTTGTTCTAATCTTGTTTTCTGTCAGGGATGCTTTATGGTTGCATAATTGCTTCAGTCAATCAATCAATCAATCAATCAATCAATCAATCAATCACTAGTATTTATATACCGCTTTTCAACACAAAGTTCACAAAGCGGTTTACAGGCAAATAATAACATTAAAGTTAAATGGCTCCCTGTCCCAAAAGGGCTCACAAACTAAAAGAATGGAGAACACCACCAGCAACAGCCACGAGAAAGACACTGTGCTGGGGTAAAGAGGGACAATTGCTCTCCCCTTGCTAAATATAAGAGGACACCACTTGAAAAAGTGCCTCTTGCCCAGTTAGCAGTTTCCAGCGTGCTTCTAGCATGTATCCAGCACTGCTCATTAAAAAAAAAAAAAGACAAATTGGCCGCCACATTTGTCAGTATAAATCGAATGCATGGAGGCAGTCATCTTTAATAACTCCAAGTTCACAATTCAAATTGCTAACGTGGCAAGCACCCTAGAATGTGAAAAAAGGATGTGCTGAATGTGCTAGAAGGAGAAAAAAGAATATATCTCTAGCACTTCAAGCGCTAGAAGTTGAAAAGCAAATGTAGCCAGAGGGCAATTAGAGCAGCAATTTTCAGCCTTTTAAATCTCATGGCACACATGACAAGGCGCTAAATTTGTCAAGGCACAACATCAGGTTTTTTACTGTTGACAAGGCACACTATGCTCCTTGTGCGGGGGATCACATCCTCCAATGGCCCTATTAATAAATGGCCCTCTCCTAACGCCCACAGCCCACCTGCCACCCATTTACAGCACACCAATGTGCAGTGGCACACTGGTTGAAAATCACTGAGTTAGAGCTATCCTGATCAAACTACAGTCTCCAGAATGCATTGGGGTAATAGAAATGCATTGAAAGTGGATTAAAGCTATAGTGGAAATGCATCCCTGCATAGGCTGAGAATTACCCACATTTACTTTTTAATAAATGTGTTTTGTATGGTATAGTTTCTTTTGTCATGGCCCAAGCCCCCTCGCTATCAGGGGATTTCCCCCTCAGGCCTGATCCAAATCTGCCCAAGATGACACAGCTGGAATTTTAAACAAACCCTGGCAACAGGGGCTTAGCTAAAGAAGTGCAGTGGGGTGCACCAGGCAACAAGCTTTAGGGGAGCAACAACCTGAGCTTGACACTAGTGGCCAAAATTGTGAAAACCTTGGTCTGTATGAATAATACCATCATGTTATATATCATTGGAAAGGTAATTTAATGCAGAATGCAACGTCACAAACTGGAGTATAATATCTTCATTCTAACAAAGGTTATGGCCAAAAAACTGAAAACAAAAACACAACTTGTCATATATTTGTCATATAAAATTTGTCATATAAAATTTGTCACAATTTGTCATATAAAAATTTCTGTCTTAGATAACTTTTAAAGTGGACAAAAGAAACAGAGAAACTATGCACACCACCCTGAGCTCCTTAGAATAAGATTAATATGAAAAATATGAATGGATGAATGAATAATATATATAGTTGTGAGTTTATTTTAATAGTTGTAATAAAAATTTTAAAAAGCAGAAATGACATCACTTTCTGTTGTGATGTCACTTCCAGGGCATCTGGCTGGAGATGTTAGTTTAAGGTATCGCAACACAATTTTAGCTGTTCACTGCTACAGACACAATGACTCATTTTCAATTCACCCAGCAGATCAGTTCAACAGTGAATTAGCCAGCAATATAAACAGACACACATTCAGATTCCCATTATTATTATTTTTTCATGGGTGATCATATGATATAGGCCCTAAGCTTGCTTGCCAAAAAGAAAGCTCCAGTGACTGCAGTGGGACTTCCAAGAAAAATGTATAGGATTGGGCTTCCAAATACATCATGAAAATCTGAGCTTCCAACAATTAAACATGCACACACAAATATATGCACAAGTTGCTGAAGAGCATGTTGAATATTCAAGGGGAAAAGATATTCTAAACCAGCCGTAGGTCGCAATCTGATTTCTGCTGGGTTGCGGAAGCACGCCCAAGCTACCAGTGGAAACACAGGCTTTACACCTGTGTTTAAACTAAGTGCAAACATACAAGTGAATATGCATGTGCACATAGGAAGGTTGGCAGGGTTTTTTTGCTTCTAAGAAAAGTCTAATTGAATTTTTTTTTCTTTCTTCATTTAAAAACAACTGTGTCAAAAGTGCCACTTTATGTTGCAGAGAGTTTAGCTGATGTGAATTCGCAATAAGCGTCTTTGGCATGTCTCAACAGGATGTCCCAACAGCTGGAAACTGATGGCATAGTTCTGGTTCTCTCTTGCTGGCGCGATTTCCTGTGCCAAATGAAATACTACAGCCTGTCACAATAGATGCGTGTCCATGTCTGCTCTTTGCAGCTGCGGGACACCTCGGAATCTCATTTCTTACATATTTCCCAGAAGTGGTAACACTGCTGTCCGGGTCAATATTTTCAGGTTCATCAGGTCTGTCATAACTACAGATTCTGAATTCTGTCATGGATAGAGATTCTGTTCTTCTCTCATTTGTGTAAGATATAAATTAATAGTAATATAAACGCATGGTGATTTTGAGCCCCAACACTAAAATATAAGGCCTACTGTTTCTCTCTAGAGCAAAGAAGTGGTTAGTGGTGTTTCAGGCCAAGGCAAGGCCTGACTGGTAAAGAAAAGGAGAGGGCTGTGTGTATTCCTAAGCTGATACATAGAAGTTCCCAGGACCCAGATACAGCTGTAACCTTGGGTGAGACTTACATTGAGTCAGCGTAATAGACATCCCTATGCATCCTGGGTAAAAGTATTACAAAGGTGGGAAAAACATGTCAGAGAGATAGCAAAGGGAAGTCTGACGTATTCGGTTAAGTTGTTATTAATTGGATAAATTAGGACCAATCGGTGCAAATTACTGGGCCACTCCTATTGAGTATAAAAAGTCATCCCCAATTGCACGGGCATGTGATACGCAGCTTGTTCCATTTGGCATTTGCTTGCCACCCATATTTGCAAATTTGACAATAAACCTTTCTTTTGAGCCATACATTTGGAGTCAGAAATTTATACTTTACATTTGGTTGACCTGTGGCTCATGTAAATGCTGCTCTTGCACTCAGAGAGCAATCCTAAGCTGTGCTGGAACAGGCAGGCTGGTGGGACCGTGCCATATCCAGCACAGCTGGGGCTCAGCCTAGAGCCTCCACGCGGCAAGGGCACATTCACACCCAGGCAGCCTTATGGGCTATTTGGATTTGTGCCTGCTGTACAGCAGGCGAAGATCCGAGTTCCCACAAGGCCCGAATTGGGGCCACGTGGACTGGGGCTGGGGGTTTGCAGCCAGGCTCCGCCCCCTTCCCTAGGCTGGACAGTCTCCTGGACCGCCTTCTACCCACCCTGTTCCTCCCTCCCCCTGCCCAGAACTGCCCCTGTGCCAGCTGAACCCGGCTGGTACAGGAGCAGCGCACTGCTGATGGCCGATGCAGGAGGGGCCGATACTACTGCCTGTGCTGGTCCAGTGGCAGCAGCACTGGGGCAAAACTGCCTTATGGTACTTTTGCAACAGAGCGGGGCCGATGCAAGCGGCTTGCGTTGGCCCTATGGGTGCGTTGGATTGCGCCCTCAGTAATGTCTTGGTTGTCGATGTCTGCACTCTCCAAAGTGATGCATCTTATATTTCCTGTTTCCATGGGGTTTTGCAGATGGCATTCTGTGAGCCCTCTAGGAGGAGTCCTAGCTCTGCTACTGCATGGACATCTTGATCTGTGTTATTCATACCAATGATGCCTGTTTTCATTCTGATCTCTTGGATTGACTATGTGTCCATTCAGAAATAGATGATATCCCATACTCTGGGCTAGCAGATTGCCGTGATTAGCCAGCTCTGGCCTGACTCTGCTTCCTATATGTTTTATCATCTTGGTCTACGCTTATAAAGAGCATCCCATTTGTACAGGTTCTAGTCCTCATCCCTTGAGTAATAGGTACTTGTGATCTGCTTAGCTCTCTAGACATCTTGCTCTCACTGAGTTCAAGGGCTGTTTTTTGGGGATTCCTGTCTTGGGTTGTTTTTTGCCCTTTCTTTACATCTTCAGTTTTCCTCCCATCAGCAGATTTTTCAGAATCTGAAGAAGTTCAGGGGTTCCCTCTGCTAGTTGTTTTCACAGATCCAGCAATAAGGCACTCAGTACTGTCTTGATTGTCAATGTCCGCACTCTGACAACTCTTATACTTCTTTTGTCCACAGGGCTCCTCAGATGGAATTCTATGAGAGTGCAATCATAAACTGAAGTTAGGCCGACATAAGCTAAGCCAGCAAAGTTTAGCCAGCACAAAGGCCACCATAAAGCGTTTTTGGATTACTCTCGGAGTCAGGGAAGATGGCTCACGTCTGTGTGCTGGCCTCTCTGACTCCGAGAGTGGTCCAAACATACTTTACGGTGTCCCTTCTGCTGGCCAAACTTTGCTGGCTTAGTTTACGCCAGCCTAACTCAGTTTAGGATTGCGCCCTGAGTCTCACTTGGAGGAGTCCTAGCTCTGCTGCTGCATGGACTTCTTGATTTGTCTTTCATAGCAGTAATGCCGGTTGTGTTTTTTTTATAAATAATTTTTATTTTCTACTATTCAGAAATGGGGAAGGGTAGATAGTTGTACATAGGATAATGGGAAACAAGGGATTACACAATAGGTATAGATAGAGGGTTACATCGTTATATTCCATCTATACATACTACAATATATTTCATCTAGAAAGAAATAAAAAAGAGAGAAAAGTAAATATTAATCATACATTGTCTCTAATCATCTAAGTCTATTAATAATTGATTTCACTTGTATATATCAATAGCAATAGCTTCCCATGTTCGCCCACCCGTCCATACATTCCCAATTATATATTCTGTGTGGGGCCAGAGAAATGCAGTCAAGAAGAACTTTCTTATATCTGCTTTGATTCCTCCTGACTTCTCTTCCCTCTTCCTATCTCTGCCAGATCTTGCCACAGTTCCCTCTCTTGAATATATGGACAGGTCATGAACAGCATAAAGAAACTAGGAAAAAGAAAGAAAAAAGCTGAATAGGAAAGGTATCTTGCTAAATAAGAGCTAAGCAAAATAAAAAATAAGAAAATATATCTACAGAGAGATTATGGCTTATATTCTGATGTTCTTGTCATATCTTGTAAATTTCTATCAATATTAATAACATTAATCAGTTTTGTTCTCCGGCAGTTCAACTAGCAAAATTTGTTTTGTTAAATATTAAGTGTATATGTCTTAAAGTTTAATTACAATTTATATAATCTTTGTTATCTTGTTAACTTCTTGAATGTCTGAATAGATACATCAATTAATTTCAGTCAAAATAGTCTAAAATAGTCTTAAAATAGTCTTGTTATATCTTCGCTTCATATATTAAATCTTAGGTTTTCTCTTATATCTATTAACACACATTCCTTCTTTAAATTCAAATCTGGTTATCTCCTTACACACTCTTCTCTGGTTAATATCTTTAAACCTGCATCTATTGGAGTTTGTAATAATTTATATGCTTAAAATATGCATTCCTTTCTCTCAAAACACATTGAGCTAACTTTAACTGTAAAGAACTGCCAAGATCAAGGTCACTGAAGCAGGTGGGCCAAGAAATGGATGGCTTAGAAATGGTTTTCCTATTCCTTCTGTCATTTTCAAACCTAATGTCAGCTGATCAACATTAGCCATTATTATTAAGAATAGTTATATCCCTCATTTCAACAGAAGTAGTTCACAGAGTGCTTTTCATATAAATCAATATACATATGTTTCCCTATCCTAAAAGGGCTCACAATCTTAAAAAAGGAAAAAGAGGCACCAGCAACAGCCACTAGAAAAGATGCCATGCAGGAGGAACAGTTGCTCGCTACCTGCTAAATATGAGAGGACACCACTGTCTCTTTTATTAGCACCACATATTAATTTCTCTCTCCCCCCCCCCCAAATAATCCAGACAAAATTAATCCAAAACCATTAAATTCCCACGTTTTCTCCAATGACACAACTAAGTCAGGCTTGAGCTACTGGGAGGGCAGGGGAATGCCTTCCCCTTTGTAAAGGGGAAATTGGCTGAACAAGACTGATTATCATCTGGCAGCCCCAGGTTCTTCATGAAGTGCTTCCTCCGCATACAAAGGACCTTGTACATTGAGTGCATTTCACTGGGCACTGCTCCCCCTTCACAATGCAATACTAGGTGCATCTATTTGGACGCAAGTGTCTATATTTAAGTGTGTATAGGATTGCAGCCACAATCCTTTAATATTTAATTGAGTGAACTATTGATAAATGCTTGAATTCCTGGTGTCCTTTGCAAATAAATTCCTTTTCTAAATTGTTGTTCAGTCACTAAGTCGTGAATACTATTTATTCATAATACATAATGATGTTGGTGTGTGATTGCATACAGCACTGGAGCTGAGAGACAATAATAAGGTAGGCATGCCCCGGTATCTGCTGGGGTTCTGTTCCAGACCCTCCCAGTGGATACCTAAAACCGTGGCTACTGGGGACACTTTTTTAAAGATAGGGGTACATCAGTTGTTTTGCTGCAACAAGGTTAAAAAAAAGATTTGTTTAATGCTCCCCTATCTTTTTAATAGGCGTTCCAGTTTCCATGGCATCCGTGGATAACTGAAACGATGGATACCGAATCAGTGGATACAGGGGTGTGCCTGTACTGATTAGAATCCTGGTTTGGGAATGGAAAAAAAAGCATATCTCAAAGCAAGACTCCCAAATAGCTACTTATTCAGTGGGGAGAAAACACTCACGTTGACCATTGTGATGACTAGCTTGTGTACAGAATTGGTTTGCAAAATTATATGCAGTATAAGCCTTACTAATTTAGATCCCCACCAGATTCCCCTGCCCTGTGCAAGGTCTGCATGTTATTCTTGGGTGGAAGAATTAAATGCCTATAAGAATGTGTCATTATAATGTACATAAAAAGCATTAGAGGAAGATAAGGAAATATCTGGCATGGCAAACATTCCACATTTTTTTCATCCAGTTCTTCTGTTATTAAGGTTGGCATAATCCATGGGTGGGGATGTGCTGGCGCTGTGGGTTAAACTGCTGCTGCTGGGTTTTCTGACCGGAAGGTTGGGAGTTCAAGACTACACAACAGAGTGAGCTCCCGTTGCTTGTCCCAGTTCCTGCCATCCTAGCAATTTGAAAGCACCTAAAAATGAGAGTAGATAAATACATACCACTTCAATGGGAAGTTAATGGTGTTCTGGGCACTACAGTGTATAGTAATGCCGCCCACATGACCATGGAAGCTTGTCCTCGGACAAACGCCGGCTCTACAGGCTTAGAGATGAGCACTGCCCCCTACAGTCGGTCACAGCTAGACCATTTGGTCGCAGGAAAACCTTTACCTATAGTCCATGGGACGGGAGGCTGGTACTGGGATGCCACTACCCAGTTTATAGAACAATAAAATATGGTTTATTTTGGTGGGCCAAATGTTGCCACCCCTTATCTAGTGATGGGCCAGCCTCTGCTCCTCTCACTCCCTGAATGAGCAACAGAACAGGGGGATGAAGCAGAGGAGGACATGTGGGGGGGGGCTAGTGCATCAGAGTCACTCTAACCCCATCCTCTCCCCATATTTCTGCTCTGTCCCTTTTCCAATCCAGGGAGTTCGTGTTGGAGGAGCAGTGGAGGCAAGTGAGTGGACCCCTGAAATCCTTCAACTGGAGGTGTTGGCAACTGAACGTAAAACCTTCTGCATGTACAATACATGCTCTGCCTCTGAGCACTTTGGATTGGACCTGGAAATTAACTTGGGAGCCAGCATGGATTTCTCAGGCACGATGCAACGTGTTCTCCAGGATCTATTCAAGAGTCAAGTCTCCACATTCCGGGCCAATGACAGCTCCCAAACATTTTTCGAAAGCATCTCCAAGTCAAAGGCATGACGGGAAGCCTTGGAGCTACAGTACCTGTGCTCATATTTGTGACAGAGGTGGCCATATTGCCTGGAGGAGGCACAGCTGTCACAAGTGATGCTGGGGAGATGGCTACCCTCTGTCCTTGACACTGTGTAGGCTTCCAGCAGCTCTAACCATATAGTGCATCCCACAGCAGGCGGAGGTGCACATAGAAAAGCCCTGCAATCTCACCAACTCCACCCCCCAGTCCATGAATAAATTGCACAAGCCCTCCCTTGCACACAACAACAAGCATTTTGCTGGTAAGCAAGCCACATGATCACCGCCACATTCACTGGTTAATTAAACTTGCTTTTTTAATCATTTTTTCCTGCCATGTGGCTTGAACCCCTGTAATTTGACAGATTAAGTACTGAAGTTGAGCAACAGTACAAAATACAAAGCCTTCCTAATTTTTTTTGTAGCCCAGTGCCAGAAGTGTATTGAATCTGCCAACATTTAACCCAAAGCATCTTGAACCTCCATTTTATTGCAATTTAACTAAGTAGATAAACTCCAAGATACATGAAATAGACCACAAATGTGCTCTGCCATTCAACTTCTGGGCTCCTATCCATGTGTTCAGTGACCAATATATATGCCAGAATAAATTGGAACAATGTACAGTACTGTATTTGAAATCTCCTAATGGGTGGTGTTCTTTTAGCATGTTGATGTTTCTTGACTCATGACCTATGCTCGGGTTGGGGGGAAGGGAGGGAGGAGGAAACCACTAAACAAGGAGTAGAAAAACAGTTTATTGTAAAACATTGTTGAAAGCCGAAAGCATTATGTTGTGCTGCCTAGTTGTGGGAGGAGGAAGCACTTTCTGCAACAGTGAATCCTCAGAGATGGAGACTCTGTTAAGCCTACCATGTCACAAAGTTGTTTGGGTGCTGCCCTCTGTTTTGCTGCCACACGTCTTGGATGGATTGAAGTCCAGAATGCTCCCAAACAGCTCTTTTCCCCTTTCTATTTTTGAATCAACTTATTCTGATAGCTGGCCCTTATCTCCCTGACTGTCACTGGCCTGTTTGTTTTGTCCCCTCTCAAAGTAGCTGGCTTAACAGCTTTTCCTCTTTTAGTAGTTTCAGCTAATTAAAGGGCAAGTGACGGAGACTGTGTCATTATGGTGGGAAATTGGCCCAGGCCTTTTAACTAAATCCTTTGTAAGTGTAAGTGGGAAGGGTGACAGATCCATCGCAGAGCACATACTTTGCCTACAGATAAATCCAGGTTCAATCTCCTCATTTCCTTTTAAAAGGAACTCATGGAAGGTAGGGAAATTTTCAGATTAAGCAATGGGGAGAGGCAGTGGCAGTCACAGTCTATATAAGGCAGTTTCATCTATATATACTGTTGTATCAGACCTTACTACTCAAGAGGCTTCATACTAAAAGACAAGTGAGCTCCTGCTTAGATGCCATCAATTAACAAAAAGAAGTCCAATGACTCTGCTGCTTTCTGCTGTGCCAAAATGTAACTGACTTTCATTGAGATTTTACACTGTATTTGGAGATCATGGAGAAGAACTTCAGGCTGCAATTCTAACCTGGCATAGTCAGGCTGGCAAAGTTTGGCCAGCACAAGGGACACCATAAAGTATGATTGGACCACTCTCGGAGTCAAGAGGCCAGCGCACCAACATGCACCAGCCTCCCTGATTGGTCCAAACATGCTTTACGGTGGCCCTTGTGCCAGCCGAATTTGGCTAGCCTAACTGTGTCGGCCTAACTCCAGGTTAGGATTGGGCCCTCAGTGTTTGACAAGGTGTCCTGGATGTTCCTTTGAATGGGTACCAGGGCTCTAGAAGCAACACACACTTATGATCTCACCTTTCACGCAAGATCATCGCCAGCATCCATTCAGCAATGAATATACTTACCAGAGTTCCCCTTAAATCCATTATCTGGAGAGCTTTGCAGATGAGCCAAGTACACACTGTAGGCAGTGCAGCGAAGCTAGGCTATAGAAAAGCGTTCTTTCATTCAGAACTATTGCTTGTGCCTGATGCCTACTCAATGATGCCTACTCAAGGTTCTATAGTGAATGAGCTACATAAAAGAAATGCTGGTAAGGCTAAACAGCTTTGAAGATGCCTTGATGCAGTGTTATTCAAACAATGGTTCGGGACCCACTTGGTGGGTCGCAACCTGATGTCAGGTGGGTTGCAGAAACCTGGAAGCAGCCATCTTGGAAGCTACAGACCTTGTATTCCTTTTGCAACTGTTAACAGTTTGAATTTTCAAGTGAGGGTTTTTTTAAATTTTGTTTTTAGTTCAGTGCTTTTACATCCTATTTTGTCCTCATCTTGCTTTCTGTCAGGGATGTTTCATGGTTGTACAATTGCTGCAGTCCGAGAATGCCAATTTGCATTTCAGGAGTGTTATTTTATTATGTTACAAGGACAGCACTTCCTGCTTGATGATGTCACTTCCTGCCGCAACGTCACTTCCAGGTTTATGACAACACTTCTGATGGGTCCCGATATGAGTACGATTCTAAAAAGTGGGTTCCAGTCTAAAAGGTTCGAATACTGATGCCTTTGTTAACAGCCATCAGCAAGTAGGAGGTTGGCCCACTACACCCATATCCAGAAGGCTTCTTTGATGGTCATATAGTTCTTAGACCTGATCCTAACCTCCTCGGCACTGGAGGTACCCTTGCACTGCCAGTGCTGGTGTCGCAAAAGTGCTGGCCATACTGCCAGCTCTGGGCCAGCACCAGTAGGTGCTCAGCCCCAGGACCAGAAGGATCTGGCATGGAGTGTTACTGCTGGCATCTTTTGGGGCTGGGGTGGAGCATGGGGTGGGCAGGGGGAGAGGAGGGTTAGCCTGGGCAGTGAGTGAGACTAGCAGTGGCTTCCATCGCCATATAGATAGATAGAATAGAAATTTATTTGTCATTGTACTCACGGTATGAGAACAACGAAATGAGGTGCTCTTCACATCTTACACTGGACAACACCAAATAACATATACAAATAACATTTAAAAACAACATTAAAAAATATAAATATAAGTACCATACAGTATACATTATTAAGACCACCAGATTCAAACCCCTGCATTTAGCCTGATCACAGCACTTGGGTAAAAACTATGTTTAAACCTACTTGTCCTAGCTTTCAACACTCTGTATCTTCTTCCCGACGGTAGAATCTCAAACATCGAGAGACCCAGATGTGAGGAATCTCTCAAGATTTTTTGTATCTTCCTACTACATCCCATGTTATACAAATCCTCCAGTGAGGGAAGAAGGCAGCCAATGATCTTTTGTGCCCTCTTTATCACTCTTTGGAGTGCCTTTTTCTCTGCCCCTGTGCAACTCATAAACCACACACAGATATCCTATCTTCTGTGTCAGGCCATGTGTCCTGACATGAAGGTTCTTGTCTGCTCTTGGCAAAATAGCTGGCACAGACTTGAAGAGGCACATTGCAGGACCAGGATCCTTACCCGAGGGAAGGGGACAAAGATCTCCTGCCCCAAGGAGCTTCCGATGGCTGCCATGGCTCCTGTTGGATGCAACGATAGCTGTTTTGGCAGCTCTGCTCTTATGGGAGCCAGGCAACTTAGGATTGGGTTGCCCGGCATTAAGAAGGAACCAGAATTTCTGGTGTGTGGAAAGTTATCCAGACTCCTTCATCCTTTTGACAGCCTTCTGAAGCAGCATTTGTCACTTCCCGGAGCCTCTAGCAACGTGAAACCATCTGCTTTAAGAGAAGCTCCTACTTTCTGAGCCCCTTTCCAGAGTTAAATCCCTACTGGGCCCTCCTGTTGCCACTATCTAGGAAATGGATACTAACTTCATTACATCAAGACCAACAAGCTTGCTTGCCTAGAAAAACAAAACACAGGAGCCCAGCATGTTGAAATTTTAACACATAATGACGAGCAGGAATGACATGTCCTCTGCTGCTGGAGCTTAGAGCAACCTGTTATTTTACCGTGCTTATTTACTCTGTCCTGTTTAGTTTTTTAACCACCAAGTTACCACTCAAATTTTCCCTGTGGCAAGGCGGAAGTGAATTTAGTGGCTTCTGCTGGAGAGGGCCATTTGCGAAAAGCCAAAAAAAGAAAGCACACAATTTCTCAGGGGGATTCCCACACATTCCTCCCACCTGTTCAAGAAAAGAAACTTGGTTCACACCCACACTTCCTTATATTAACATTTTAAAATCCTGAGAGGAAGGCAGCATAAGGGAGATAGTAAGAGAGAAAGCAGCTTATTTGCAAGGGCCTCACTCCAGGGGGAAGCAGACGCCATGACACCCAAGGCTAACTCCAAGCCAGCAGGGATCCTTGGCTCAGAAACCTCCATGGGTCTGCCTAGCAAGCTCCTTAAGGCAGCCATTTTCAACCACTGTGCTGCGGCACTTTGGTGTGCTGCAAATGGCCTTCAGGTGTGCCATGGGAGTTTGGGGAAGAGTCATTTATTCGTTGGGCCATTGGGAGAACCCCCCACCAGCAGTGCAGCATGCCTTCTCAATTGTAAAAAAAAAAAAAAACGCTGATGGTGTGCTGTGAACATTTTAGTGCCTTGTCAGTGTGCCATGAGTTGAAAAAGATTGAAAATCACTCTTCTATTGCATCGCTTGGTGGATGGGTATGTAGCTTGGTGATTTTTTTCCACCATCACAGGTGGCAATAGTAAGGGTCATCCCTCCATTCCCCCATCTCCTGATACTGGAACATGAAAGGAATACACACTGTTTCATCATGGCCGAAGACTCTGCGGGAAATTTCCCTTTCATGGATGGGACAGCTGGGAGGAGAGGAGGACGAGCTGAATCTCTTGGTCAAAAGAGTCATACTATTGCCACTCAAATACCTAGCTTGCAGGCCACATTTGAGGGACAAGTAACTGTCCAAGGTACTACCTGCGCACAAGAACCCTGGTTTTGTCTAGAACAGTTATGGCGAACCTTTTGGGCTCGGTGTGTCAAAACTTTGGAAAATGCTTAACTTGGCCCTATTGGTGTGCCAACCCCTTCTCCTAAACAAAAGTGAAACAATTCTTTATAGTCATTTATTTAAACAAAAAATACAGTCTAATCATGTGTGGTACTATGTATCATATAAAGAAACATAAAATAATTACAAAAATGAAAAATGAGCGAAACAAACTCAGTTTTTGTCAGATATTGGTGAATGCTGGTGTGTCATCCCAAACATTGTGGCATGTCACCTTTGACATGCGTGCCATAGGTTTGCCATCACTGGTCTAGAAGCTCCTTCTCTCCAGTATTTGGGGGGACAGGTCCAATATTTTGCTCTGAAAGGGGCTAGATACATTGCAAACTATGCCACCTTCTTTCCCAGCTGTCCTACACAAAGTGAAAAGAGCCAAAAGCCTCCTCTTCATCCTCATAAGCTCTTCCCAATATCTGTAGCTGGCCTTGTTTACTAGGGACTTGTGCTTCATCCACTCCACTCTTCAGAAGGGATAATCTTCTCCTTTGTACCATTGCTGTTTTTTTGTGTGATCTCTATTTTTAGCCTCAAGCAATCTTCTCGGCTCCATATATTCATCCTATTAGTTTCATGAATGTTTTCATTTTTAGAAAAAAAAAATGACGGATTCAATTACTTTGTTTGAGCGGACGCAGTATTCATTTCAGATTTGAGCTGAGGCAACATGGGCCTGGAAAGGCTTCAGTGTTATTCTGCTGTTTGTTAAATTGCTCTCTACCACAGCCTCCACCTCAAGTAATGGTATTCAGGATTTTTCTATAGCTTCTTTCAGTCTGCCCATGACGCATTTATTTTGCTCTAGGCAAAATTCTAATTTTATAATTCTAATTTTCTCAAAATATCTCCCTTTCTACCAGTCATTCTGCATAGCCATGTCTTTTCTCCCCCTGAGCAATCTCATCCTTTAACTATTGCTGATATTTATCATCTTGCCACTGCTACTATACAGAGCAGGGGTGGGTTGGAGTAAAGTAAGATCTACTGGTAGATCTCCAGGTGATATACAGTAGATTTCCCATTAGATTAGCAGTTGAGATAAACCAGTGATTACCAACATTTTTTTCATCTGGACCCCCTTTTTAGGTATGACAACCTGCCGGGACCCACCTAAAACCTAGGGCTGGAAATTATGTCATTAGGAAGTTACATCATTAAGTAGGAAACAGGAAGTTATATCATTGTGCTGACAGGGCCGGAAGCAATGATATTAAACAGGAAATGAAGGCTCACATTCTGTCTCTCCCATTTCATGTTTTCATTAACCATGTGCTTAAGCTCTGCCTTTCAAGATGATAGCAGGTGATTGTTTGAAGATAGTGGTGCCCCGCTTTTCAAGATGGTGGCACCAAGCTCTCCACGACCTCCTGAAAATCGGCTCGCAATAACCCTTGGGTGTCCTAACCACTAGGTTGGGAACCAATGCGTTAAACACCCAACTGTTTATCCAACTGTATCCAAACACTCAACCCAACACAAGCAACAACAAAAGGTTTCCTCCCACTAGGCTGTTGAAATGAAGAAAAGAGGGGAGGAATCAAGAGTAGATTTTAGTGTGATAGACCTGCAAGGTCAGTTCTAGCACTGAAAATAAACTAAAATGAACAGAACTACTGTATAAAGAACAAAAATGACAGCTCTGACCAAAAGGTTAACTATATTTAGCGAAGAGACAGATGGAAAGGTAAGCCATGGGTAAACCATGAAAACAGACAAGCAGGCGGGGAAGGGCTAAGTTTCTCAGAACAGAGTTTTGAAGCTACTTTGGCAACAATATAGTGCTTCCTTATTAGAGAAAAGCCAAGCAACAGCAGAGGAAGGAAGGGGGGAAAGCACTGTTGCCAATCACCATTCTAGCCACAGAGGCTTGAGCAGCTGGTTAAGTGAAACTTATTTTAGGTGTAGGATTACCAGATTCAAATGGGGACAGAGTGCCTATACCTTTAACCATTGTTTAGAAGAGGGAATTTCAGCAGACGCAGCTTTTTAAACCCTTCCATGTTGCGCTGCACGTGCCAAAATTCCCTCATCTAGGCAATAGTTAAAGCTCCTTTGTCCCAATTTGCATCTGGTAACCCTGGTTAGGGCACAATCCTAACCAACTTTCCAGCACTGACATAACTGTGCCAATGGGGCATGTGCTGAATCCTGCAGTTGGGGAGGGGGCATTCACAGAGGCCTCCTCAAAGTAAGGGAATGTTTGTTCCCTCACCTTGGAGATACATTGCCCTTACCCTGATGCTGGACAGTTGGTTAGGATTGTGCCCTCAGTCCTTTTAAGATGTTAAACCTAACAAAAGTGGCTTTTAGCATTTAAACATAAATGGACACATTTGATGTCATACAGATGCAGCAACAAAAGTGTGATTGGAGAGGAACGGAAAGAGGCAGTAAAGGGTAGTAAGTAAAAAGCTTTCTCTGGTTCATGTGAATAAAGTGGGAACTGAGACAGTATTAAAAAAATCAGTATGAAATGTAAAATGTTTTTCTTCTCCCTCCAGACCTTGCTGCCTTAGCCCTGTTTTTCTACATTTTAGCCTAGCCATTTATTGATTTATTTTGCTATATAAACCACTTCATGAGCTACATTGGTTGAAAAGTAGTATACATTATCATCATCATCATCATGGATAAGCACTGGGTTTATTGTGGGATGCTAGTACACATAGGGTTTTGAAAATAGTGGAGTATGTTGGGGGCAATTTTACTGTGGCCCCATTGACCTTACTTAAAGCACAAGCCTCTGCATGTCTACTCAGAAATAGGCCCATTTATAGCAAGAGTACAGTCTGCAGCTTCAAAGATGGCTGCTTCCAGCTTTCTGTGACCCACCTGACATCATGTTGTGACCCACCAAATGGGTCCCAACCCACAGTTTGAATAACACTGGTCTAGACTCAATTGTTGGGTTGTCCGGAATTATTTGCTCTACGATAAAGCTGCTGTCTGCGGCAGATTCTCTGATTGCAGGTTGATCATAGGCTGGTTGAATCGGTAGGTCATCCTGCCTCATAATGGTTCAAGGAAGGTTGTTCTAAATGGCCCTTAGCCCCTTGCAAATTTGATTGTTAGTGAATCTACTGTTTACTGTATTATTTGTTTGATTTATATACTGCTTTTTTGACAGCGGTGTGTGGTATGGGGACAGAAGGAAGAGTCCAAGGGAGTGGCTGGTGCATCATGCCATAGAGTCCTCCTGAACCATGCACTAGTTCTTGCCCTCTCCCACTGTTGCTTCCCAGCAACTGGATTCATGCTGCCTCTAAATCTGCTATGATCTTTTCACATTCAAGCAACACAGTCTGATCAGTTTTGCAGAGCATGTTTTTGCTAATATACTAAAAAATATTTGAGAGCAGGCGCGTATCTTACCTGTGGCCCGGGATGGCACAAGCCATGGGGCGCCGGGCAGTAGCGGGGCGCCATTGCGCGCGGTCCGAGCGAGAGACCGCACGGTTTTCGGCCCTCCCACCCACCCACGCTTCCCTTACGCTCAGAAATGGAGCGTTTCCGGGGTAAGGGAGGCGTGTCTGAGCAACCTGCGGGGACAGGGCAACGTTCGGGGGGGCGCAGTTTCAGCGAGCGCTCGGGCCTCCGTGCGCGCCTGTTTGAGAGGTATGGCAGGGTGGACAATCACTTCTCTGTGTAACTGCAACAGATTGAAGGGGCAAGTGCTAAAAGCAGGGGACATTCTACTGCACAAGTGGCTGCATGTGCTTAAGTCAGGCAAAATTGCCAAGTTGCGCAACGAGGGAGAACACGCAGACCAATATGATCTATAAGTTCTGGTTTATTGATGAATACAGACTCATATTTATGGTTCAGTTTCCCAAGGCATTCGTTCATTAATTAACCCATCAGAAGGCTGCATTGATTAGCTCAGGAAGTATCGGCAAACAAGCCTTTCCGCGCTTTGACAGGCTTAAGGTTAACCAAGGTAAACCGGCTTAGCGAAAGCAAATACGCGTATCTAGGTTAATGGGTTACTAGGTCAACAAGCTTAACAAGCGGTTTCGCCGGCTTTTCGCTATCGCGTCTCCTTGTTAGCGCAAGAATGCTTTGATGCCGATCTTCTTGTTTCCATAGCATATGTCATTCATCGTTAACCCGGAAAGTTTCAATCAACACCTTGCAAATTGGTTTAACAAGCTTAGGAGCGGTAGACCGGCAAACAAGCTTAAACAGTTTCGCTAACAAGCCCAGGGGTTTGCTAACAGGCTTAAGGGTTTAAGGGTTTTATTAACTTTTCACAATCTCCTTTCCGTCGTTAGCGCAGGATGCTCCGCTTCTGATCTCCTCGCCCCGTTCGCCATCGGGTTGCGCAAGGGTCAGCCGTGTCGCGCAAGGGTTATTTGATTGTAGCAGTCTCTTAGTTCGTTCTGGCCCATGTTCCCCCAATCCCATAGTCCTTAGCGAAAACCAATCTTTCCACAACACAAAATAATCTCTGATCGTTAATGCTGAAATGTTAAAAGCCTTGACAGACTTCTGTCACTTGCAAGACAGTTTGGTCCCACCCACCCCCAAGCTGGGAGCTTAAAGTGGGAGCTCAGCTAACCACTCCATGAAATAACAGCTTCTTTGGGCACTGATCACTTCACACTTTTGCAGTACCTGATAATGCCTGCCCTTAAAAAGAAAAGTATGGAAATAGTTCCATTTTAGCCCTAAAGTGTGACTATATGAAAATGGGTTCATCTGAACAAGAAAACAAAAAGTGTGTTTCCTGGTTGTTGACCTTTCTTTTCCATGAAAAGAAGTGCTATTAGACAGGTGATGTGAATTGCTGGCCCTGTGGCAAGGTTGAAATTACAGGCGTAGCATACGTGGTATCTTGCTATATCAAAACCTGTTGAAGAATTATTCAGGTATGCACTGATTAATGATGGGGATATATTCTGCAAACTCCATTGGTTTGCCCATGTGCTGTTGCCCAAACAACTGCTAATGGCAGCAAGTCAAGCCCCAGAATGCATTGCTGCAGTCCTGAGCACCCACAATGCCTTGGGAAAGCAAAAAGAAGGAACCTAGCTGGCAAAAGTGTGCATAGGAAGTGCATGAAGTACTGGTTAGCAGATTCATATGCATGGCTGGCTGCCGTCCATTACCCCCAGGAATTTCATTTTTACCCCATTTGGGGTAATTTACCCCTGTTCCCTGACCACTGGGCTAGCTGCTTAGCAGCTGAGCTAGGAAGCCAGTTAGCCAGGTGAGTTTGGTAGGACCACCATTGCATATGCAATTGGTCGTTCCCTAGAACATCACTATGTGGATCACTATGTGGTACATACATGTTTGCTGTAGGCTTGTTGTGAGATGATTGGTTAGTTTGGGCATCACTCAAATGGGTTGAAGAACATTCTGCCAAACAGAATGCCAGGGACCACACCAGTAGCATCACTAGGGTTTGTGTCACCTAGTGCGAGAGCTCATGTGTTACCCCTATGATAGATTTTCTCTCATACAAAGACCATACAGAAAAAATTACAATATCATATGCACAACCTAAATGTGGTGGCATCACTAGGGTTGGTATAACCCGCTTAACTCTATTTATCTATTTTAATATATAACAATATGCATCACTCAACAAATCAGTAGCCAACAAAAAAGCAGTGGCCCATTGGCAAGGCTACATCAACACTGGAATGTTGGATAGGATTTTTGGCCCTTGTTGTTCAGTCGCTAAGTTGTGTCCGACTCTTCACAACCCCATGGACCACAGCACGCCAGGCCTCCCTGTCTTCCACTAGGTTCCGGAGTTCGCCCAACTTCATGTTTATCGCTTCGGTGACACTATCTAACCATCTCATCCTCTGCTGCCCCCTTCTCCTTTGGCCTTCAATCTTTCCCAGCATGAGGGTCTTTTCTAAAGAGTCCTCTCTTCTCATGAGGTGGCCAAAGTATTGGAGCTTCAGCTTCAGGATTTCTCCTTCCAGGGAGCAATCAGGCTTGACTTCCTGGAGGATGGACCAACTGGATCTCCTTGCAGTCCAGGGGACTCTCAAGAGTCTTCTCCAACACCATAATTCAAAAGCATCTATTCTTCGGCGCTCTGCCTTTCTTATGGTCCAGCTCTCACAGCCATACATTGCTACTGGGAAAACCATCGCTTTGACTATGTGAACCTTTGTTGGCAGGGTGATGTCTCGGCTTTTTATTAAGTTGTCTAGGTTTGCCATAGCTTTCCTCCCAAGAAGTAAACATCTTTTAATTTCATGGCTGCAGTCACCATCTGGGGTGATCTTGGAGCCCAGGAAAATAAACTTTGACACTGCTTCCATTTCTTCCCCTTCTATTTGCCAGGAAGTGATGGGAGTGGTTGCCATGATCTTAGTTTTTTTAATGTTGAGCTTCAAGCCAATTTTGGCACTTTCCTCTTTCACCCTCACTAGAAGGGTCTTTAGGTCTTCCTCACTTTCTGCCATTAGAGTGGTATCATCTGCATATCTGAGGTTGTTGATATTTCTCCCAGCAATCTTGATGCCAGCTTGTGAGTCATCCAGCCCTCCCTTCCTCATGATGTACTCTGCATATAAGTTAAATAAGCAGGTTGACAGTATACAGCCTTGTCGTACTCCTTTCCCAATTTGAAACCAATCGGTTGTTCCATGTCCGGTTCTAACTGTAGCTTCCTGACCCACATACAGGTTTCTCAGAAGATAGATAAGGTGGTCTAGTACTCCCATCTCTTCAAGAACTTGCCACAGTTTGTTGTGATCCACACAATCAAAGGCTTTAGCGTAGTCAATGAAGCAGAAGTAGATGTTTTTCTGGAACTCTCTTGCTTTCTCCATGGTCCAGCGAATGTTGGCAATTTGATCTCTAGTTCCTCTGCCTCTTCGGAAACCAGCTTGCACTTCTGATAGTTCTCGATTCACATACTGCTGAAGCCTAGCTTGTAGGATTTTGAGCATGACCTTGCTAGCATGTGAAATAAGTGCAATGGTGCGGTAGTTCGAGCAATCTTTGACATTGCCCTTCTTTGGGATTGGAATGTAAACTGATCTTTTCCAGTCTTGTGGCCACTGTTGGGTTTTCCAAATTTGCTGGCATATGGAGTGCAGCACTTTGATAGCATCATCTTTTAAGATTTTGAGTAATTCTGCTGCAATGCTGTCACCTCCACTAGCTTTGTTGTTAGTGAGGCTTTCTAAAGCCCACTTCACTCTCCAGGATGTCAGGTTCGAGCTCAGTGACCGCACCATTGTGGTTATCAGGAACATTTAGATCGGCATTATATAGTTCCTCTGTGTATTCTTGCCACCTCTTCTTAATCTCATCTGCTTCTGTTAGGTCCTTGCCATTTTTGTCCTTTATTGTGCCTACTTTAGCATGAAATTGTCCTTTGACATCTCCAATTTTCTTGAAAAGATCTCTAGTCTTTCCCATTCTATTGTTTTCCTCTATGGGCAGAAGGTTTAGTAGAGAAGGTTAAAGCCTCTGTTTGCCTGAAGATAAGATCCGAAGGTCGCCAGTTCGACAACACCAGAAGTCTCTAGGAGCGGCAGACCTTGAGAAGTGCGACTGATAAGAGCTGTCTCCACCTGCCTGTGAGAGGGGAGTTGTGCTGGGCCAGCTGTTTCTTTGGTGGGAGCAGAGAAGCCGTTTATCAGCCAGCAGGAAGGCAAGTGTGTGGCCAGAAAAGAAGGACTAAACCACAAAAGTTCCATCTGTATGTTCTTTGTAGTTCTTGAAAGATAGAACTTTGTAATTTGTAAAAACCCCTTGTTTATGAGATAAACAAGTTTAGAGATAAAGTCTGCCCATCCTAATACTTTATTGGTTCCCTGCTATGTCATAATACCTCATTGGCTCTAGGAAAAATTGGCCTCATTGCTCAGCTTTGCGTTGAGAAAATCCACTTTTTGTTACTTGGCAGTGTGTTTTCCTTTTCTGGTTGTAGTCTGGTTATTTGGCTATAACTTTTGATAGAAGACAAATATTTCAACATGGTTTCTTGCACTGCATTCTGCATTAAATTCCACATCGAATGAGATATAACATGATGGTATTATTTGAAAAACCAAGATTATAGCCAGTATAACGACGCTTGACTGGCGCAAGGCTGGCATGGCTTACGGTTGCAGCAGCACCCGAACGTCGGCGCTGCTGCATGCACCAGTCCAGCGCCATTCCGCCAGCGCTGATGCACTTGATGGCACATTTGCTTCAGTGCTGGATCGACGCAAGAGCGTAGCACCAGCACAAAGCCGGTATAGGATTGTGCTCACAGCACAGTGTGTTTGAGACCTTTCATTTAGCCTCAGGGGGGAAAAATTGGTCAGATGCTGGCTTACAGAGGACTGCCGTGGGGGGATGAACAGCTTTGAAGAGAGTATCGTAAAACAAATTGAATGCCAATGAGAAATCAAGGCTCATTTGGTGCTACATCTGTTTCAATGCATGATGCATTTGAGCATGGCTCACCAACCTAATAAGCTTAAAAATAAATCCCTGATAGAATGGCTAAAGCAGCCGTGATAGAAATGGCAAACATCCTACGTCAACTCCCCTGCCTAATACAACCATGCTGAAACAGTTTTGCCTCCTCAAATCTCAGCTGAACTTTTAATATCAGATTTCAAGCTCCCTTTTGACAGCCTGGTAGCAGGTAAACATAAGGTAGCTGCACTCAAGGGGGTTGAACCGAGACTTTGTGATTGGCACGGTGTGTTTGAGACCTCCCCTTTCATTTAGGCTCAGGGGGAAAAAATTGGTCAGATGTTGGCTTACAGAGGACTGCTGTGGGAGGATGAACAGCTTTGAAGAGAGTATCGTAAAACAAATTGAATGCCAATGAATAGCTATCACAACAACAAAAATCCAGCTGAACTTGTGTATGATAGAATCATGAATGCTGGATCTTGCATTATTCCACTCAAACAGTCAAATGTTCCTTGCTAGGCAAAGGGAAGTACTGTAGTTGCAAGAGATGGAGTAAGGCTCAACATGTTAGACCTGAGGATAAGATCCTTTTGTCGTGGTCAATTGGTGAACAGGCCCTGCTCTGGCACTTGGTACAAGCAGAGTGAGGTTGTTACGATCAAAGGTCAGCTGGCTTGATCACGGTGAATGAATGGTCAAGGCTTTGACAACAGTACAGGCTGTGGATGTTTCTTGAATGGGCAATTCAGTGGGAGATGTGATGTCTCAGACCTGCTATTTAGGGGATGGGGCGGGAAGAGAGTCATCATTTCATCATTTGAATGGACAGAGGCAGAAGGAAAAGCTCAAGAGTTGAGCTGGGGCACAGGCTCTGCATTGCTGGGCCCAATTTGGCGAAACATTAAATGCAACTTACAGTGCGTAATAAGGATGCCTACCCAGAAAGAAGTACACCCTTGACCTGGTGGACTGTTCTGGCCACCCATTCACTAAGCACATATCAGTCCTACAGGTAGAGCCTGATTAATGCTAATATAGGCTACATAAAGTGTTGTGACCTTATGTACAACACTTTATATAGCCTATATGAGCATTAATGTACCTGCCCAGGTCTGACATTTATGTACCTGCCCTTTATGCACCTGCCCAGGTCTGACATTGAGAATATCTCATACTCCACATGGGCACTCAGCAGTCCATCCTGCTATAGAGCAAGTGCAGGGGCCAGGAACTGTGCAAGTAAGTAGGGTACTCAGAGAGGTTGTGTCACAGTGTCAGGTTTTTGTTTTATTTACTGCTTGCATTCAGTGGTGTTCCTACAAGGGGGCAAAACACTAGGTTTTACAGGAGCCTGAGCTCCTGTGTAACAAGGCCCTTCTCCTTTGCCTCCAGAGCCATTTATGGTGTGGAGAGCTGGCTTGGAGGCTCTGCTCTCCAAGGGGCTAATGGTTCTGGAGGCGAGGGGGAGGGACTACGCTACACAGGAGCTCAGGCTCCTGCAGAACTTAGTGTTTTGCTCCTCCTATAGGAACACCACTGCTTGTATCTTAACATCCTTGCCAACCTTTGCTGCTGCTGCCACCATTGCCTCCATTCTATCACTGACCTGTTTTATTTAGCCTTGGTCCTTTGGATTTTTCCTCCCCATTTGTTTGGATCTCTGTAAAGGTTTTCCCACGACCGAATGGTCTAGTTGTGACTGACCCTAGGGGGCGGTGCTCATCTCCGAAGCCAAAGAGCCAGCATTTCTAAGCCGAAGAGCCAGCATTCGTCCGAGAACAAGCTTCCATGGTCATGTGGCCAGCATGACTATATGCCAAGGCGCACGGAACGCCGTTACCTTCTTACTGAAGTGGTACCTATTTATCTACTCACATTTTTATGTGCTTTCGAACTGTCTTATTAAACCTCCTGAATTATTTCTGTTTTGCTTGCCTGGTCTCCATTCATGAGAGAGAGAGTGGGTTGTCTCTTTCCCAGATCATCCAAGTCCCACTACTGTTTATTTGAAAGGAATTCCTCAGATTTGGGGGCTCCCAGATTAACTGGGAGGGAGGTTTTCCCAAGGCGGCTTCCTTCTGTCTTAACTGCATAGCTTTGGGGGTGGCAGCAATGAACTACTGTTTCCTAGTTCATCCAGTGAAAAGGGTGAAGAGAGCAGGGAAGTGGATTCTGTTTGCAAGGGACTGCACCCATCTTTCCCTCTGTCTATCTTATGCAGAAAGGCAGGATACAAATCTAAGATCCCAGCAACAGTGGGAGCCAGCACTGCTGATTACAGGCCCCCAAACATAGGTGAGTAGGGTTGTAATTCTGTATACGCTAACCTGGGAGTAAATCCCATTGAACTCAATGGGGCTTACTTTGGTGTGGACAGCCATGGGATCATGCTGTAAATAAATTAGTTCTCTCTGGTGCATGAAAGAACTGACACTAGATCCCACACACAGGGACCAGTCTCCACAGGGCATTCAAGTATAATTAATATGCATATATGCCCTACAGTCACGTCTGATTATAAATATAGACTGGGCAGTTTAGTTGGGAATGCAAGGAGTTTGACCTAAGAGAAGTATAGGGATATCAATCAATCCCCCAATTTGTCAAAAAGAGATGGGACCTGTCATGGGGGGGGGGGCACGTTACAAGCCTGAATTATGGCTCAGAGAAATAATGTTTTGTCCTTTTTTGTGGCGTAAAAAGACTCATCTTTCATGATACTTCCAAAGATATGGAATTGTCCAAGGTAATATCTTATAAGCATTTAAACATGATGTTCATGACTATGTTTTTCCTGTAGTAACTGCTAATGATATATTTAAATTCTAAGAAAACACAGATTTCAGCTTCCCAAAATAGCAGGGTTTACACCAGGGTGTGAACGTCTAGTTTCCTACCTTACCGTGACTTTGCTAGGACAAATTCTGTCAAAAACAAGAGAAACATGTATGGAAACATGGCCTAGGGATGTGTGTCCTTGCATAATGAGCAGTCTTTTTTGTTGTTGGTTTCATTTCTGTCCATTGTTCGTGAAACCCTTGGGGAATGTCTCTTTCCAAAAGTCCTCTACAGTCACTCATAGCCCAATCCTAACTAACTTTCCAGTGCCAATGGAGTGCACACTGCAGTCTGGAGGGGTCACAGAGGCCTCCCCAAAGTAAGGGAATGTTTGTTTGTCCCCTTATTTCAGAGCTGCATTGTGGTTGCATCAGTGGTGGAAAGTTGGTTAGGATTGAGGCTGTATGTTGCAATACAATAGCAATTGTGCTTTGGTTTTCTCTCTTCCCACAGTTATTCAGGCTTGGTATATCTGATAGGCTTAGTGATCATTGTCTCCTGTTCAGGACCCTCCAAGCATGTTCTTTGTATTTCCTATTTGATTCTCTCTGATTTTTCATTATACATTAGAATCTATGACTTACTGTGTGTTGGTTGTTTAATTCACAAAGTACCAACTTTAATTCAGGTACCAACAGAAAACCTTCAGAGGAAACAGGTTGAAACCTCTCAAATCTCCCAGCATGCAGTTAGTTATCAGCAAAAACTCTGTTAATGTAGGGTTACCAGATACAAATAGGGACAGAGTGCCTATACTTTTAACCATTGTCTAGAAGAGGGAATTTTGGCAGATGCAACTTTTAAACCCATGTTGAGCTGCACCTACCAGGATTCTCTCTTTTAGACAATGATTAAAAGTATAGACACTCTGTCCCCTTTTATATCTGGTGGCTCTATGTTAAGGGAAACTCTTAACAGAAAGTCATCAAGCTGAAATCTATGAACAAGTTAGACCCTGTGGAATTTGATCTCAACAGCTCCTGAAAGTGGTTCTAGGTCACCATAACAAGCCATTAGCCCTCTAAGTTTAGTCTTACCCTCTTTAACTTGCTATATATCCATGCACCACACTCAGGTTGCAGTCTTATACACTGTTTCCTGGAAGTAAGTAAGTCAGTCAGTCCATAATGGGATTTATGTCTGAGTAGACATGCATAGGCTTGCACTGTCAGTTTTTTCTAGTCAGTACTGGGTTGTACCCAACTGATTGGATTTGCATTTATTAGGCATGGTTCTGTATTAAGTTGTTCACTGCATCATATGGTGGCATGCGTACTACTATCATTTGCAGTAGTTGATCTTTTGGACCCTGTTTTTCTAAAAGCATTTTCCCCCTTTCTGTATCTATCCAGGGTATATACCCTTGACGAAGTGGAGTTCATAAAAGAATATACTTGTGGTAACTTAATGGTTAATCTTCTGCCCTGCAGGAGATAGGGGTAAGTTGTTAGTGGTGGGGTTTGCTCATTTTAACTTTCTGCTAGAAGGCTGTTTTTGCTTTGTTCTCTGTAGTCCACAGGTGAGTCTAGGCCAGGGGTGGCCAACCTTTCAACTTTAGGGCTCCTGGATCTTTAACAATTGTTTAGAGGTGGGAATTTCAGCAGGTAACAAGCTACAGTACACCTGCTGAAATTCCCCCCCCCTACACAATTGTTAAAGGTCTAGAAGTTGAAAGTTTGGCCACCCCTAGTCTGGGCCCAGCTTACTTTAATACCTTGATACGTTGTTAAATATCAACTTGAGAACTCTTTGTGTTTGCAGCGCAGTCATCACTTTTAGCAGCGAATGAATTCTGCCCACATACCTACTTCCTGTTGCTTAGACAAGAAGATGGACAGCTTGGGGAGGTATGGCTGATAGCCGGAGATTACCACAGTTGTAGCGGATGGGGTGCTGATGAGGGCTGTCCAGGTGAAGTGAGGGTGAAAAGACTAGCCTGTTGGAGAAGTAAGCTAGGAGGCTTGGAATATACTGTAGCTCTTAAAGAACAACCAGGAAGACTTTGGGGAGAAGGAAAGCTTCTGGGGAGTTAACTAGCCTGCCTTTTTCTCAGACTGAGGTGGGTAAGGAAAAGGGGCTGCTAGGGGAATTATTGCCTTCCAAAAGCCCAGGCCCAGTCAGTCTGGGAAGAGAGAATGCTACATATAAGAACAGAGGGACTACTATGTCTGTCCTGTAATGCAAGACTGCTTGGGGGAGAAATCCTCAAATGAAGTCACTGGGAGTTGAGATTGAATGACTGGACCATTCTGTACTTTACTCTGTGCAATGTAAAGCTGCTGAAGTGATAGAGTCGTCCAGTGTCATTTTTAAAATGGAGAAAAAGTAAGAATAAAGGTTTGTTTTTCTCATCCTTTGGCGGTGTGTTTGGTGGGTAATAGATGAAAGCTGGGCTGTGTTCATGCTATGGCCTTCCAGGGCACAGTTATCTGGCCAAAGATCCCTTCCCTTGACCTGTGTAAGCAGACTGTGTCATTTGATATCCTTGGGCTTTCTACTGATAGTTCTGTTGTTGTTTTAGCCTCAGTACATACTTCTTTTGTCACCCAACTTCTACATTTACATTTTGACTTTTTGTTTTATGTAACTGTGCAGCAACCCTGTGTTGATTCTCATTACCGCTGTCTTACAGAGGGGAAATGAAAGCTGACACTTGCCCAAAGCTATTGAGCCAGTTCACAGGAGAAAATTCCTAAACATACCCAGTTGTCATTGACTGTGTTCCTTGATTACGTTTGTCCCATTTTACACAGAGGAGCGGGGGATTGTGGTAGAACACAAGGGATGAGCAGAAGCAGTAGAAAAAGTGCATAGGCCTGTCTGCAGGGCTCCCCTTTTCACTGCAAATACCTCACTGCACTCTGTCTAGGCATGTGCAGGGTTAAGGGTGAGTTCTCAAACCAGATGGGTTAGCTTTCTAGCAGGTAGGCCTTTAATCCTAGCACCTTCCTTCTAGAGACTAAGCCCTGTTCCAAATAGAACTGCAGCCATGTTTTTTTTACAGCTCTGCTCAGGCGGTGGCCCTGCCCATGCAGTTAGATAGGAACAAAGTGAGGCCAGAGGGGGCGGGCTTAGCGGCCATGTTTTTATACTCAAAATGCTGGTTCCAAGCATTTCAGATTGCTTTGCGCGTAATGTTTAGGACTGAATAAAAATAAAAACGTACGAAAATAATAACGTGTGATCGTGTAGAAACATCATTGGTAACCTAATTATGAGTTAATATGCACTTACAAGGTTTAATTCAGTAATATAATTACTGAACATACCGGACGAAATGCTGTCTATTAAAACTTGGATTGCACTGTTTTGACAGACTTATTTTTTGAAATCTACACAAGCAAAAAATAAAGTGTGAACGGGAAGGAAAGAAAAAAAGGGGAGGGTGGGCAAAAATTAGATAAATATATAGGAAAATTACATTAAAATCTCTTCATGACACAAGTAGTTGTCAATAGAAGAGTAATTCTTTTTTACTTCTAGACTATTAAGAGTACCTGTGCAAAGTAATCCCATTTTTCTGACAGCGATTCGCACACCCGTATGCAGAACACGCAGGCATGCTTAAAGATGTTGAGATTAACTTTTACACACGGGCAGGGAGATTTTTATTCGAGAATCCGCGGCAATCCTCCTTCGTGGCGATGATCTGCATCAGCCATATTGTTAGACCCATGGTTAGACCCACCAGACCCATGCGTCGGCCATATTGTTTGACCGGTTTGACCAGACCATGGACCAGAACCATTGCGTCGGCCATATTGTTAGACCAGACCGGAAGTTTCAAGAATATGACGTCATTTCGTCTCCATGTTTATTATAACTCCATGGCTCTGCTATTATTCCCGGCTTCTTTGAGCTACACCATGGAAGCCACACCCACACAGACATTTCCCTTAGTGCTCTCTCTCTCTCTCCCCCTGTGTGTGTGTGGACAGAGCCCCTGTTGGTTCACTGACCTGTGTTTCTTACTCATCTTAACAGGAGTTGAGTGCAACAGACTTCTGCAGGTGAGATCTATCACAAACAAAGCAATGTGCAACCAAAATGAAGGAGAGGCCTGGAGCTTGGCCTATCGCCTCAATGGGAGTAGTTTAAGAAGCAGGCAAGCACCAGCCTCTTCTGTTCTCCAGTTTACTGTGGAAGCTTAAAGGTATGGAGAGTGTAGTGCATTTGGGCCTCCTTGATCTTTATGGCCCTGCAGCCGGTGTGGTTGTGATGTTGACCTGTCAGGCTTGTTCAGTGACACCGAAAGATGTGTTGCTACTGGCAAAAGGCATTATGTAAAACTGCTATGAGAAGAAGGATGGGAGTAGTATATTACAGGGCTAATGGTTTTATACCTAGCCAGTTTTTTTGTGTAGTTCTCAGTGTCCAAGCAAAAGATGGGAAAGGAAAACCAGTGGAGGTTAATGGAACTTGAAGCTCATTCTGAGGAAAGCATAGAGACTAAATTACAGTCGTGCAAGCTGAATCTACATGAATCTTTATGGGCTGTCCAGAACTTCTGAAATGTGCTCGTGTTTATCAACACTTGTACTGGAAACTATAGGGCTTGAAATCTGAGTGCTGGAAAGAAGCGTGCCTCTATGTGACATGCTTTCAAATGTGAGTCCCTTAGTTTCAGCTTGCATTTTCTCTGCGCAGGCAAGACAAGTTAACCAGGTATCTCAGCAAAGTGGCAGCCGGCGGGTGAAAGATGAGTATCGTAATAATAGAGGGCAGTGAGATCCCAGGGACACCAATGAGAGTCCTTACTCTTAATGTGTGCTGTGGTCTATAAATCACATGTGAGTAACTGAACTGGGTCTCTGGCCTCCGTAGAAAAACTGACAGGGAACAGTGTCTAAAGGATATTTGTGGCTATAAAGCCGCAGTAACTCTGTACATCGGGCAGCCAGAAATTTAAAAGTGTTTCATTCAAGAGAACTAAAGCCAAAGGATGCTAATCAATCCTGCAGTTTTTCAAAAGGGGCAAAAGGCTTCATGAGGGGGAGTGGGAGCCTGACTTATACCTTTGTACCAGGCTCAGATGGTTGGGCCCTGGCAGTTCTGAAAGGGCGCAGGCATCTGTGATGATTGCTCTATAGTAAGTTGGAAAAGAGCCAGTCTCCTTCCTCTGAGCCTTCAGATGGTGCCTTCTTTGCTGAGGGTGGCAAAACAATCAAGAGGGGAAGGAAGGGAGATGTGCTTGCAGGCTACGTGACAAAGGGCATAGGGGTAGGTTGAGTAGGTAGAGGTATGTTGAAGCCACAATATACTAGATTCCAAGGGGGTAGGTAGTTCTATGAGTGGCATATGATTGGCAGCTGGAGTTGATGGGAGAGAGATAGCCCAGGAAGGGGAGAGCACAGGGTTTCATAAGGCACTCTGGGCCAGTGATAAGATGTCTCTGTGGATAGGCTACCTGAGGGCTGCTACCTTGAGAGTTGGACAAAGCCAGGGAAAGAGCCAGGAGACAGGTGGAGGAGGAAGAGGGGTGAAGGAACTCCTTCCTCCTGCTGAACCCTGAGGCCTGGTTGGAGGATCCTGGTTGTTCAGCCAGCAACTTCGCCTTTTGTTTCCACCCTTCTTTCCCTGTGGCTAGGAAGGCCTTGGACACCAAGGGGAATGCCCTCCCCCCCTTGCAGGAACCCCATGGGAATGGAGTATGGAGAAACCTACATGGCTATTGCATGGGTATGATAGCAAAATGAGTGAAACCAAATCAGGCTTCCAAGATTTGTAAATAGGTCAAGAATTTAACTGCACATGTGCATACTTCCTCAGCTTGTCTGATAGCTACAAGACACTGCCTGAAGCTACTCTTAATTAGCTTTCTGCTTTCATGTCCTATTTAGAGAAGCTGAAAATACGTACTTCCTTAACAAATTTTGATATGCTAAAAGAGGAGCCCTCATTAAATCTGAAAGAGCTTTCACCCCCAAAGTCTCCAGTTGCACTTGAATATTGGATCTTTATGGGAAAATATAAAAGCAGCTAAAAACAACAACCACTCCCCCCAAAACCTGAATCCTAGGGGATGTGACCAGAGAACTCCATGGGACAGAAGTTTTATGTACTGTAGATGGTGTTGGAACTAACACGTTGCTTCACAATCTGAAAATATACATGTAGGTGTTTGAGTCTTGAACTATCTCAAATGACTTCGGAAAATAACAGTAGCAGGTCATATAGCTTAACCTAGGATGCATCAGTGCTTTGTGCTGCAGATGTCCAAAAATCCAGTTTCAGAAATTTCTGGCTTTATTGAGTGAAACCTGGGTGCCTTAACACTCTGCTTGGTAAAGCTTTACATGCTTTTTACACTTGGTATAAACTGTCAAGAACAGAATGTGAACCTTTGCCACATGATCTTGGGGATTTCAAAAGAACTGCTGAGCAGATCTCCTGTTAATGTTTAAAGTAGACCAGGAATTTGACATTATTGCAATTTGACATGCAATTTGACATTATTGGTATTTTTAGACTTGCATCTCTGTATGTACCTGCTGTATGATTTGACAAGGTCCACTGGCTTGGATCCCCTTAGAAGGAGGATCTACTGATGGCTATTGATTGCTATTAGATTCATGGATCTTCTGAGTCACAAGCTGGGTGTGTGTGTGGGGGGGGGGTAGGTTGTGGCTGTTGCGTTTTATTTGTTCTCTGCTTGGGAGCTGCCTGGAGGCATCTGGTTATATTAGCTAATATGCAGAACAGGATGTCAAAGTAAGAGGATATCTGAGCTGTTTCTGTAACACCATGTTGCTATATATGACGTACAGAATTATCATTCTGCAGGCCTTTTTCATATATAATTGCCAGTTGCAACAGTGTGTAGGATCTAGAGCTGGAACTGCATCAAGATGAAATGGGCCAGAGATGAACTTTGCATTTCTGCCTCTCTTTCCAATTATGTATTTCCCTTCTACCTCAGGTATTTTGGGAGTAGATCAAGAAGAGAGGAATGGTAACTGAAGGGGGCAGGTCTTTTTGTACTAGAGGAATGCTAATAGCTGACCCCTAAATGAGGCAACCTGTCATGCACCAGTCTCACTCAACTGGAGTCAAAAATAGAAATGCAATATAGAGGAGTACATATTGTGTGAGCAATCATGTTGGTCAGCCAATGTGCATACATTAAAATAGGAGGCTCCACACTCTGGTCCGCGGGCCGGATCTGCTGCTTCCCTGATCCTTCCCTGGTGTGAGCAGTGCTTTGCGTTCTACTGGGAATCCACGAAAGATTCCTACTACAGCTCCCAGGGATCGTCGTGGCCAGCCAGGGTCTGCTTCCCCAGCAAGCCACATGCCTGGCATTCTGCACATGGGCAGTTGGCCATGAGAATTGGCCTTGGGAGCTGTAGTTGGGATCTTTCCCAGATTTCCCAGTGGAACACAAAGCATTGTTCATGCTGGATAAGTTTTTTTCCCCAGTAGCAGCAATCTCCAGTTCGGAGACCGCTGCATAAAAATATCGCCCAAAATATAAGACAGAAAGCCTCTGAGTGTCATATGTGCTACTAGAACTGATGGTCTCATTGCACTGATGTGAGTGTGCAGTCTGGGCTGAGGAGAATTCTGGTTTAACTGTGAGAACCTTTGAGAGCCAAGTCTGGAACTGGAAGAGGTGCAATTTACAGAAGCTTTCAGAGCATTTGCATTACCCTCACTACTCCATTTTCATTACAAATGGTACAAAGTTATACACGTTGATAAGACACTGGAAAAAAAGGAATTTGTGCATATGGTTGTATTGGGGGTCATGACTTGTATGTTTCTCAATGTGGACATGTTCAGGGGTGTGGAAGTGGGGAGGCACAGTGAAAAGCACTGGAAAAAAAACAGAACAGGGAACTCCAGTGCACTGGTTCTAGTTCTAAAGCAAGAACTGGTTATTGGGAACCCTAAAACCGGCAAGAAACTGGAGATGAGAAGATTTTATGAAGCATTCCCTAGCTGGCCAGCTAACAAGTTTTTGAATGCTAGTGAAATTACAACCGTTTTATATGCAAAGATATGTATTTGTAGATGGGGTTTGCTGACTAATGGCCCCCTTCTTAATAGCTGGGGAAGTACAGAGCTTGCTCAGGAAAGAGTAGGCAACGCTTCTGGCAAGGATATTTTAATGCTTGTTCCAGAAACTCATTGATTAGCTGGTAATAAAATTGATTTTATGTGCCAGACTGTAACACTGAAATGGCAGATCTTACCAGGGTGAATGGAACTGTGTTTTATGATGTCTTGCCTGACTATTAGCTGTGGTCAGCAACTGCCGACAAAGCTAAGTTACCTTAATAGTCATTGCAGCCATAATACTGAAATGTGTTTATAGTCCAGTCAATCTGTCATTAGACCTGCAAACAATTAGAATAAAAGGTCTGACAACTGATCCTGTCAGTACTAGGTATACAGATTGACAGAAAAAAAGTCCCGCCCAATCCCACCACCAGAAGTGGGTTTTCTCCAAGATGGCAGCCGCAAGCCATGAAAATGGGCCAAAAGCATGTACCTGTGTTATTTTTAAGCTTAGAAAAAGTCCAACTACTGGTCTGTCAACTGTTCTTGTCAGTACCAGGTATACTGATTGACAATTTAGTTTGTATCCCTAAATTGACTGGACTATTAGGAGACTAATGGAGGTATTCTGCATAAACTCTAGTAATCTGGCCAAGATTCAGACTGAAGAGATTATTTAAAGAGAAATGGGCCTACCCTCTCATCAAGTTAGATTACTAACCTTGCTGTGAACATAACAGTGACTTTTTCAGAATCTCACTGATGGCAAATAAGTGAAGTATGCCCACCCAGTGCTACAGATACAATTGACAATGCTCACACCTGGTGACATGGAGAAAGCTAGTCAATATCTATTGACCATATTGAACATATCTATTCAATATGTTCAATCTATTGAACACACATTGCTGTGTTTGGAGCCAAATCTGGATGCGTGTTTGCACCCATCAGACACCCAAAAATGATTGTCTTATGATTTCAATATATTGGTGGTAAAATAAGAATATAGTACAAGAAGCATCAACTCACTCCATTCCCCAGGACATATCAGCAGTCACAGTGATAGGGTACACTATAGCCAGCTACAGTATGTTGATTTCTATTGTACAGTATATACTTTGATTGGCTTGCTGTAATAGGAATACACAATTATTAATTCATTTAATAAATGAAGAGCCTCCTGTATTACTTAGGAGGTAGTGAATGTATAGGTCTGGTACGCCAAAGAGGGATCTGGTATGCTGAAAGAGAGAGAATCCTTATTTCAACACCAAACAGTTTTAAACCTCTTAAGAGTGACAGGGGGAGGGCGGTACAGTATATATTGGATAGAAATCTTCCCAAAAGTATTTATTTAAAGAGGGATTCTAGCTAAATGTCCATTCTTTAATGATTTTGAAGTTGCTCAAGCTACACAACTTTTATTTCAGAAAACATGTGTTTCTGAAACAGAAATGGGCTGAAAGTGATGGGTTTGCTGTGATTAAACTGTGTACAGAAATTATATTCTGGAAGAAATTTGCTTTTAAAACATTCCCCTCCCCAAAAGACAAATACATCAAAAGTTGACTTTAGCTTTTGTGTTTCTTTCCTGACCCATTTCTGGGACTAGCATATCGGTTTTTTGTGGGTCTTTTTTTCTTAATGTAAACTCAAAACTTTTTTTTACTGTTCATTGGATTTGCTTGTTAATATTTTCATAACATTATTTTCAGAAGCAAATACCACCTTTTGAGAATTGGTGGGTAAGGAAAGAAGGGGAATGGTAAGAGGTAGTTAGTGGTATAGTAGCAAAGATGATCAGACTCAGACCATAGGCAATATTTGTGACCTGTGTCACTTATAATGTGCATGTGTATAGGACGCACAAAGCCAAAGCGTTGCAGGTCTTGAGCACATTTTCCTGCTGTGACAGTATTGCGCTGAGTCAGACTGGAAGATGTTAATTGAAGCTTGGTTAATGTGAGTGAAAACTATGTTATAGCCTCATCACTACAAGCCTTGTGTAACTAACTGCATTTACTTTAGGTGAAAGTGCTTGGTGCTGTTCAGTCAATCTTCTTGGCTTACAGACAAGCATGCAAATGAAATAATTTGGCAAGGTGCACCCTGAAGGGAGAGATGTAAGATGGACAAGGTGAGAACACTAATCAGTCCTTTAGTTATGCTAATTGAGTCCTCTTGCACATGATGTGCTGAATAAGGCTGTTTTGGGATTAATAGCCTTACTTATCCATTGCTCAGGCTGCAACATCTCACTTGGATTGCTTCTTTGAAGTCTCTTTCCATAGCCAGCAAAAACTCCTTATCCTTAGTTTAAAAAACAAAACAAAACTCCTAGTAGCAGAGCCCACCATCACTTCCAATCCCGATTTCTTGGTATGGTAACCTTAGCCTATTCAACTGTACAATCATTTGCTCAATGGCCTCTTGTTTTCTGCCATGAATCTGCCCGTTTTCCCTTGATGCCCACATGTGTAAAATTCCTTTCGTGAATCTAATGCATGTACAGTAGATGCCTAGTTCAATATTTAGATTGACAGAGTACATCAGAACATGAAGGGTCAGTGAACTATCATGGCTAATAAGCCAGTAATAGATTTTACTCCCATGACATTTTCAATTCTCCTTTTAGGCCTTTGTTATGCTATGTGGCTGAATTAATAAGTGATGAAGTGGTGCCATGGAATGTCTCTGGTAGGAGAATACATCTGTCAATGGATTTGGAATACATCTGGACAATGGAATCTGGATAATGGAATGCAGCTGTCAATACAATGAGTTTTCCAGAATTCTATCGTGGAGAGACAAACTCCCATTCATCCATTCTTTGTCACATCCATAATAGTATGAATCTGTGTCATGCACAGCTAAAGATATTCTTTTTTTTTTTTTAGGGCCAAAGTTGTGGCATGTTTAGGCTTTTAAAGCTGGACAATAGCTGACCCCCCTGTTCCTGAGTTGTTTCTCTTGCACAGACATAGAAGCTGGGGTAAGAAACTGCATGCAAGTTAATAGATTGGCTTTCTTACCAATAGATTCCATTGATTCTTGCCCATTTATAGTAACTAGGAATGGGTGTATGTCAGGGGCAGGGATGTGGTTTAGTTGTCTCCCCATGTATCTGGGTGTTCTGAGTCACAAGTAAGATGTGCTCATGGGGGAGTTGAACATGTGTATAGGAAAGATATGCGTGAATACAATTCATTGGTGGGATAAATATACAGTAGTTTATATTGGAAGAACTGGAATTGGAAAGTACAGTATGCCCCCCCCGCACATGCAGCAAGCTTAAACCCTAAATCAGCGGTTCACAACCTTCTTTGCACTGGGACTCTCTTTTTAGGTACAACAACCTGTTGGGACCCCATTAAGGCTTAGGGCCAGAAGTGATGTCATTGAGCAGGAAGTGACTGGTTTTTAATAACTCATATTTTTTTGAAAGTTGAAAGAACTCCAAATCCTTTTGTTCTGAATGCTTTGTTGCTAACTGAGGTTTGAATTCAGTGATTGATTTAGCACTGAGAACCACTTTGCTGATCCAGGCGGTAAACCAAAGTTATAAATAGCTTTCAGAATATTTATTTTCCTCTTCCCCATGTGCTCTCCTTAACCCCTTGTTAATCGGCTAGTGACCCCCTTGGGATCCTGACCCCCAGGTTGGGAACCACTGCCCTAAATGGTACTGGTTTCAAAGCCTAGTAGTACATAGAAAGGGGAGGATAAGCAAGCCCAGCAGGCCCTGGGATGGAAGCAAAGGATCAAAGAGTGCTTTCTGGGGATTTTTTTTTTTTTTTGGAAGGCAGCTCAGTGGGAGTTGAACTACATTCAGCTCAGAGGGAATAAGGTGGGGAAAAGGGAAGGAATTTGAAAATGAAGCAAGAGGTCTAATATCTGTTCTGGTGCCAGGAGGCACAGTGGTCCTTGGTGTATTGAAAGGGAATGAAGGTGCTTGACTCGGCACCGATGGGTCACAGTTGGATGTTGGGAGGAAGGAGAGTGTCCAGGGAAGGTCTGTGACAAGATCTTGTGAAGGGAATCTTGCCATGTAGTTACTGTGTAGTTACTGTGTAGTGACCAATGTAGTCACTGTGGAGTGAACTCATCCTGGACTACCTGTTTGTCCTGAGATGGTCCTTGATGCGTTTCCTGTTGCCAGTATATGTGGAGATGGTTGTCTTCTATTGTGTCACTCCCTGGGAAGGTGCAGCTGGAGACTTCCGAATTGTGCAAAAGACCAGTGTCCTGCTTTGCATAAGGCTCTTAATTGAACGTGGGGATATTGATGAAAGAAAGGGGCTTCGGCCATATGTTTTTGTTACCAGAAATGGTCCTGTTTATTTCAAAGCCAGGAAGCTCCCAGGATGCAGCATGGTTTATAGATCTGTCTAGAGTTGTTGGTCATGGACTTCCCAAATACTTTCTCAAACTGGGACAAGAGGGGTGTATGTGTTGCTCCAATGAACCAAAGCTTGGCTTTTACCCAAAGACCTATGGAACATGGTGTTGTATTGCCTGGGTCATGTTTTCCTGACACACACACCCAGCACCATATATGCATGTGCACAGGCCACAGTGTTTTAAAGTGTATGGGAGGGGCTTTTCTGTTCCTGTTCTACTGCATGAATGTAGTATTTAAAAATCTGCAACCTTAAGGTCTTTGAATGTAACACAGGCACTATGAGGGAGGGAAACACAGAGAAAAGTACCTCTCTTGATGTTCCTATAATGCTGAAGGAACACAGACATTTGCTTACTTGTACAAATGCAAAAATTGGCTTGAAGCTCAACATCAAAAAAACTAAGATCATGGCAACCACTCCCATCACTTCCTGGCAAATAGAAGGGGAAGAAATGGAAGCAGTGACAGAGTTTATTTTCCTGGGCTCCAAGATCACCGCTGATGGTGATTGCAGCCATGAAATTAAAAGACGTTTACTTCTTGGGAGGAAAGCGATGGCAAACCTAGACAACTTAATAAAAAGCCGAGACATCACCCTGCCAACAAAGATTCGCATAGTCAAAGCGATGGTTTTCCCAGTAGCAATGTATGGCTGTGAGAGCTGGACCGTAAGAAAGGCAGAGCGCCGAAGAATAGATGCTTTTGAATTATGGTGTTGGAGAAGACTCTTGAGAGTCCCCTGGACTGCAAGGAGATCCAGTCGGTCCATCCTCCAGGAAGTCAAACCTGATTGCTCCCTGGAAGGAGAAATCCTGAAGCTGAAGCTCCGATAGTTTGGCCACCTCATGAGAAGAGAGGACTCTTTAGAAAAGACCCTCATGCTGGGAAAGATTGAAGGCCAAAGGAGAAGGGAGCAGCAGAGGATGAGATGGTTAGACAGTGTCACCAAAGCGATGAACATGAAATTGGGCGAACTCCAGAAGGTAGTGGAGGACAGGGAGGCCTGGAGTGCTGTGGTCCATGGGGTCGCGAAGAATCGGACACAACTTAGCAACTGAACAACAACAACAGGTGCAATTTAAGGTACTGCACTTGGGAGTAGAGCTGTAGGTCTGAATTTGGTTTCACACTTAATATTAGGTTGACAATATGAAAGGGAGTGCCCTTGTGCATAGAACCCACAAATGCCTCTCTTCCCTTTCTGATGTCCTTGTGATATAAGAGCCTGCTTCTGACATCCTCCCATGCCCTGTCCACATTTTGACAGCTATTTTGCCATTGATTAATCATCTCCAAGGGCTAACACTAAGGCAATGAATGAAGTATCATTAGAGGCTGTCACTATCTTTTTTTTATGGTTGCAGCTGATATGCCCACATTGAAGTACATAATAGAATCTATGGTTGGTAATGACACTTCCTATAGTAGTTGCTATTTTCCACTCTGCTACATGAATGGGCACATGCATGGCTCGCAGTTGACCTAAAACAATTTGCCAGTTTGCAACCAGACACAACAATTAGCCTATCAAAGGGATGACAGAGCATCAGAGTGCCTTAAGTTGTCATAGACCATATCCAGCTTATTGTCAGTTATGGTAACCTTTCCCTGACATTCAGATTGTCTTGCAAACTGTCTCGCTGCTAATCTTATAAGCAATGTAAAGGACAACTTCCAATTGAATTCATGTCTGGGTTTATCACAAGAACATCTTGAATAATATAACAAGGTCTTTCAGAAATGCTTTAGGGTGGACATAGCATATGAAAAGCGTCTCAGGGATGAATTAAAAAAATGTCGGCATCCTAGCAAAGATACTAGGCCTTTTGCTTTGTCACATATTCTAAGCTTGTTCTCTCTGCCTCTCCCAGCACATTTTCAGTGCTTCTTATGTCCTTTACTAGAACAGAACTTCTGGTTTTCCACTGCTTACACTAAGTTATTCTGTGCACACTTGGAATGTTTCAAAGCCTACAACTTGTGAAACGCACAGGGGTAATTGAAGTAGACATGGATGGAGTGAGGATTAGGTAGTACCTTTTTTTTCTAAAAAGAATGAATGATTTGGAGGTGAAGGCTGTGTAGGCTGGATGACAAAGGGGTTGCATCCTGACCAGTAGAGAATCTGGCAAATGGAGGGGCTGGGAGATGCAGGTGCTGCCAGCCTTAAATTTCAGGAATTGGGCTGGAAAATGAGAAATACTGTACAAATAATGTTTCAGGTATTGGTTGTGGTAGAAATGATGGGCATACCTTGAATGTCTTTTTCTCCTTCTTGCCTGTTACAAAGTGAATTTTATATGGGACAGATTTTGCAATGTCTTCCCCATCTGGTCTAGAACAGAATAAATTGAAACCGCCTCTGGGAAGCAATGGATTTTCATTTGGGCTAAAGTGTGTGTGTGGTGGCTTTGCAAACCACTTGCAGTACTGACCAAAGGGATGAGGTTGTTTCAATTCCCAGCAAGAGGGGGGCGCTCCAAGTGTTCTTGCCACTTGAGGGAGCCAAAGCCAAGCACGTCCAACTGTACTATGCAGCTCCAGATAAGCTTTGGTCCAGCCAGATCTTGGTTTTTTGGATTGGTTGGCTCAGACCAGGACATACCCCAGACCCCATCCAGACATTTTCCTCTACCTGTATGCAGAGATATTCCTGGCCAGTGCAGAGGTCTGTGTCAAAATCACTGGCATGCCTGTCCTGCGAAACCCTGCCAGTGGCTGTCTGGGCTGCTCTGGCTATGTGCATAAAAATGACAAGCAGAATGAAGTATTGCAGTCTGTCCACCAGCCAGCTTGGTATTATATAGATACAAGGTTTCCCAGTGGCGTTCCTGGGGTGGGGCAAAATGGTAAGTGTTGCAGGAGCCTGATGTAATGTGGCCCCTTGCCTCCAGAACGATTAGCTGCTCGGGGAGCTGGCTCAGAGGCTGTCAGAGCCACCAGTGACTCTGGAGAGGAAGGGCTACGTGACACAGGAACTCAGGCCCGTGTAGCCACAGGAGCATTTGCCCCTCCCCTGTAGGAACACCACTGAGGTTTCCTGCTTGTGGGGCAGGTATCCCACTCACCACAAAGAAAAGTCATTTTTATATGGAAAGTACCCTATCTACTTGGATGGCCACTTTATGTATCTGTAGTAGGATCTGGCCCACAGGATAGGAGGGTATTCCTATAACCCCCAAGATGGAGGAAAAAAACAAAACAAAAGGAAAAGGTTAGATTAGAATGACGTTGTAATATACAGGATGGTTGCAAAGTGTCTACGTGAATCACCTGAGCAAGTTCAGTTGACACTAAACCAGTGATGTCATTCAGGGGGAACAGACCAGAACGGGCGTTCCGGATCCTAACGGGCTCCGTGGCTGGTTCCGGGTTCCCGACAAGTGCCAATCAAAAGTGAGTTCCTGTTCCTAAATCATTTGAATGACACTGCACTAAACCCCAAGATCTGGCTGGGAAGCTCTTTGGAGCTGGCCACTACAGTTGAGCATGCTTTGCTTTGGCTCCCTCAAGGTAATTGGCAAGTATACCTGGAGCTCCCCCTTTCGCTGGGAGCTCGAAGTCCATCAAGGTGGATGATCTGGAGAGTTGGCTGGGAAGCTTGTGCAACTATTCACTGGTGGTCAGGTGCCACCTGACTTCTTTTGGTTGATCTCCTGGCGGGCAGGTCATGCAGGGTAAAGGGATGACCTTCGGCAAGGTCGGCACTCCGGATTTTGTGGGCGCGGGCGCGCGTCTGGGTTCTTTTGTGGCTGGAACTGAGTGGCTGCTTATCTAGCTCTTTTTCCTCCTTTTATTTAAGAAAACCCTCGTCTTAATATAAGAGGATGCTGGTACGAGGGGAGAGCGTTTGCCGAGGAGAAGCGGCGCCTTTGGCCAGCAGGTGGCGCTGCTCCCCAGCCTCCCTTGCCGGCACCCTCAGCGTGGAGGAAAGTTGGGGGACGAGTCAGCAGCGAAAGGAAGAAGAGGGCGGTAGCGGCATTTGCATGAGCAGCCCTTCTGCGCGCGTGTGTGAGTGACTATATAGGATGTGCCGCGGAATGGTTGGCGGCGGCGGCTGCGCCAGCTCCTTGATGTAGGGACGCGCGCGGCTCGCCTCGCCACGCCAACCGCGCTTTGCAGCAGGAGCGGCTGCAGCTCTCCTCCTCCGTGCCGGCACCGGCAGGCAGGCAGCTCCTCCGGCAGGCTCTTGCCTTTCCCGGCTCCCGCCGCCGCTTGCCTAGCCTTGCCTTTTCCCTCCGGTGGGAAGAAGCCTCGATGTGCTGCCGCCAATGGCTGGGGCACAGCCAGGGGTCCACGCTCTCCAGCTCCAGCCCGTCCGCGTCTCTGCCAACCTCAAGAAGGGCAACACCTTCGTCAAGTGGGACGATGTAAGTTTCCGGAGCGCTGCCCTTTGCAAACCTGCTCCCCCTCTTTCGTGATCGGGAGTGTGTGGGGGGGAGGGAGAGAGGAAAAGGCAAAGCGTAATTACGCAAGCGGCGGAGCTAATCGATGAGGGGCTGGCAACATGTGCGCGAGGTGGGGGTTTCGCAAGGAGCGCTGCCGGGGCTGCTTCGACCGTGGGGTTGGGGATCGGTGTCCGGGGCGTGTGCGCTCCGACCAGGTGGCAGCTGCTTATGGGCCAGCAGCACGGGATCGTAGAGTGGAGTGGCCGTCGTTGAGCACATGCTGTGCGGGCGAAAGATCCCTGGTTCGGTCCCAGGCATCTCCGCCCGAAGGATCTCGGGTAGCCGGGAGCAGGGGAGAGAGATCTCTGCCTGAGATCCTGCAAAGCACTTGCCGCTCGCTGTAGATCGTGCCTGGCGAGTTGGATCAGGGGTGGGAGTCCTGCTGCAACCTCATCTGTTCAGAAGTTGCAGCTCTTTAGTACAGTACACAGGTTTCTAAAGAGCCTTCAGGCTGTATGGATAGATAAGAGGCGGAATGGGAATTAGGGCATCTCCGTCTCCCCCCCCCCCCAAGGGTGGACCCATCCGTTGGAGATGAAGGAGCAAGGCTGGATCACTCTTGGCCAAGAGAGGGTCCAACACGTGGGTGGGATGGAAGGTGCAGGGGGTCCCAGCCTTAAAGTTGGGAGAGAAACCCCGGGGAAGATGGAGCTTTCTGGTTTTCTACCATGAACCTACAGAAGAGCCTGGCATTGGCTCCTGGGAAGTTACCCTTGACGACAAGTGACTCCATGCATTTATGTAGCTTTAGGCATACAGTTTTAATGCCTTGTTGAAGAAAAGCATGCATATGTGGGGTTCCTCTTGTGTATAGTGAAGTCGTTGTATTGGGTGGGATTTGTATCTGAAACAATGAGGAATTTCTTCCTCGTACTGACAGATTCTGTCCTACTTGATCTTCTGCATGCACTTGACTTTGTGCTCCTCGCTGGGTTGTTGAGGTGTTTTCATGCGAAGCCCTTCCAAAGTTAACCTTTGCTGTGGATTTCTGGGATCCACGTTGCTTCTGTGTAACAATTTCTGCCTATTGCACCATCAAGGGTATATAATTCTTAACAGAATTTAATAAGGAACGCACATGTCCCTGCTCTCAAAGAGTTTATACTGTCCTGTAACTTACAATAAACAATGGCAGGGGGCCGCCAGCAATAAGACGAGGATGAAAGAAGGGTGGCAAGTGATGAGTGTTGGAAATGTGTAGGTGTTCGTGGTTAGAGAAGCTTGCTTTATTTTGTTCCTTTTGCCATTGGTGCCCAAGTGCTACTTTTACTTCCCCTTGCCATCCTTACTTTGTTACTTACATTTGCACCTTGCTCTCTAGCCTTGCTTGATTAAAGGGTTGACAGTAGGGTGCATGGCAACATCTCCTCTTCAAGGATCCAGCAGCTGTTGTAGTGCAACTCTTTTCTCCCCTGCTTTTTTATGTCTAATAAGCATCAGAACAAGTGAAAATAAATTTCTTGTGTAGGTTTGTTTTCCTTGAGGTGGTTGATGGCCTCATCTGAGTTGTACTGCATCAGTCTGCAGACAGGGGCTTGCACTATGTATTGTTGCTCTGTACAAAAATATCCTGTGTAGGAAGCTAGCATGTTGGGGGAGAAGGGTGATTCTTTTGCCTAGACTTCTATTCTCCCTGATAGGCATGTGGTGAGATTTTTTTTATTTTACTGAATGTTTGGCATGCGGTATTTTTATATTCAGTGATTTGAGTCCCTACTTGCAGCCTGATGTGTGGCAGCCTAAACACAGGTAGATCACCTTGGTGTACAAGCGAGTTTGAACCTTTTTGGAGAACTCAGAAACCTTTGTTTGCTTTGAATGCTCTAAAAACACATGATCCCATCCTTGCTTGTGGGCACAGCTTGAATAGAGTTGCGCTTGACGCATACTGCTGCTCACTTTATTCCTTGCCCTTGAAGGTCGATTTTCCTTGCTTTATATTGTAAAATGTGGATAGGCAAGGGGGAAGCCCCAGGTGAATAATGAAACTGAGGTTCCCCCCCCCGCTTGCAGCTGAACTTGGTAAGGCAACAGGTGTGTGACGTTGCCTTAACAAACAGCATAGCTCAAACAGCAGTCTGTTTCACCTTAACTGCTGTCTGGGCCCAATTGGTCTGTGTTTTATATCAAGAGAGTAAAGATATAGAAGCAGCATCTTCCTTGAACCAACATTTGAAAACTGTGTTCAGCTCCATATTGTTTGTTGGAGGGAGAATATTTACACTTCCATAGATCCTCGGTATTCTGTCGCAGCCCAGCATTGTCAGTTCTCTGTAACTGGGGAAGATGTGACCTGAACTGATATTTGGGTATAGGAAATGACACTGAGGAATGAGGAATCTGATATAAGCCCTGGACAGTAAGAGTTCATGCATGTTGGGACAGATAAGCTGTCTTGAAGATGTTAAAGGTGATACCATTGCTTCTGGTCAGGCCGAAGTTCATTCCAGCATGTAGCATGTGTGTTTTGTTACAATCAACTTCCCTAGTACTGAAAGGTTTGATTTGTAGATAAGATCAATGGACTGGATTTGACAAGCCTTGACGAGCAAGATTTTAATCATATGAGTTTGTCTGCGCTAAGGGAAGGGAGCAAATACTACCATTCAGCAATGTTGGAACACATTTGGCCATGTCAGAGAGTTGCACAGGAGAAGCAAATACGCCTCGTTGCTTCCAAAATGGATAAAATGGTGAACAGATTTTAGGAGAAGTTAGGGCTTGAGTGGCAGGGGATGATTGCTAAGAGGAATTCAAACATTTCCCTCACCAAGTAATAGCCACCACCTGCCCAGCTGATCATCCTGGACAAAAAGGTACAGCAACATCTTGCAATTTTATCTGGTTAGGTACCAGAGCATGAATGAAAGAGGGGAAAAAAAAAAGGACGAGTTTCAAAGCATAGCTTTATTTAGCTTGCAAATTTATTTTGGCCAACGAAAAGCTAACTAGCTAATTCATGTCAATGTGCCTGATACCTAAATAAAAGAAAAATAAACATAAGAAAGTCAAATGTTGAGGAAGTTTGGATGAAATCTGACCAAAGAGGAAAGAAAGCACATGGACTGTGAAAATGGTTATAATTGAAAATAGCTGAAAGAGCAAAGCAATGAAAGTCAAGGTATTGCTGTAGCTGCTTTGCTATAATTGAGATAGCATTGAATCAATGTACATGCACAGTAAGCTATTAGTGTTGCTTATGAAATTATAGCACATTATCATAGTATTTAGATCAGTTAGGTCTAAACTTTGTGGGTGAATCTTCAAAGTTGGAGATGTTCCATTTTACACTCCATCAAATACTTCAATCGGGTTATAGCATAAAGTTGTAGTGATTGTTTGAAAAGGAAGTTGGAAGATTCATGTATGGAATGACCTTCCCCTGTTCCCTATTGGCTTTGGCATAACATCAAGCAATAGAACGGTTGTGTTGATTTTTGCATCCAGGGTATCTAGTCTCACTCTGTATAGGGCCAAAGCCGTCAAAATTGAAAAGCTTTGGATAAGAATGGCCATAGGAACCAGAACCATATTAGTTCTGAGATCACAAATAAGCACATTGATACCCAAATGGTCCACTACTATCGTATTCTCAGCTTGGGTCTAAAGGTACAGATATGACTGGTTGTCCATGATCTGATCTTGTGAAGTCTATCTCTGGTTAATGGGAATTGCACACAGTATTTTTCATGTACAGTTTCTTGTTATGATGCAAGAGATTAAAATCTGTATGCAAAGATGGCGCACAAGCAAATTCTACTCTCCTTAGAGCCCCTCTTAGGCTGAGTGGTCAGCACCTTATCCAAGCCAAGGTAGGTGCTGTCTGGAAAGCAACTTGGGATAAAGGGATATCTTTCTTTTTACCCCATGTTGAGTCCCAGCCATCCCTATGGGGCTACACAGATCTGCGCCAGTGATTTCACTGGTGCAGATCTGAGCAGCCCATATAAGGCAAATAGAAGCAGCCTGTGTAAGGCGGATCAGGCTAGGGATGGGAGTTAGGATTTGGCGCTGGCTGCCGTGACTGGTCCCAACCTCCTCCCAGGTCCAGTCCACCCCATTCTGTCCTCCCCTGCCTAAAAACGCTCTCTCCCTGCTTCTGTTCTTCCCTCCCACCTCCCTCCTACCCCCTGCCATAGCCTTCCCAGGCTGGTTCAAACCTACCCCCTCCGTGGCTGGATCCAGCTTTTGGGAGCTGCTGTGGTCCTCTGTGCTGCCCTAGTGGACTCCTGAGTTGGCACAACAATGCTTTTATGTCAATAGAATGTCCCTGTAGGCCTACCCTAGCAATAGGCTTTTGAGGTTCTAAAGCTCTACAGACATTGTTGCCATTCCATTTGCTGATGGTCTCTCCTCTTAACTCCAAAGCACAAGGTGAATTCAGAGAGAAGCAGGGTCTGTAGAACATCTCCAAGTTTGGAACTTCATGCTGTGATTTCAGAGGCACTCTGAATGATGCCCATCCCAAATTTTGTCCATATGATGGGCTGAGGTGGATGGGGAGGTCTGGTGGTGACCATAAAATACTTGCTGTACAATCATGCTGGCTCAAATGTGTGTACTGCTGAGAAATTCAAGCTCCATCTTTTCTCTCCTAGGCTGCATTAGTCATGAAAACCATAAGTTGTACAATATTGCAGTCATTGCATGATGAGGGTGATGTTGGATTAATTGAAACCCTCTGATACTTACTAGGCATCTGGTCAGAGTTAAAATGTTCTAGCTAAATTTAAAACATCTTTTTGCCTATTGGAAAGGGAATGCGGCAGGAGCTTGAATCATGCTAACGGGTGTGTGTTTTGAACTATACTATGGTTCATTAAGAAAAAAGTTAATTGCTCATATGTAAATTGAATAAACTTGGGTTCACCCATAGCTGTGCTTGAATGAGCCATTGCTGGTGCACGAAGAATCCAATTTGGCACTCCTCCTAATTGGCCTATTGAGTGATGAGCAAAGTCATATCTAATGCTTTTGGGATCTATTACGAACAGTTGGCTAAGAATTTATCCTGTTTTGGGTTTCTGTGAACTGTGTCTGGGTACCTAATACCTATAGCCAGGCACATTCTTAATTGTGGGGTCTTGGTCCCTAAGACGCATTGCGATAGGAGGCTGATTGCTGAGATGTAGACTCATCTGAAACTAGTTGGCAGTGGAAGGATGCATTGCATGTAGGTGGTCACAGTCTCAATGTCCAGAAGGCTCTCAAGTAGCAGGTACTGGAAACAAGTTCTGCCTGAGACCCTGAAGAACCCCTTCCACTTCCACTATGAACAATGGTGCAAGGCAAGATGGATTGATGATCGGATTGGATAAGACTATCCAGCCTGTAAGCTGTTGGGGTCTTCCTACAAATTCTGGTTTTTGGAGGATGCTCTCCCAGATGATTGCTGTGCAGTTTCCCCTTAACTCTTAGCTGTGTTTCAATGACAAACTAAATTTCCAGTGTGTGTGGTATTAAAGGCTATATTGGATGCTTTGGAGAGCTTGGTGTTTGGTGAAGGGTGAGATGTAACCTTGGTTTAAGGTAGCCATTGTAGTAACAGAGAGTGACTGGAGTGGGGAGCGGGAAAGGGGGAAGTGGCACAACTAATCCAGGGAGTTTTCTACCCCCACCTAGCCAGCCAGTACTGTAGTCTTCTGCCAAATTGGCTGTCACAGTGTTCACTATTTAAAGATCCTCCTCCGCTTCACTACACACAGTAACCCGTGTTCATGCCTGTCCTCCTTTTGGGACTGGAGAAAGTACTATATTCAGTAGGGAAATGTACTGGATTAATGCTTGTAGTGTTGGAACTAGCTGCTTGCGCCATCTGTTTAACAAGAGGGCACAACCTCCCCCATGTTACAGCACTATTCATTCTGCTGGGATGAAGAGCAGAAAGCAGCATGAGAAATTCTTCCCCTGCTGGATTTTGAAAAAATGTTGTAAAATATGCTGTACCTCTGCAAATGCAAGCCAATCTTTTCACAGTTAAATGCCAGCGCTGTGTAGATGCCTCAGTAGGATTTCAGTTTCGTGTAGAATGGGCGCCAGTTGGAGCCGACAGTATAGGGCTAGATCAGCCAGTGGTCTCACTTGGGCACATCTGTCTGGTCATGTTCAATACAACCCAACAGTTCTCAATAAATTAATTGGAAATGACTATATGGAGGTGCCTGAGGGCCCAATCCTATGGGCTGGAGCACTGATGGTACACGCATTCCGCCAGCTCTGGGTGTAAAGCATGCTTGCGGCACCTGGGGAGGATAGAGCACCAGCGCTGGGCCAGCACCCATCAGCGCAGGGCCTCAAAGCCATGAAGATATCGGCAGAGAGGGATTAGTCGTAAGTACTGCTGCCAGCTGGCAGAGCGGCTTGTGGGGAAAGGCAGAAATGGGCAAGGGGGGAGGATCAGGCCCAGGTAGGGGGTGGAGACAGAGGTAGTCTCTGCTGGTATCCTGTGCTTCCTCCTTGAATTTATTTATTTATTTATTTATTTATTTATTTATTTATTTATTTATTTAAAAGATTTTTACCCCGCCTTTATGCCCGAAGGCACTCAAGGCGGCATTACATAAAACTATAAAATTTAACATTAAAAAACACTATAACATTAAAAAACATTATAGGAAGCCTGCCATAGGCTGCCTTGCTTTTGTGCCTACTCAATAGCAGGCACAGCTCCAGGGGCACCCACTGGGGCTGCCATGGCTTTACACAGGATAAGGGAACAAATGCTCCCTTACTCCGGTGGCTGCCTCAGTGCTCATAGGATACAGCCATGGCCATTTTGGAGCCGCTGTTCCTCTGGGTGCTGAGGTGCCATAGGATTGGGCTGTAAGTCAGACCACTGCCTGGTCTAGCTCTGTACAGTCTACTCCAACTGACATGGTCTGCATGGTTTCAGGCAGAGCCTTTTGCCTGCTCTGCTACCTGAGTTGCCTGGGTATGAAACCTGGGATCCTTTGTATGCTAAGTATGTACCCAACTACTAAGGTGTCATTTCTCCCAATTGTGGCTTTAGTGACCCTTGGAAACTCCTTGAGATGCTGGAAATTGAAAGTGGAGCATGCATCCCAACCTTGAGTGATGACTAGAGGTGGGAGAAAATGGCTTTGTTTTTTTCACGGATTTTGTTATTTTCCACAGAAGTCTAGAAAGCGAGATTGTGTGTTCAGAATGTATATTATAGTTAGAAATTACAGTTGTTTTAAAACTGTACCAGGTAGTTGATATATAGGCGGTATGTTGTCAACTGATGCAGTCATTACCAGTCATTACCAGTGCACTGCAACCATTAAATAAATAAAACAGGTTTTTTTCAGATTTTTTTTGGTGTGGTTTTTCTGCTTACAGAAATGAGAAGTGCAGAAAATGGTGATGTGTCTGTGTCGTTATCACTGGAAAAACCCACCTCTAGTTATGATTCCTCTCTATAATTTGGCTTAGCCACAGTTGCTCCAAGCAAAGCTCCCTTGGGAGGTTTGCACATGCGTACAGAATGCAAACACATTTTTACTGTAGATGCACCGGATGTCTGTCTGTCTGAGCGGCAGAAGGTTGTTGAGCCTTGCTTTAGGGGCTGACTGCCCTTGATGCTCCAACTATCAAGGATAACTTGGCTGCTAAAGAAGATAAGAGAGAGGCCGGCAGTTCTGCAGTGCCCTCCAGATGCCTTTTCCTGTTCTTGCGGAGCATGATCGTTCTCTGAGTCAGTGGCTCACAAAGCGGTTCCTTTGGGTGTGGTGAACAGAATGAGCAAGCCAGGCTCTGAGAGGCAGAGAGCAAATAAAAGCCAGGTGGGGTAGATTGTGCACTGTGCCAAACCTGTAGCATGGGTGACAAAGGGTCTTGCATCCAGCAAGTGAGTATATGTGTAGGTGCCCTTATTATCCATGTGTGGCAGAGTCTGCAGACTTTCATGGGAGGAGGCTGCAGTACTTCCTCATGGGTTTCGCTTGGGTAAAAGTAGAGGAGTGGCCTTGAAATAAGGCAAAGAGTTAATCAGTGGTTAAACAGTAATAGGAGGCTTATCTGTGAGTTCAGAAAAAGCTCACAGAAGTGCAGTTGAGGAAGGCATTGACGTACTGGGGCAGTAGTGGTGAATAGATTACGTTCCTAGTCCAGCCGGTTCAAGAGATTTTGCTTGTCCACATGAGATTTACTTAGCCTCTCCCCATGCTGTCATTTAAAGTGTAATGATTTTGAAAGACCTAAAATAGTTGTTGTTAATTAAATGTAGGTTGAGACACACAATGAAGCATAAATGTGATTCCTTCACTGGAGTGCAGTACTTGATCATAAGCACAGAATTAAGGGGGGGGGGAAGAGTGGGTTTCTTGTTGTTGGTGGTTTAGGATTCTTAAAGCTGTTTTGAAAGATATGAACAGCACTTTGTGGACCTTTGTTCAGGGGAAACCTGAATTGTGGATCTTGGAAACACTAGTAGAAGTGACACTGAACTTGGTGCCAGAGCCCTGTTCCAGAATCCTCTCTTTTTAATAAGATGGCTCAGAGTTGGGAAAGAAGAGTCCCAACTCCTCTTTCGCAACTCTGGGACAACGTCTTCAACCCAAGAAGAGTTCCATGTCCCTGAACACTGGAAACTTCAGATTCACTGAGGTATAGAGTCAGTTCAGTGCAATGGATTGAGCGTCTGAACTAGGAATGGGGAGGTGGGCTCAAATCCCTTTTGGCCATGTAGCTGGTGATCTTGGGACAGTAATTCTCAACCTCTTGAGCTACCTGACAACGTGATTGCAAGGATAAAAGTGGGTATCCCTTGTATTATGTGCTACTGTAAGTTATTTGGTGAAAGGTAGGATAATATAAATGTGAGCAACATCTCTGGCGAGACTCTATAGTTAAAGGAAAGAGCTTCCTGCAAGAGTGGAGCATTGATTCTTCTTCATTCTCTCCGTCGCAGAGGGGCTAAGCATTGCAAAAAAAAAAAACATAGTTCTCAAGGGCCTGACATCTTATAATTGATAGGATTTCAAAATGGATGCAACAAAAAAATCTAAGTGTACAGTATTTGCTTAAAAGAAAGGGACATGCTTTCAATTACAGTGCAGAGTGTTCCAACCTTGTGCAATTGTTTTCTGGCTTCTCTTACTAATAGACCTCCATAGTAGTTGTTAGCATTTAATGCAAATGTTATGTGTGCTTCATGTGCTTTTTAAAGCTTAGCGATACTGGTTGCCTACAGTGGGGAAAACGATAATGGAGGAAATAACATAAGGAGTAATGGCAGGGAGAATGAGAAAAATCAGGGTGTTTGCATGTGTATGAGTGTGCATGTGCAGGACTATCTGCTTGCTTCATCTCTTACAAGTCAAATACTCCACAAGCAACTCAAGAAGAAGCTCAAAGCAAATAGTTCTGGATAATTTAAGTGAGTCGCATGCAGCAGGGCAACGTTCCAAAGAGAGAGTGAGTCAGTGGCTGATCTGATCTGGGGAAAGCACCTTTCTAACCAGCGGGTACACCAAATAATTTTTAGAAGTTTTTTAAAGCCGTGGCATTGGAGCAGAAAGTCTTGCACAGTAAGTATTTGACTTTATTTGCTGATTGCCTGTGGTGGGGGTATGTGCATAGGTATAGAACTAGAAGATCTCAAGGCATCAGAGGAGTTAATGAGATAAGCACCCCATTCCCTGTCTGCAAATTCCTGCTTTGTTGTGGCACATGCAAGTTCTGATTACTTTCCTTTTTGAGAAGGTCAGTGTTGAAGATGGAAGCTGTCGTGGCAGTCCCCTTCTTGGAGCCGAGGTCCTCTACTCTCTCATTCTGATCTGTAACAACAGGACGGTGGTAGCCAATGCCCTTTTCCTAACAGATGCAAAGACCACCCTGAGATTGCTCACTCTTCTATCAGATCTTTAAGCAGTGCCATGCAGTGGTGAGATCATACAGTGGAGGCTATAGTCGCTTTAATGTGAAAAAGCCCCAGGTCTGGCACTATAGATGCAATTTACTTCCCTGTTGCTTCATGTTGTTTAAAGGACGTATGTGAATCGTTCTCCCAGTTCAAGACTCATCACAGTCTGGTGGTGGAAGCTCCCTTATGGTACTGGGCGGTGTCCCTGATAAAGTTCCAGTTTGGAGACTTTCCAGCAGGAAAGTGGATCCCTTATTTAGGGCACTCTGTACTTGGCTGCAGTGTTCCTCACTGCGTTTGGGCAGACAGAAAGAAGGATGTCCCTGCAAGCTTGTACTTGAAGTGGAGCCATTCTCTGCCAGGTGGATGTGCTGCTGAGATGCAGCCTAGGCTCTCTTGTCTTACTTACTTTTTTTGTTGTTCAGTTCTTGTGCTGATGTACTGCAAATAGATAAAAAGCAGTCCTGTCTCAATACATGACAACACTGCTTGGCAGTGGAGTTCTGTGTGGATACAGCATAGTACTGTTGTTGGCAGGCTTCCTGTCATTAAGAACCAATCAGGTACTTTGTAATCCTAGATATCTGGAGTGCATCTGATACCATAGCAGAGGTTTTTCTTTCTCAAAGGCTACCTTGCTGCTACTGCTTTAATTTGGAGTTTTGAACTCTGACATGTATTTGATTAGTTTATTTTAAAGCGCTTCTGTCCGGCCTCACAACAAATACGTTAAACACGCACACACAAATCATAGTTACAGTAAAAATAGAAGAAGCAGCAGCAGATGAAACACCCAAGGACAAAAGCAAGAAAGTAGGAAGGGAGCAGCACACAAAGTAATGAAGCACTTAACAAAAGCCAGTAATACAAAAACTAAGCAGGAACAAATATGAACAGAAAACTTGGGTTGGGAAATGTAAATGGGAAGACACTTAATACCCTACCGGAGTCTAACAGGGAAGGCATAACTCAGGTGGGAGAGTTGACAAGTTTTAGTATCCCGGAGAAGGCCCTTGTGATTGCTGGCCTCGGCCTGAGGATAAAAAGTAGTAACAAAGTTCTACAGTAGTACAAGCTAGCAGTATGTGATGATATTCTCAAACGGGGTGGGCGGGAGAGAGCTTGAGAGCAAGCATGTGCTGTAGTCAGGAGAGAAAATACTTATTCCTGGGTGAAGCAGAGAAATAATTTGATTGTGAGGATTTCTGTCAAAAATTTCTCAGTTGCCCAAAATTCAGTGTGTTTTTGGGTATGTACTGAAAATACGTCCAGGGGTAGAGTCCAGTATTTCAGTAGGCTGAGGGTGCAGTCCTAATCTGGAGTTAGGCCAAAGCAGTTAGGCCAGCGAAGTTCTGGTGCAAGGGACACCTTAAAGAGGGTTTGGATCACTTGGAGTCAGAGAGGCCAACACATAGATGTGCGCCATCCTCCTGACTCAGAGGGTGGTCCAGACGCTCTTTAAAGTGGCCCTTGTGCTGTCCTAACTGTGCCAGCCTAACTCCAGGTTATGATTGCGCCTTGAATCTCAATTGCCCTTGCTGTTGCTAATCCTTGCACTTCGGGCAGGGGTTTGAAATCACTCTTTGCTCTATTTGGTTTTCCAGGGTTGTGAATTTCAAGGGGTCATTGATAATATTGGTTTGGTAGGAATTGGAATTTGAGAAGTGGCTGCTGTGAGTGTAATAGGGTTCTCTAACACTGTAGTTGGTCAAATGAGATCCTCATGATCAAAGCAAAGCCATAAAAGGCATTCATAGGAAACTGCAGCCAGCTTGTTAATGGAAAAAGAGTTGGAGTTTGGATAGAACCTGCTGCCTCCCAGTGTCATTTGTGGCCAATACACAAACACTGCTGTGGTTTATTTTCTTTTTCTAGCATTTGGAGAGAAGCTGAGCCTTTATACTAGCCCTGATTGTAGTGTACCCACTTAGAATGGTGTGTTTAAGCTACATTTTGCTCTCAACGTAATGTTCTTGGAATGGAAAAGAATTGTATGGAGTTCTGAGGCCGAATCATTGCGTCTTGAGAATTTTTGTAGAGGCATCCTGCAGTCTGTCCCTGAAGAAGAGGCAGGCTTTTAGGATGTTTTCTTTAATAAATGCAGGAGGCTATCCCAGTTGAAAATGATGGCAAACTCTGTAATGATGATGAAAGCACTGCATTTGTGTTCTCGGTCATGGTTTTCAATAAATTGTTTGCATGTTACAAACCAAACAAAAAACCAAACAAAAGTCAAAATTTTGAACTGGGGTTGAAATAAAATTAGCTATTTTTCTCCCATCTTCTATAATGGCCCTATCCATTCCTTTACGTGCATAAAGTGCTGTGCAAAATGGACTAGTGGTAATATTTATGGGATGAACATATAATCAGTGTATATGTTGCTGAGTGGGCATTAGATATTATTATTTTTTTAAATAGCGGTTTATAGGCTTTGCCTGTATAGTCCGCATAACATGTGCAATTCTGTCAGCGGTACATCTGCAGCCTAACGGCATTTGTGTTTAAACTGTAGGTGTGAGATGATGAAGAATAGAGTAGATCTGGAAGATCATGTTCTATGACTTATTGCTTCTTCTGATGCTTTTAGATGATGTTCCCTGTACCTATGGGGAGTGCACTGATCCCTAATGGAGCTGCATGGGGGCAGCCCCAGAGCGCTGTGAAAGTAGTGCTCTGCCCTGGGTCCTAGTTCCAGCTGCATAGCTGTGCAGCTTAGAGGGAAGGCTGTTGGAAGATAGGCATTGCTGTTTACCCAACCAGGACTCTTCCCCCTGCCTCGCTGTGGTGTGTGTACTGAATCTGTGTTGCAGTCTGTGAAATAGAATGCATTATCTGAATTATAGTCAATTACCCAGCTCAAGGGCTGTCTCAGTGTAGACAAGCATGACTATCACAAAATTCTTATGAATGTGGTCAACACATGTAAGGGTTTCACCAGTTCAGACTTCAGATGGGGTTGCATGACCAAATACTTCTCAGTGCAAAAGAAACTAGGTAGAACCATTCTTCCCAACATGCTAGTTCTCCGAGTTCCCAGAACTAATCTTGCATGGAGGAACATTAGTTGTGCAAGTTCCTCTAGCCACAGTCCGAAGTGACACTGGCCAGATACAAGTTGACTACATGAGCAAGAACAAGGCATCTTTATAATACATGCAGCAGATTGGGAGTCAAGTTTCAAAGCACTGTGGGCCGTACTACTTTGGTATTGGCCAGCGGGAGTTTAATTAGTTTCAAGTCAGAACTCTACTGTACTTTTGACTTCTAGAGGATATAGACACATTATTGTACTGTAATATTGTCGTGTCAGCATCTTGCTTCACAAAGCACCATTGATTAATGCATGGAGTATCCCTGAGGACATGTTACTCTATTGTTCACTCATGGGACCAATTCAATTAGTGTTCTGAAAATGATGCCCTGATACTTAATTATGGGTTTAATACTCCTTTCTCCAAATTTGCTTGCTTGGAAGATTTTTGTTCCCATCTCCTGGATAGTGTTAATGCATGAAAGTGAAGGTGGAACCAGCCATTGCAAGAAATGGGGGTGTAGTGACTCTTTGGCTTGTTTTGTGCAGCCAGGTGACTTGATCCCACTTGGTAAAGGTGCATTCTACTGCTGTTGTCAATGGAAAGACTGATCTGGTAGGCAAGGTATTGGAAAAATGGCAACATTTTTTTTCCAGGGTGATAAGATTTGCTATAAGAATGCAGTATGCCTGCTATGAATTACTACAGTGGTATTCAAACTTTTTAGACCAGGACCCACTTTTTAGAATGGAACTCATATTGGGACCCACTGGAAGTGATATATCAACCTGGAAGTGATGTTGCAGCCGCAAGTGACATCCAGCAGGAAGTACTGTCATTGTAGCATAATAAAATGACGCTCCTGAAATGCAAATTGGCATTCTTGGACTGCAGCAATTGTACAACCATGAAATATCCCTGACAGAAAACAAGATTAGGACAAACTATGATGTAAAAAGAATGAACTAAAAACAACTTTAAAAAACTCTCACTTGAAAATTCAAACTGTTAACACAAAAGGAATATAACAGGAGTAAGGTCTGCAGCTTCTAAGATGGATGCTCCCAGCTTTCTGCGACCCACCTGACATCGAGTTGTGACCCACCAAGTGGGTCCCAACCCACAGTTTGAATAACACTGAACTGCAGTATTTAAACCTTTTTAGGAAAGCTTGTCCAAGAGGAAATACATGAAGGATTCCATAAATAATTTTTTTAGCAATGTGGCCCATTAGTGCTCTGTGTATTCTGGCAGTAGTATTGAGGAAAATGCAGGGTTTCTAGTTCTGCATTGCCCTTGAACCTTGATGGACAGCAATTTGTAGGGGAGAATGGGTGGCTGAAAGGTGATGCTCCACTCTTCCCCTATGAGTGTTGCCTATAAATGGGCCTTCTCTCTTTTAAAACAAAACAAAACAAACCCTTAACTAGTGTCTGAAAGCAGAAGTGAGCCTGGCTAAAAGGTAAATGGCTTGTGGGGAACATTTGTAAGGGACAGTTAGTCAGAAAGGTTAAGCATAGCTACCTCTCACTTGATTAGTGTCCTCTGCATATAGCTTATAGCAAATACAGGTTGACATGAAACCTGTTTCAGCTTTGAATTCAGGTTCAAATGATACCACAAGGCAAAGGAAGGTAGCATTTGTTAAATCATTCTTGCCTGCTTATTGGAGGGCAATTAACAATAGTGGGGAAAATTGAGGAATCTTGCTGGTAACTAATTTCTGCTGATTGCAAAACATTTTCCTGCAACTGTTAGCAGCTGCTGCAGAAGATGAAAGATGTGTATTAATTCATCGAACTGAGAACGGGGCAGCAGGAGGAATGACTGTAAGGCAGCTGAGCAGGTGCTTTGAATTTAATGTTCTGGCTATGGCTGCTTCATGAATGATTTTTGCTGTGGAAATAGGCCTGGATGCACTCGAAACATGTGGTGTGTGGGTGGCAGTTCAGAGACTTCGGGGGAGTTGGTGCATCTTCTGCAAACGCTTTCTGATTGGCAAGTGCATGAAGCCACTTGGGAGGAGATGGTATTCAGAGCAGGCAGCACTGGGAAATGGTCACATGAAGCACGCTGATCCTCATTGCACTGCAAATAGCACTTTGTAAGACCTGGCCAATCTAATGGCCATTTGCCTTCATTCCACGCCTTTAGCAGTTTAAATGATTCAGGGCTACATTGGTGTTTCACCAAGCACACCTATGTAAACTTGGCAGCTACTATGAGGGACTTTGGCTAAACCTTGGGGTTTTGCCAAAGAATATAAGTGGGGTTATCCTACAGTAAAAGTGATGACTTCTTGAAATGATCACTATCCTAAATGAACACTTGTCACTCTGAAGTGCATCAACTTTGAAGGCAAATGGGAGACACCGTTACATGTATGACATGCTAGAGAAGTTTTGGCTGCCTCTGATAATGGAATGTGCGACTTGAAGCGCTCCGGTGAACTCTCTTATATATGTTTTTAGAGTTGAAAACATTGACACTACCACGCAATGCTTACATCACAATTTTGGCACTATGCTGACCTGTTGACAGTGAAAATGTCAGGCATGAATGGAAGGGAGGTTAATGATCAATTTTTCTTTCTTGAGTCATTTGTGTCCACTTCTGTCTGTACACCAAACCTATATTTTAGTTTCTTCGTTGGCTATCCTACTGGTTTCTGCATCTCCACATATCGGGTTATTGTAGCCTTTCCCAAAGTGTGGGTCACAGCCCTATGTGAGGTGGGTCACAGGATGGAGCCCCCCACCTTGTGGTCAAATGGCTTCAAATAGGACCTGTCTTTGACAGCCCCCCCCCCGAATTGTCTTCTGGGTTTGCTGGGTCAGTGATGCACTCTACTGGCCTCTGTGGGCTTCGGAATAGCCCACAGAAAGCTCCAGCAGCCACTTCTGGTTTTTGGAGACACCATTAAAGCCCCAAAACATTCTAACATTTGAACAGAAATGTGAGCTTTCTAGGCCAGAGAGAAACCGTGCAGACATGGGAAGAATGTGCAAACGCTACAGTTTTCCTGGCCAGGAATTGACTTTTTTCCTCATCAACTTCATAATGAAACTACTTTAAATGAGGACCTGCTGTACTTGATTCTTAAAACACTGCAACAGTTGCAGTTAGGAACATTTCCCCCAGGAATAGAGAGTGTGTTAGAACTCTTTTGCTTTCAAAGTGATCTAATAGTTTAAGGTTAAGTCTGTGCTTTGTCATTTGCACTAATCTGCCTTCTTTGTTTCTGCGTTCTGCTCCGTTGTAGTAAAAAGCAGTTTTGGAGCACAGGAGAAACTGAGGCACTTCAGGAAGTCTAGTGCGCAGCAAAAATGCAGTTGTTAAAGCTCATTTGGAATGTGAGTTTCAGCAGTCATGTCTGAGTCTAGGGTATTGGTTAAAACTTCCAGTTTAGTCTTAGTTGTCCGTAAGAAGTAATGCAAGCATTATGTAGTCTGACAATCTCTACTCCCACTTGTGATGGACTGTTAGAAGGGGCAGTTCTGAAATGTTTCGGTTTCCAGGACGCTTTACACTCAGGGAGCCTCACTGGTACATGCGCAGAGTCCCGAGAGCCCTAGAGTGCTGGCACATGCATGATGTGGCACAGCACTAAGCAGAAGGTGGTCAATTATGGTGTGGAGCCCCTGAAGGGGTCTCATGGAGCCCCAGAGCTCTTAGGAGCACACCTTAAGAAATGTAGCTTTAGTTCTTCAGTGGATGGGACAAGGTTGTAAAGAAGGAATATTTGCCGTTGTCTCTGATAAGATGCTTTAATAGGTCTGTAGGTGTTGTAGCGGGACCTTAACATGCTAATGTGGATGTGTGGGTTTGGATGTGCATGGCAAATAAATGTAAATGCAGTCACACGCTTATTTAAAATGTATATCTAGTTTGATATCACAAGGATGAAATATCTCAAATCTTAACAGCAAAGTCTGGAGTTAATAAAACAGTGCATTTGGCAGATGCTACTGTACAGTAGGTATGTTTGTACAGTTAAATGTGGCATAACTTTGGGATGGATTTAAGGGCTGAGATTTTCTCTGGATCACATAGTTGATGGAGCAAAGAAGGTAGCCACCTTCAAGGGCTCTTACTAGAAGAAATATATACCCCATAAATTTATACACTTTTTTTATTAAATAAGGCCCAAACCAATAAATTGCTGTGGCAACTGGAATCCAAATATACTGTATTGAACAATTATCCATTATTCTCATAGAAAAGGTCTATAGAAATCAGATCTGCTGATACCACCAGTCTGGTAGGAAAAATAGCCTATGACACCTCCATTATACCCAATGTTTCAATTGGTTGAATTAAAATGAAATCCAGAAAATATAGAGATTATTCGGCATTCAGCTTCAGAGTTGGGCAATTCACATCTTGGCTGGATGGGATGGGCTCATCTGCAAGTTTCCAGAGAACAAAAGTTGGATTTGTGTTCACCAACCCTAAGGATCTTTCAAGCTGAAATGGAGAATACTGAATTTACACATGCACATTTTCCATGAGCCTTGCATGCCTTAGTTGATTCTCAGTGAAATTCCTTCTCAGGTATAGTGAGACTGGGACCAATAGTTGTTGTAATGAGATTTCTAAAAGTAGGGTTCAAGTGTGCTTTCGGTGATGGCCTCTTAACATGAACATGGGGAAGCCTTCCCTGGCTGGTTAAGTAGATAAAATAGTCACAAGCAACACCCACTTTTAGATCCTGGGTTATAAGATGGAAAAAGATTGCAGTGTGGGCTTTCACTTCTTTTAGAAGTGGGCTATAAGGGTAGCCGTGGGAACAAATTTGAGATGACTTGATGATGACTTGGGGCACTATCAACACAAGGAATCTCAAATGTTTTGCGTTTGCTCTAATCAGGGAGAGGTAGAAATAGGTGGGTATGTTGCCCATTGCTACTGTCTAGAGATGTTGGAAGCAGGAATGTACAAGAGCCTCTCCTGGCCCTTAAGAATACTGGCTACTCAGCGCATGGAGCATGGTTTTAAAATCACTGGTTGCGAGTCAATAAAGCATAAAGCGTGACATGCTTATAGTGGTTAGGCCACAGGCAAGGCTGGATAAAATATAGAATGAAGTATGTGGCAAACATCTGAAAGCACTTATGTAACATGTATACTTAAAGAGAGCTGGAGCTGAGAGACAGTGACCTAAAGGATGCTGCTATATGGACCTAGGCTTTGAAAACAAACTCGGAGATGAATGGAGCCAGCTTGGCTCTTGTTGTGAATGTTGATGGATTTGAGACTGCATCCCCAAGAGGAAAGCAAGCTTAAAGGCTTGGCTTTGAAGTTGTGCTTGGATTTTGAGGTGTTGGGTTACAGCACAGTTGTTGGCTGACTGTGTCTAGCAGTTGTGAAGAGCTAGAACATTTGCAAGTGTACACAAAAGATCTGGTCATCTTGTGAGATACGCCTGTAATCTGTGGGGGTGGGGGGTGGGGGAAGCCCAGTAGCAATCCTAAATCAGTTGTCCTGCATATACTTGACAAATGTTTTGTCTTTGGAATTGCAGAATGGGTGGGAAGACGACTAGGAAATGATACTACTGTGGTTGTGTGTTTTAGATGGCACTTCTTCCTTACTTGGCTGTGTCTAACGAATCACAAACCTTCTTTATAAAATGCAAAGCGTTTCAGCATGAAACGTATGTCTTTTGGAGACTTGCTTTCAGGGTGGGCTGGGTTACCCTGGGTATTAAAGGCTTTGTCATGCATTAATGTTGTGTCCTTTCTTTCTGTACCAGGACTCCACTGGTGTGACATCGGTTTTTCTCCGAACAGACCCACAAGGATTTTTCCTGTATTGGACAGACCAAAATAAGGTAAACAAGTTTCAAATTTCTTAAGTCCTTCTTGGTAGCTGCACCTGTTATTGACCAACTATCTTTGCTGGCACAATTGGGATCCCCTATGCTTTCCTTTTTAGGGTTTCAGAGCAATGATCCATCAGTTCCTACAGAGAGTGAGCACTTTCCCAAAGTGCCACTCAATTCTAGTTGGTAGGTCCCTGAATGAAAAGCCCTCTTGGCTGTTGATAATCTAGTGCAACCGTCTCCAAACTGGAGACTGCTGTGTCCCCCAAAATCACCTCCCTGTCCCACATGGCATATATCATTCTGGTAACATTGCAGTTGCATTCTGGAAGACTGTGCTGCAGGATGTTTGGGCAGACATGACTGCTTGGAGTTCCCTGGAACCACACTGGGTTGCAACCTCACGCCACTCACAGAGGGGAGGATTTCTCCAAGTCCTGAATCCTGCTGTGGCCTGGGGTTTGGAGACCCATAATCAATCCATCAACAGTACTTGTATACCACATTTCAACACAAAGTTGAACACAAAGTTTACAGGTGGCTGCGGCTGATAATAATAATAAATGGCTCCCTGTCCCAAAAGGGCTCACAGTCTAAAAAATGCAGAACACCACCAGCAACAGCCACTGGAAAAGACACTGTGCAGGGGTGAATAGGGTCAATTACTCTCCCCCTGCTAAATATAAGAGGAGCCCCATTTGCCTCTTGCCCAGTTAGCAGGGATGATCTAGTGGGAAACATTTGAACAGTGGTCTAACTTGTCAAGAGCACAAAGCCATCTCAAACCCAAACCTGCAATAGAGAAGTCCTCTTCAAGAACTGGGTAGGCAAGAGTGACCATAGTTCCTCTTACTGTGCTTCCCACTGACAGCCAATCATTGTGCAGCACTCCTGTGTTGCTTTGCTGATGCTTTCCTTCCAGGCCAAGGGGTGGTAGTAGGTAGCGGCAGTGAACAGCCTGGCACTGCATGCAATCAGTTTTGAAAGATGGAGGGCGAGAGGATGTGAGGCCAGGTTGAGAGCAAAGGGAACATCATGGCAGGAGTTAGCGTGCAGATGGTGGCGGAGACTAAGACTTGGCTAAAACAATCCCTTCAAAATCAAAGCCTCTGGCAGTCTCTGATGTACCTGCTGAAGATCTTGCACTAGTCCATGATGTGACTTCTGCTCACTGCCTTTTATCCTACCTTCCAGCCAATCAGCACAGTGCTGAGTCATGGCTTGGTCTTCATGCCAAACTGCATGTACATCACTCAGACACAGGTGCATTCAATCACCTTACTCAGGCCCTGCAGTTTTCCAGAGCAAAAGAAACCAGAGCTGATTTCCAGAATCATCTCAGATCTTGACACATGACAGATACTCAAAGTGTTGGTTTATAAATGGTGTGTGTCCCCATCCATATCTGTATCCAGAACAAAGCTGAGCTTTCATGATTTTATCTAGTGAGCAAGGATGGTTTTTGAGGTACCTATCAAGTTTGGCACTAGGACACAACACACTTGGTGTTTCTTGTGCCTGTAAAAACTGTATCTTCAAATGATGCTATAAATTGGGTGTATTTATAGTACAGTTGCCATCTTCATGAGATGCTTCAGTGCCTGTAGCTTTTTGTTTTTTAAAGAGCATTGGCACAATTGAAGCTCAACAGGATAATTTGCCTTCTGTAAGAACCCCGAAGGTCCCTTCTTTAAGGGTCAAGAGAATTTCTCCCTCTCCGGTTGATAATGACGGCCTTAAAAATATTTGCGGAAACCTTTCCTAAATGATTTGTTTAGAAGAAACAAAAATAGATCAGCTACCTAAAAGCTTTGCTTTGAAATTGAATGTTTGTTTACAATCAATGCTGACAGCTATTGAAAGATTAGCCACGGAAAGGCTTGTAGGAAGAACTTGTCCTAATGCCAGCCCTTGGATATAATGATACTTATTAGAGCAGGAGGCAAAGAAACAGGAAGGGCAGCTTGACACATGTGTCAGTTCTCTGCTAGTCATACCTGGAGGGGGTAAGCAAGTTTGGCTTAAGATGCACATTCTCTCTCTCTGGTCCTCTCAATGAAAACAAAGCAATTTCACAACTGGCTGAGCAAAAGATCAAGGTTTTTAGCAAAAGGAAATGAATGTTATGGAGCACAAACTTAAATGTTAAGCTTCATTTTGGCCTCCCTTTGATGCTGTTAAATGAGTGTGGTAAGAGGATCACAGCCCTGAACAGACTGATTGGGTTATGAACATGGCCTGTGTTGATGACAGCATGTCAAGGCAGTGATTTCTGGATTTAAACGTTGGCTTCAGAATCTCTTTGGTGTGTTTGTCTGCATAAGTCTTAATGTCATTGTCTAGTGTGGCAAGCAAGCCACATCTTTATCTCTTACATCCCTTTTTGGTTCAGTATAAAGAACAAAGCACATGAGAGATCTAAGACTGGATCCCCTTTGGTGACTATTTTTACTTACGCAGCTATTGGAAGCTTCCGTTTTAATCAGAGCGGCAATATTGGAAGATGATGTATAACTCTTGCCCTCTTGTGCCACTGTATGGGAATGTAGTTAGGATTGGGCTGTTAACCCCCTAAAAGAGTCTTTTAGAATTTGGTGGAGTTTGTTTCTCCTATTCTCTGATGTGATGCTGATCCCTGGATTTGTTGGGTCCAGCTGCAGGAGTTGACCGTGTGTAACCCAATTGTCCGAATACAAACTTTTTTTTGCCTGTGTTGTAATGCAGAGGTTCACTTTAGGGCACTATAGTGCAGTAATTAACTGAAAGAAGAAGAGTTTGCTAATGCAAAAACTGCCATGACCCATTATTAACTACAGGAACATGACAGTATAGGTTACATTTTATTTATAACCAGTCACCCAGGAATATCCATATGACTCAAGTTCTAAAAATGTGCTGTAATGTGGGGCTCACAATAAGCAGCTGTAGCTCTCACAGTACTCTTGATGGAAAAACAGAACAACCTGCTCTTGCAGTGCAGGTTCATATTGTCTAGGACAGGGGTCTCCAAACTTTGGGGGGGGGGGTGTCACATCCTGCCCACCATAAGATTTTATCTGGCCCACAGCAACTTAAAATATTTGACGTTTTTACTCATTACGTATCATTTCTCAGTTTAAGCATGGTATTGTTTCTTCGTAATTGTCACTCTTGTCATGTAATTGTCATTTTTGTTTTGAATAATAACATGTCAATTACAAAAAGGATCCAAGTAAAACTTATTCATTCTTTTACATTTCATTCATTTATAAAAAAGATTTTTTTTCAGCCTGTGAAAATCTGTAAAATATATGGTGTGGCCTTTGTATTGGTCTGGCGAATCCTTACCTAGAACATGGCTGATGGTGTAGTCATCCATGGAGCTGATGGTGTAGTCATCCATGGTGATAACAAGCAATGTGAAATTCAAGCCATGCTTATGGAAAGGCGCCAATCTCTGCAGTCAAATAAGCTTTTTCTTCCTCTACTAAGAAATTCCAAGTTGTAGAATACCAAAGGATCTGCTTCAACCAACATGTCTAAATGGAACTGTTCCATACATTCACTGGTTTCTTGGCGTTTGTATAGCACAGTGTTCATGTCTACGTGGTATTTCAGCAATCTTTAGTTCACTCTATCGGGCAGCCTAATGTTTATTGTCCTTGTACTGTAAACTAAGGCTGCAAAAGGATTGCTTACCTAAGCCTATATTCTGATTTATAGTTCAGGTGCAATGCTTAACTGGGGAAAACCCAACTTGTATGCTTAGACACTATGCTAGCATGCCTTTGTAGTTATTGGAATCATTAGAAGGATTTACTGTTAGAAAGGCTTGCTGTTAGAGAATTAGAGAAATCCAGTTTATGCATTGGTTTGACCTTGGTTGAATTAGCTGTTGTTGTTTTTTGTTGGACAATTACTCGTCTTAGCTTTTTTTCTTTTCTAAAATGTGGCTTTGGTACCAGCTTGCCTGTGGTTGCTGTGCATCACATTTTCATGGGGCATCAGAACGGCTAAGAAGATGGGGTGGTGTCCCTGTAGGAAGGGTAGCATGTAGACAAGCGAGAGAGAATGCGTCATGGTACTTGGCTGCTTAGAAACTTGGGCAACATTGTTCTGTCATGGCTCAGTCATGGTCTGTCATGGCTGCCAAGAGCTGCCTGGGTTGGCAGGCAAAAATGTGTCAAAATTCTCAAGCTTTAGAGTAGTTGCATAAGGTCTCTGTAAATGAGCGAAAACCTCTTTGTGTCTTGCTCTGCAAGTACATGCATATGAGAAGTTGGTCTTTGTATCCTGAGCAAGTTCCTTGAGATGGGTGACTTCTGATCACAAACATTGGGTTAGACTAGTGGTTCCGAAACTTACCGTGGTCATGGCACCCTTCTTTCATGGCAGCCTCTTTTTCCCGGCTGGCCAAGGTTCCACCATCTTGGATGGTGAGATTTCAAGCGATACTCATGGTCCAAGATGGCTATGCCTGGAAGAACTAGTATAGGAAGAATATGCTGCCAGGGAATCCCCCGTGAGTTTGCTGCTGCTCCCTCGGGTGCCACGGCGCACAGTTTGGGAATCACTGGGTTAAGCCCTTGAGTGCCTAATGCAATGCTAGAGAGTAGTGGAAGGACCCTCCCTTGCAGTTAAGACTGTTGCCAGTGAAAAAGCTCTGAGCGGTTGGACTTGTATGACTATAGGGGCAAAATAAAAAAAGTAACTTGGCTACATGGTGTGTTTGAATAAAGTAGGGGTGGGGTAGGAAACATTTAGAAAATAAAATGAGCAGTTGCAAAGACGTTAGAATTGGACAAGTTGATATCAGAGAGGCGTTGCATTGCGCTATACAGCCCTGGAGAATAAGTTGTGAATTAGTGTGGCACTCTCTTTCAAGCACTTGCATTTATTTTTTTAACAATGCGCTCAATTGAAAGGAGGAGTCCAGCAAATTCTTTACTTGAACTCAGTGCATTTAAGGAACAGCTTTAATGTAAAAAGCAAAGAACCTTGTAATTTGTTGCCTCATAAGAAAAAAAAATTGCTCGAAATTTCCACGTGCCGCAAGACTTTTTTTTGTGCGTGGAGCTCATTATCCAAAGAAAAGAGATGGTCATAAAATTAAACTTGTATCGAGGCAGGCCCTCCCATCTAACAATGCAAGGTGCACAACTGGAGAATTGATATTATATATATTGAAAGCAACTTTCAACTTTGGGTTGGTTAGTAAAGGGGGTATTTACTGGGAAGGGGACTCCTGTGTTCTCAAAAGACCTAGTAAAAACCCAGTTGGGTAAGGAAATAAAGGGTGTTTTTTTTCTTGCTTGAGACTCATGGAGGCCATAAATACAGGTGAAAGGAAAATGGAATAGGTAATGCACATGCATTCAGGGGAAGACTTGACTAGGTGAACAAGCGTTTCAGATTCCTATCTGAAGAAAAAATGCTGTCAGAAAAAATGTTGGCAGGGTTGTGCCTCACAAGCCTTCAAAACTTGAGGACTTGGCCTGTAATGCACAACAAAAGCAAGTGGCGAAGCACATGAGGATTGTCTTGCTGGATCAGAGCCAGGTCTCTCCAGGACAGCGTTCTGTTTCTGACGGCAGCAGTCAAATGCCTCTGTTTGCCTGAGGCATCCAGGACTTTGGAGGTGCATGGCCTTTCGTGCCTCAGAAAGCCTGGAACTCGAGACCAGCTTTGCGTTGATGCGGCTTCCTGGTTTGCGGTATTTGTCTAAGAACTGCACTCCAGGTCTGTCTAGCAACACAGTACACATTTTGTTCAGGTACACTGAAGTTATAAACAAGGAAGATACGTTCAGTGGCATGCAGGTGGTAAGCTCTAGAGTTCTCATGGCTTTTAGGTTGTCCATACATTCTCAGATGGACTTGTATCTTTAAAAATGATTGTGCTTTGAGAAAGCCAAACCTGCAGGCTCATGCATCCGGTATCCGATCTGGTAGCCGACAATGTGGAGAAGGCAGAGCAGCTTGATGGTTAGTTCAGTAAACATGGGTACATTTTTGGTTACAAGTCTTATCATATATTGGGTACTATCTGATGAGTAACATGGTTTTTCTCTCTCCTCTTCCTCCCTGCCATTCCAGTTGGGTATGGGGGGGATATGTTTTGCTCATGGGCATGAGCTTTTACAGATGCAGGGTTTAGCATGTGAAAGAATAGATGCATTCACAAGTCTTTAGGTATCCCTTTGAGAAAACAGTGCAGCGGTTCCCTTTGGAAAGACTTTGAGTAATTTACCAGACACTGGTCTGCTCGCAAATGGATCGCCCTGATACTTGCATGCCAGGAACCCATACAAATTAGTGCAGTTGCTGAAATTCAGTTAATAGAGCAACAAGTTTTCTCCTGCCTGCTCGGCTCGCAGAGGCGCACTGCAGCTTCCTGGAACAGGATTATGTCAGCATACTCTTAAGGTCACCTGGGGCCATTTGCTTACTTTATGTAGACAGTCACCAAACGAGGTGCCTCATTCATACCTGAAAAGTTTATTTGCAGTCTATCTGTAATTTTAATTTTGAAAAATCCTAATGTGTTGCTTTCTGACAGAAAATAATTCAACAGGCAAAAAACCCCTGTGCAGTCATGCAGTGTCAGTGCTGTAATAACAGGATTTGCAGTTTGAATGTGTAGGGTGCCATGCATATCTCCTTACTTTTCCTGCTGATGTCTTAGGGTTAATTTGGTGGATCTCATCTTTCAACTTTGCAGAACGTGGGTGCAAATTCCCTTGTGAATGCCATGTCTAGGGAGCTGCTGCTGTTTCTGAAGGAGCATCCTCGAAGAGAACAACATCGCGTTTGCATGCAGAACATCTTTCATCTTTGGCACAACTAACATGGCCTAATGCTCCATGCGCAAGTCAAAATAAATATGCAACTGAAGTAATGAATGAGAAGGCCTGGCCAAACGGGGACACCTGGGAGTTGTACCTATTGCTCATATATCACAATTGCTTTCATCCCGTGGAAGTGACTTACAAAAGCGTATGCTTGCTAGGTGGTTGGTGATTAAACCTGTGAAGACAAACTGGAGGACAAAACCTCTCCACTACCACTGTCCCGTTTTTTCAAACAATTGGCCTCCTGAAATGGATGGGGGGGGGCTTTCTATGTTGGGATGGGGTCATTATACACAAGATGGGCTGCAACAGATGCTGCTGTCATCCTACAGTGGCAGCCTCTGTAGCTGTGAGCTGGCACGGCTCCCTAGAAGCAGGTGTTGCCTGTGATAGTGAATGAATATGGGGCTTCAGCTGCATCGTTTAACTTTTATTACCTCAATAAATCAGCCAGGCATGAGTAATCATTAGCTGTATTGCCTGTGCATCCCTCTCATGAGGCGCCTCCTGCTTCTGGTTCTTGCAGGTGAATGGTGGGGCATAATTTAGAGTGGGTAATGTTTGACAGCTACAGTGTGCACACACATATATAAAGACTCTTGGCTGCTAGTTTAAACATTAACTTGGCCTTCTTGTTGCGATCGAGTGACTGGAAATGAATGTTGGCATGAAGTGGAACGATGGCTGGAGTTGGCACTCGGTGTGTATGTAAAGTAAACAACCGGTTCCTCATTGGAGGTGGAAATACATCCTTACTAGGCTGTTTGGAGATTGTTTGGTGTCTTGGCCTCCATGGGTCTGCAGTTAAAGCAGCTCAGCCAATTGGTGAAGAAGACAGAGCTGTGCGTTTGGTGTGAAGCTAGCCTAGCAGTTTTGTCCTTGGCAAGCTGAACGTTAAGTTTGGCAGTGTAGACTTGACCCCGATGGAACAGGTGAAATGTCTGGGTTGAAACTGCAGCATGCTTTATTTGTATAATGCCATCAATGTCCATGGTTATTAATAGGGGAAGAAATGTCGGGCCCCTGCCCTGAAAGACTCTCATTCTAAAACAGGTGCATTGGAAATAACAGTGGAAGTGAGAAGATTGGTCCTAGGGGTTATGACGGAGACAATACTGCTAGGTTGCAGCAGGGACTTGCAGCGCAGTTTTGAATCGCTTCACTGAGAAGTGATTGGTTTGAAGGAAGGAAGAGGAGGCTCATCCCTCAAGTGATCAAGGAGAGGATTCCAGGCAGAAGGGGTGGAGCCGCTGGATACAGCAAGAGGCTTTGGGGCAGCAGAGGGTGGTAGTGCTGAAGGAGTGACGATCCTCTGCAGGAGTGTAGCAGGATCTGAGAGCGTAAAGGAGGGATGAGGCCATGGAGCGTTTTAAGGTTAGGACCAAGAGTTTGTGTTGCGTTCAGGAATGGACAATTGTTCCTGTATGGTTTCAAGTGATGTGATTGAAGAGAAGAGAATGAGAGAAGTGAATGGTTTTGGTGAGGGAATGCTGGTTCAAGTGTAGGAACAGAGGAAGGCAAACAGGAGATCAGGAAGGAGTAGTTCGTCGTATTAAAGATGAGGTCTGACCATGCAGTGAACCAGTGCAGCGGTCCCCAAACTCTGGTGGCTTTGAGTTTTTGGTGGTTCATGAAACTGACAGGGTAGATTAGTCATTATCTTGTGTATCAAGGTTTAAACAATGTGCTACTTGGTGGGAGCACTGCTGCCCAATCACCATTATAGCCACAGTGGCTTGAGCATTGGGCAAAGAGACAGGTGGATCCTATGCTAAAAGGTTTGAGAGCCTCTGAACTAGTTTGTTTATAGAGGGGAAGGCATGCATTTTGGTAATGTTGTAGAGGGAGTAGTGGCACAACCGGACTGGATAAGGGGGATGGAGAAGAGAAAGGACCTGAAGATTAAATGAAGGCTTTGAGCATAGTCAGCAGGGTGGGTGATGTCATTGAGAGAGGAAGAGTGCAAGGAGCGGGAAGCTTGAGGGGAGGAAGATGAGAAGTTCATTATGTCAAAATGAATGACTGTGATAACATATCCAGACAGAAGTGGGATTGGATGGAAGGACACAGGTCTGGAATAGAGAACTACAGTATACCTGGATTTTAGTGTATGGACAACATTGCAAACTACAGGATTTGATGAGATAAACAGGGGAGAGCATGGGGTTAGGGAGTAACTGTGGTCTGAAAACAGACCCTGAAGGACCCTGGCAGATAGAGGGAGAACAGAGGAAGATCTTTTTCCTGTGGGAAACCTTGGAAGTCTGATCAGATGAGTTCGAAGGGAGCCATCTAAAAATAGAATTGTGAACTCCTAAGGCATAAAGGGTGTCAAGTGAGAGAAAATGATCGATTGTGTCAGATGCAGCCGTGAAGTTGGGGTCAGTATAGAGACCAGATAGATTGAGACTAAACTAATAAGTTTATGTGTCATAATAAGTACTTGAGTGTTTCTGTCTACTAGAGACGCTCCAGTGACAGATAAGTAAAACGATTTTGTAGATACTAGATATTGCTAATTGTTCTGTGGTTTGAGAGTGCCTTGTGATTAGGAGAAATTATATCTCGGAATACTGTACGGTACTACACTAATTTTAACTGATGACGAAGCTTGACTGACTTCAGCCGCATTTGAGGCAGGCATGGTGATCTCACAACCAGCTGTGTAGAAGAAAACTGGTCCATAGCAACCTGTGTGCTACGTAAACAGACTGATGTGCATTTTTCATGCCATTCATTGTCCACGCATAGGTTATGTTGGCTAGGTTTCTGGTGAACGTCCTGTCTGGAACTATAATCTTCAACTGCTTGTTTTGAATATCAGAGGGACACTGCTGCCTTGTTTTGAGATCTACAATGCCATTCCCCCTCATGAGAAAGCAAAATCTATAATAATGGCAGGCTGTCAAAGTGACTATTTGGGAAAGTTTTAATTGTGTTTCTGTACAGTGGGACTCCAGCATTCTGTGGATCTGGCATGTGGGTGCCAAGGTCCCAGTTTAAATACAAAAAAGCACCATTTCCAAGCCTCTGAGCTAAAAATGCTTCGAAGACCTGGGTCAGGTGGAGGTTCCTTGCTCCTCCCAGAATGCATCACAAGCCTGAGTAGCCACTTAGTGGTTGCTGGGATTTACTCTGGGGAAAGGAGACAAATATCCCCTTCCCTTGGAGGGGTGTAACCTATATAGCCTCTATTCCGACACTGGATGCAGTGGAAGCTGAACTGCTGCTACTGCATTGCAGTGCACGACTTGGGATTGGGCTGTTAGTAATGAATTTTAGTGTTAATTTTAAATGTTAGTTTAATCAATTTTACCCCGGTGCATATATTCCCCTACTTGTAAAACCCCCCCACAAAAGAGCCTATTTCTACAGAAGACTTCTATTTTATTTACTTCTCTGTATGTACTTAGCTCAATGTAATGACTTGCTTCTCATTTGAATTCACTCCTAATTACTTACTGTGCAATTTCCAGAAATGCAAAACTAGAAGAACTGCAGATTCCGGCATTTATCACTGTTGTTCTGGTAAAAACAGTGTGGTAATTCAAAGTACTCAAAGTTGTGGAGAAATTCAACAGGGGATAATTTTGTAAGGATTCTTGTCATAAAGCTGGAATGGATATGGCAAATTACTGTTCTATTACTGGAAGTAGGAAAAAGGGATGTTGAAGACCATAAGAGGGTCCAGACTAGGTATCAGGAGTGGGGAAGAACTATAGGCTGCAATCACCCCATATTAAACACATTTTCCTCTAATTGGATCATTTGCAGTAAGATAGGAGTTGCCATGTGGTGTTGCTTTTATCCACCGTGAGTTTGTGTATATTTTGCCAGGTGATGTGCAAAACTGAATGTAGCATTTTGTTAAATCAATTGCACCAAAACTGGTATAATGAATGGCAAACGATAATATTCTCTGCATGTGCAAGAGAAGAATTGTGTCAACACTGCACTTTGCCCCATTAGGCAAACTTAGAAACTAGATTTTTGGCAATTTCCAAAATGCTACTTAGAATCAGTTGGCTCTTGGAAAAGTACCAGAAATGAAGATACAAACCATGGATAAGAAGAGCCTTCATGCTGATGAGATGTAATGTGCTTTCCTCGGCCCTCTTATGGGGCTGATATAAGGAAATATTTATGTCAGCAAGGCTTTGCCCCATGGCCTGAATTATGTGGAATCACTTGAACACATTTACTTGTTTTGCCCTCTGCACAAGCCTCATCACCAGAAACACCTTATGCCCATTCTGGTGAGATTCCAGGGCTGGGTGGAGGCAAATGTCCTGTAAGGCCATTTGTCAATAGAGGGAGAAAAGCTTGATAATGTTGCACTTTTTGTCTCCATATCAGTGAGCTCTCAGGAAATGGGATCAAACGCTTAGACCTGCACTAGGCTAGCTTACTGAGCACTTCTGATTATCAGACTACCACTGTCCATAAATGATTGGGTGTGCTGTGTGACTGAAGGACCGCCTCCTTCCATACAATCCTATCCGTACTCAAGTCATCTGAGGGGGGCCCTTCTGACTGTGTCGCCACCGGGAGAGGAGAGGGGGATGGCGGCCAGGAGCATCCATAGTCCAGCGCACTTACCATATCAAATCAAAAGAATTCAAACGAAAGCCCTCTCAACTGGATTCGACAGTACTAGGTGTGCATATTGCCAGGATGAAACCCCGGGAAACTCCGAGTACCAGAAGTGGGCCATTTACAAGATGCCATTCTGAGAATGGGCCAAAATGCATTGAAAAGTCCTATACGTAAACTGCGCCAGTCCCA
>JAJKFI010000058.1:2293499-2339334 GCA_029204185.1 Lerista edwardsae | reverse complement strand
GGGCACATTTTAACAGATTATAATCACTTTAAAAGTGTACTAGGTAGGTATTATAGGTGGTATAGTGTCAGCTATGCAGCTATGGGTACCCATTCAGTACCCAAGCATCCCACCCCACCCCACCCTCTGTCCAATTATTTATATATTTTTTTGCCGAATTCTGTTTGCTTTTTATAGATCCGGGGTTTTTAAACAAAAAATCAGAAGTGCAGAGAGCAATATAATGTGTTTTCATTGTTGCCACAGAAAAATCACAACTCTACTGATAGCTAACAGTAAATCCTGAGACAGGAAATGGATTTCTTTCTGTAATCTTTCTCCTTTCCTACTTGGGCTCTGTGATTTTAATTGATTCCAAAGAATTCAAGGATTCTTGGTCATAGCTGGTTCCAAAAGAGCTAATTAACATTTGGGAAGGCTTATTTACAGGGTCCCTCTGGATATTAAACTAAACCTCGTGCTAGTGTCAGAGGAGCAAGAGTTTTTCATCTGTTGCTTTGCTTGGGAAGTTGAAGCCCTTATCGAATACAAGTGGTAGATTCAGATCCTTCTCATAGCTGTGGCTTGTTGGGTAACAGGAGCTGACATAGATACTACTATGTCAGTAGTACGTCAGGCTACTTCTGCTACTCTTAGCATTGCCTTTTCGGCTAGTAAAGATAATTCTGCCAGTGTGGCAGAATAAGGCCACTAATAAAGAATAAGGCCACTTTGCTCTAATAAAGGTAAACTGTTGTGTCTGAGATATACTGCAAGAATTAGGGAGGGAGTTGGTAGGCCACAAATGCCATATATGATAAAACTAGCTTGTTAACTTTCAGATTCTAACAACCCCAAGTTATAAAAAGGCAAGTGGAAGAGAGCTAGTATGGAGATGGTCAGGAAATGTTATTTTATTTGCTATGGCTTAAGATGCTAATTGATGGATTCCAGGCCTGTTCTGCCCCTCAAGTCAACTTCATTTGGCCTCAGGTGTAATAACCTTTTCATAGTTTCATTGGGCTGGAGTGAGGAGTGTAGCCAGCCTTCCCTGGATTTTCTGCTGCTTGGAGCTGCTACAGAGAAGGAAAGAGCAGCTGTGGGCTGCTCTTATATTTGTGGCACAATAGAAGAGAAGCCTCTCATCTGCTTCCAAATCATTGTGGCTATTTTCATAGGGATAGTTTAAATCTGGCCTGCCTCAGCTTTGAGAACCACCACCACCAGCACTCAGACTTCATCATGTTCTGTTTTTAATGTGTATGAACTACTTTAAGACTCTTCAATCTGGAAGGTGGTATACAAATACCTCAGACTTTTACAGCAAATGAGCAAGAGACTGTTAGGCACCAACTGAGGAGTAGAGGTGTTCACTGAAGAGTAGATCTGGATTGTTTCAGCAACTGACAGCTTGTAACAAATGGATAGCAAGTTTCTCTTAAACTGGTGACACTGTGAGGAACATAAGATGCTCTTTCTGTAATAGTATAGGCTAGCTGTGCTTCGGGACTGTTCCCTCTGTGACACATTTAATTTTCCTCCAGAGAATGCAGATGTTAATTAGCCATGTTTTAAACTGAAGCAGTGAGTCATTTTAGGGTGGGATGCTGAGTTCCCCCCCCCTTCTGGCATTAGGAATGCAATGTTTAATTTTCATACAGTTAGACTCATTAACAATAAATAGTTGTGGACAAGTGACACTTGGGAACTGAAATACGCTCTTACTGATATAAAGTGCCTTCTGGCTTTTCAACGCAGTGGGTGCCTGACTGGAAAAACAGGTGCCTGCATTTAGGTCACTTGGAAGTTGGTCTGCAGTAATGAGGGTAGGGAGGAACAAAATATGAGCGCCCTAGTGGTGGTGGTTCTGACCAGTTCTCCCCTAGTTTATGAAAAAGCATTAAAAAAGTAATTTTGTTGGTTGCGATGTGGGGGAGGCTCACCAGGTATTGACGTCTTTCCCTATCGGTACCAAGTGAAGACCTTTTTTGCCTGAGTCATTTAGATCTAAATCGGCTTTGGTTGGACTTCTAATGCTGGAGTTGCCTGTACTACTGTTCCATTGTTCGGGGTTTTATTTTGCACGTTGAAAACTATGCCTGCTATTTTGATACATTGTTGGTTAAAGAACTGAGTAACAAGTATTCCAAACCAACTTAAAAGTCTAGCTCAAATTATTTGCTGCCATAAAATGTATTTAATGTAAGAATGTTGGCTTATAATAGTATTGTATAGACCAGCGGTTCCCAAACTCTCTGGGAGAGCGCCTGTGGGGGAGAGGCAAAAGCAGTGACCCAATTGCCATGATATTTTACAACAAAAACTGGAAAGTAGCTATTTTTCCCTATTTACAGCAGCTTGGGGGTACAGTAAAAAAAACTTTTTGTCCCCAGCAGCATCATGATCATGTCACTGCCTTCACCATCAGCCCGTCAAAGGGGGCAAAGCCAGGGCTTCCCTGGCTTGAATGTTGTGATGCCCCAGTTTGGGAACCTCTGGTATAGAACATGATTTAATATGCTATAAAAACTCCAATACTTGCAGGCGGAAGACACCCCATGCTTGACTTTGGAAAAGGCAGCACAGGAATAAAACCTCATTCTGTATGGATGGCATTTCGTTGGCATGACAAAGTCAGAGCATCATGTACTACTGTACATATAGCGAAGATGAAACTGTCCTTTGAGTACCGTTTTCCTTTTTGTTAATGTTGAAATGCAGCATCTGGGTTTTTGCAGTATGCTCCCAATGGCCCTCTTACACTTTTTGTTGGTAGTTTTTTATTGACTATTTTGACAGGTGAAGTAAGTGCGAGAGCCCCCAAAGGTTGGTTTTTAAGACTCGAGAACATTGTTCAGTCGCAAGAAAGAGCCATTAGCTCAGTGTTAAAGCAGATGCTGTGCATGTAGAAGGTCTACAGCTGAGTCCCTGAAATCTCCAGGCGGGATTGGGAAATATCTCTCCTTGAAACGGTGGAGAGCCACTTCAAGTCAGTGTTGATTATACTGAGCTGGATGGGCCAATGGCCTGACTGAGCACAAGGCAGTTTTCTATGCTCCTGTTTAGCCCATGGAACATAGTTCAAAGGGGCAAAAACGTTGGCTGAGCTAAATTGCAGGCAGATCTTTTGTGTGTTCCTAATCCTACATGAAAATGTGTGGGAAGTTAAGGCTAGGTAGAATGGGGCTTATTCTGCTCCGATCAGTTGCATGGAGGTCTCACTGAAAACGCATCAAGGAATTTCATGTAAGCTTTACCTGAGATCAGGGAGCTTCCACTATATTTGATTAAAGCTCAGCAACTGCAGGGGGACTTCGCTCCCAGGCTCAGGTGGTTCCTTAAGCGATGCCCTGTGGGCTGATAGTTGGGAGACTGCGTAATTTCTGGAAACATAACAGTCAGCCTTTGGGGACTTCGGCACTGAGCCAATATCCTGGAATTCAATGACTTCATCATTGCAGAAGTGCTTTGGATGCCATTTGCTGAGTGGAAGGTTCTCCATAGGTTTTGATCTGAAAATTGGAACTGGAACGTTGTCTCCGCTTTAGATGACTGTAGCGCTGCAGCCAACACTGAAGGAAACCAATGAGTCTGGATACCTGAATATCCTAGAGCGTTTTAGGAAACGTACCTAATCCACAACAAGGCTTTTTTAAAAAGAAAAGGAAAAGAGGAAGGGCAGGCTTCTGAAGATTTTTTGAAGGTGCTACATAAATAGTACATATGGCATTTTGAGTGAGGATAAATTGCAAAAAGGAAAGCCCCAGAAACTTGACAGATTATCATTTCGTAATGGCAGCTCAGACTGATTGTTTCATTGGTGAAGATACTGATGATTGCAAGTAGCTGAAGAACTCACCTAATGGGACCTGTTTTGACTGAACACAACTATAAAGAGCTTCAGGGTCATCTGAGTTCAGTGCTTAAAAGAATAAGCCTAGCTATCAAGGTCCATCTAGTCAGCATCTTGTTCGCAATGGTGGCCCATCAGCTCCTTCTGGAATAAGGGAAGGGAGGGAGAGGGGACATGCTTATACTGTTGCTCCCTTGCAACTTGTGTTCAGGGACATACTACCATTGAACCTAGAGATAGCATGTAGCTATCATAACTAGCTAGTCATCGACCTGTCCTCCATGAATTTGTTTTTAAAGCCATCCAAAGTTGTTGCCATTTCCCTATCTTGTGGCAACGAGTTCTATGGATGGGGTGTCTTTTGTTAAAAACACAAAACACTGCCTTCTTGGTGTTAAAATATCAGAATAAAAACACAAAACAAGGCATTTTGGGGTTCAGGGTATTTTGCAGATTACTTTTCCAATTAGAACCAATACTGTGGCGTTACCTGCTGACACTATATCACCAACACCACCTACCTAGTACATTTTTAAAGCACTTAAAATTAAGAAAAAATGAGAACTTGGAATGAGAGAAAAACACATAACACTGCTTCCTGCCTTTCCAATTGCAAAATCGGTGGAAAAAATAACACCATTTCCAAACACCCCTATCCATGGAACATGAAGTAGTACCTCATTTTTTCTTTGCTAAATCTATTGCCAGTCAGTTTCATTAGATGACCCTGTTATAGTATTGTGACACAGGGAGAAAACCTCTCTCTAGGCACCATGCATCATTTTATGTGTCAGTCATATTCTGCCCCCTCAGTTGTCATCTTCTGAGCTAAAAGAAGCCTATTGCTGTAACCTTTCCTCAAAAGGAAGGTGCACCAGACATCTGATATAATCATAGTAGTGCTTTTTGGCATTTTTGCCAGCTTGAGGTGTGGTGACCAGAATTGTACACAGTATTCTAAATGTGGCCTGGCCATTGATGTGTATGTAGGCATTATAATGTAGCATTCAGCTCATTGCCTCATGACCTTGAACATGGAATTTGCTGTCTTGGCTGCTGCCACACATCAACGTTTTCATTGAGCTATCCACACACCCCAGGTCTGGTTTGTTAATGACCGCTACTACCCCATCGGTATATATGAGAAGTTGAGAGTTCTTGTCCCAAGGCGCATCACTTTACACTTATTCACTAGTTCTTGTGTTGGATCATCCCATCCCGGCATGATATTTGCTGATCTACAACTTGGTATTTCTCTTTTGCTTACAGCTGTTCAGCAAAGCTTGTGATAAATATTTGTTCCGCTGCCATTGACTCTTGGAATTATACTAAGGAAATGAGGAATCTTTCATTGTGTTGGTCTGTGAGGCTTCTTGCTGAACGGAAAGAATTCCAGCAAAGTACTACCTCAGCAACAATGAGTTGCATACACAACTTCTAACAGTGATTGATGCATATTTTAAATGGCCCTGTCTATTGTGCTATGTATATTTGTGGTAAAATTTTATTATTTATATGAAGAATTTATACCCCGCCTTTCCCATGCCGAAGCAAATGCCCAAGGAGGCTTACATGAGCAGGCTAGTCTAAACCACTGGTTTTTTTCAATGGGTTTTTTACAAATCTACAGTATTCTTGTGATCTGCCAGTCCTCAGGCCCAGATGTCGCCTTCCCAGTGTGGTTCTCTCCTTTGGCTGCCTGCCATCAAGCCTCCGCAAGCAATCGCAAGTCAAGCCTGGACAGGTCTTCAAGGTCGTATTCCCTTCTTTGCCAACTGGCCTCCTCACGCATTCCCCCGCAACTCACTTGCGGTGAGCTAATCAGCTCCACAGCGACTCTGTTGTGCCACCACAGGTACTGCAGCTTGTCACAGCCTGGCATTCGTCTCCCATCCAAAAGCAAACCACAGATTCTCCTGCTTAGCTTCAGGCAGTACCAGCAGCTCAACCATCAGTCCATACCTCATTGCTCCAAATCAAGTATGTTCTCTTAATTCAGAACAGGAAAAATAGCTCATGCTTAGCACTTGTATTAAAAGGAGAGGGAGGAGGGGGAGGGGGAGAGAGAGTGAGAGTTTTCACTCTCAATGCTGCATACTGAAGCATTGAAGAACATTTTATTTATTCGTAGATGTTTACCCCACCTTTTGATTATGATTCTGAATGGCCTGCCGAGAAAGAGCAGTGGCCGGGCTCCCACAGACGGAGCTTTTTCTGTCAGAGCTGGGCTTTTAGCATCAGTGTAAAGGAAACAGACTAGATTTTTCAAATTTGTCAACTTAACCAAACTGGCTCCACTCATCTACAGTCGGGAGGGGGGGGAATCCAATTTTCCAGCCAGCGGTTTTGATTGTGTGAGTTTTTCATTTCCTTTGTGGGTCTGTCAGTCTCTCAAGAGCTGAAGCCTCTGATTTTTTTCCTCCAGCCATCTTCCAGTGTGTCATCCTCATCCTGTTTGCACGCTGTTTGCAGCTTAGTTTTGAGAGTCCTGCAGTTGCTTTGAGTCGCTTCTATATCCTGGTAGATTTCACTGTGGAGGGCGCTGGGTACCTGACAACTTGACACTTGACTAGGAAGCAGGTCTGTGCAACCTTGTTTAGCAAATAAAGCAAGGACCTGTGGCACCGCTGCCAACCATTTGCAGCACACTGGTTGAAAATTGCTGAGCTAAATTGGCAAAATGTGAATGGGCCAACAGCAGACGATGATTTGGATGGTTTTGATTTGGATAAGTTTAGAGTTAGTGGGGGGCTTGTTAATGTGATGGTATTATTTATTAGTTTAAGGTATATGTGAGAGCTTTTGGGCCGAAGTAAAATTCCATGTATGGCCAATAAAATTCTATTCAATTCTAGATAAAAGTGATGTTTAAAATCTAAGGCTGTAAGAAAAGTCAGACAGAAAAGCTTCTAAAACAAGCCAAATAAATTTTATCTATCTATATAAAAGAGAACGTTTGTACATATGTTCCGCAAAGGCTCCGCAACGCTTGGAGCGATTGACACCAAACTTGGCACGCAGATGCCTTGCAGCCTGGTGACAAACACTGGGGGGGGGTCTGACCCCCCAGCACCCCCAGGGGGCCCCACATGGAAATGGTCGAAATCAGTGTCAAATCCATAGTTTCCGGGGTTGCCAAGACAAGTGGCAATGCTCCCAACACTGTTGGATTCCGGGTTTGGCCCCTCCTTGGCACGGGGGGCAAGAAGGGGTGCAAAACAAAACGTCCACCATGACCTGCTGGAACGCCTGGAGCGATTAGCACCAAACTCGGCAGGCGCATGCCTTGCGGCCTGGTGGCGAACACTGGGGGGGTACGACCCCCCTGGCACCCCTAGGGGTGGGGGCGCAAAGGGGGTGCCATGTAAAAATGATCGAAAACAGCTGATATGGGTGTCAAATCCATAGTTTCCGGGGTCACCGAGATGAATGGTGATACTCCTGATGCTGTTTCAGTCCTTTTCCTGTCTAATAGAAACTTGGGATAATTTGTTACCCGGGCAACGCCAGGTAACAAAAATCTAGTTTATTGTAAAAATGTAAACCCCACTGATCTAAATAAAATCAAGGTGGCTAACAAACAATATAATTTAAAGAACAATAAATCATAAAACCCAAACACAACATATCAAATATGGCCACCCATAGCACTAAATCAGCAATTGATTATACAAAAATATAAAAAGGTAAAGTATTCGTAAACCTTTATTGGCATCAATACAAAGTTAAAACACAGTTAAAACATGGGGGTCATCATTAAAATTCCACACTCACTAGCTTTGTTCAGATAATAGCTTTGTTCAGATAAGGACCCAGATTCAAGTACTTTTTTAAATAACTGCTGACAGGAATTCTGCAACCAAATCAGTAATTACCTCGGAGCTGTCTTCAAGAAAGAGACCCAAATAACCCTGAGAAGGGCCAGAGATGGTAGATAGTATTGGAACAAAAAAAGTTTCATGGAGTGACCTATGGGCAGGACAATGGCACAGAATATGTAATGATCAATTGTGTCAGGTTCCTGAGAACAGAATTTGCAAATCCTGTTCTCAGGCGGAATATTCAAAAACCTGCCCGAAAGGACTGCAGAGGGAAAAATATTAAGCCTGGCGAGCATAAAAGCGTGCCTTTTATTAGGGTTTATTAATTTCCAAAAGTAATTTGAATCATGGTCCAGAGAGGGAGACAAGCCAAAGTATCTTGGGGAGCAAGTGGGGTTGATATTCTGCGATAACAGATGTCTCAACTTCCCGAAGCCTTGTCTTGATGGTTAGGTGGGCTCTGTTAAGATCAGTATTGACAAAAGATTCCAAAGTGAGGCCGAGCTTTTGAAGTTTAACTTCAAAAATTCTGGACCAGTTAGAAATGTCTTTTAACTGTGTTTTAACTTTGTCTTGATGCCAATAAAGGTTTACAAATATGATAAAAAGGTAAAGGTTTCCCCACGACCGAATGGTCTATACTAGTCGTGACCGACTGTAGGGGGTGGTGCTCATCTTCGTTTCTAAGCCTGTAGAGCCAGCATTTGTCCGAGGACAAACTTCCGTGGTCATGTGGCCAGCATGACTATACGCTGTAGCGCATGGAACGGTGTTACCTTCCCACTGAAGTGGTCCCTATTTATCTACTCGCATTTTTACGTGCTTTCGAACTGCTAGGTTGGCAGGAGCTGGGACAAGCAACAGGAGCTCACTCTGTTGTGTGGTCTCGAACTACCAACCTTCTGGTCCGCAGCTCAGTGGTTTAACCTGCAGCAGCACCACATCCCACATTTACAAAAATATAATACAGCATAAAAAGAAGAGGGATAAAATACAGCACCAAGAACTCATAGCTGCAACATGATGTGAACAATTTAATAAATATAGAAAAAAATAAGCAGCAGCAACAAACCTACAATATTTATTTTTCACATTTTTGCAAGTTCAGTAGATTCCTCCATGCTGAATTTCATACTCATGCTGCAAAAAGTATGACTGTGAATCAATCGGTCTCATGTCATACTAGTCAGAGTTGTTCTGATTGCCTCTATATTTTCTAGAAAGCAGAGTTATTCTTAAACTGCTTTGGAGCTATTAGGTAAATTGTGATTTCAGGAACAATGTTGGTGGACTTCTTTCTAGGCATGGTGTTTGAGCTCATCACTTTGCTTGGTGTTTGGTTATGCTCCGCCCCAGAGGTGTTCACTTCTGTGGGCCATATCCAAACCTGCAGAGGATTTTATCCAACTCGTATGGTTTCCCAGCCTCTCAAGTCTAGAAATGGCTCAAAAGATGCACTTATGGGTCTCCCAGCATGGGTATATGCATTCAGCCACCAGAGGTGGCTGAGAACCCCTAGAGCACTAGAGGTGCTGAATGTAATGCAATGTTAATGGAATGAAATTATTCCATTGCATTCAGCACCGCTAGTGCTCTAGCAGTATACCCGGTATAGTCATTCTTCTTAACTGTAAGCCCCTCCCTGCAAGTGGAATTTTTACAAGGGTGTTTTTTCTCCTCAACATGAGAGCTTGAAACCTTGTTCTAGTTTTTAAAAATGAAAATTGGATAAGTTCTTGTTAAATTTGTTTGGCACTTTTTTCAATTACTAAAATTAAATTTAAGGTAATGTCTACGCTAAACTTATTCGGAGCAGAAACTGAGCCAAAAATAAGTTTGATTTGAATTGTAGGTTGCTGGAGGCTTGTTCAAAATCAATTTCCCCCCTCTTCTTGTGCAAGTCAATTTTGCTGTCTGCCCCCCTCTTCCTTCCATCCCCATCCACATATTGTATTCAAACTCTCAGCACATGGCCTCTCTGCGTATTTATTTTCTGGCCCTCGATACTATGTCAGGTATACGTACAATGCGGCTCTTGTACCATTTGAGGGGTATTTGAGGGACCGTCTCCTTCCATATAATCCAACCCGTACTCTTAGATCATCTGGAGGGGCCCTTTTGACTGTGCCGCCACCAGGAGAAGTGAGAGGGGTGGTGGCCAGGAAGAGGGCCTTCTCGGTGATGGCCCCCCAACTTTGGAATACCCTCCCCTTAGAATTGAGAACTGCTCCCTCTCTGTTAACATTCCGGCGGGGGCTGAAAACCTTTTTATTTCAAAAAGCTTTTAATTGTTGACAGGTCTGGCAGGCTGGCTGGTTTATTATATTTTATGATCCACTGGGTTTGTTGCTTTTAAATTGTACTGTTGGTGGTTTTAATTGTTTTATTCTATTGTTTTTTATATTGTTTTTGAAGTGTTTTTAATGTTAGTTTTTATATTTTGTAAAGCCGCCTTGAGCGCCTTTAGGCAAATAAGGCGGGGTATAAATCTAATAAATAATAAATAATAATAATAATACCAAAACGTGTGGAGACCCTTGCTCTGACCTGATGGACTATTACTATGCTGTGCAAGATTTGGAATAGTTATTCCAACAATCCTGGAATCCTAATTCTGCTAATCCTGCTATTTTTATGGGCTTCAGAACATAAGAGCCCTGCTGGATCAGGCCAAAGACTCATCTAGTCCACATCCTCTATTTCTGTGGCCCACCAGGTGGCTCGGGGAGCCCAGGTGACACCAAGATGCCTACATCCTATTGCCGCTCCCTTGAGCCTGGTATTCTGAAGTAGCCTACTATTAACGAAAGGAGGCTGCACCTCCTTGCCTATAGCCCACGATGGACTTTTCCTCCAGAAATCTGTCCAATCCCCTTTTAAAGGCACCAGGCCAGATGCCATCATCATCACCTGTGGCAAGGAGTTCCGTAGCTTAATTACTGTGAGTAAAAAAGTATTTCCTTTTATCCCAACACTCAATTTTAGTGGATGTCCCCTGGTTCTGGTATTGTGTGGGAGGGAAAAGAACCCCCCCTCTATCCACTTTATCCATCCCATGCATAATTTTGGATGTCTCAATCATGTCCCTTCTCAGGCACCTTTTTCCTAGACTGAAGAGCCCCAAATGCTGTGGTTGTCTTCATAAGGGAGGTGCCCCAGCCCCATAATCATTTTTGTTGCTCTCTTCTGCACCTTTTCTAGCTCCACTGTCCTTTCTGAGTGCCTTGGAAATACCACTCTCAATCTCACCTAACTATTCTAGTAGAACTCCTGCGTTTAGCATCTTGAGAGTGAGTTATATGAAGGAGTATCTTGCGTATGTTGAATGGGACAAGAGATTTCTTTCTAGTGTTTTAATTACAAAAGTACGGCTGCCAACTACAGTTGCTAGAAATTGGTAAGGAATTGGACTCCCTGATTGACAAACTTAAACCCCTTCTCAATTCCGAACTCTTGTCTCCCTTTTTATTTTGTTCTGTCACACCTTTTTAATTATGTGACTAAAATTATGTGACTGCATACTCAATAACTTCAGAGCCCCAAAGATTATAAAAATGACATAATTTAATTATCTGAAGCCTCTCTTGTTTCTAGGGACTTGGTACCATCCAAAGGAAGTGTGATCTGTTCTAATTTTGGTTGGAATTGTTAATTTCTATAATGCATCGTAAAGGAAAAACCTTAAATTACTGGCAGGAGAAAGTAAACTCCTGTATTTATTTACTTTAAAAATTTATACCCCACATCTCTCATAAGATACAAAGTGACTTAGGAAAACAAATTAAAATACAATAAAACCCAGATAATGAGAAGCAGCAATGAAATAACATTAAAGGAAGCACAGGAGAGGATGAGAAAATTATTCTTGTGCCCTGTGGGATTATAATCACAGTAGATAATCAGAAGTATGTTAAAAGAAACATCTCCACTGCTGCGGGAAAACAGGAGCCAGCCACAAGTTGCAGGGCAGACTCACATGGGTTGCTGCCAATCAGACCTTAGGAGGCAGAAGAGCCAGCAAGATGGTGTCCTTGGATAATCTTGTACGAATAGCAGATTCATGTACCTGAATGTGTTCCTTTAAGACATTTGGGTTTAGTTCTAAACTCATTACATGGATGTTGGTGGCATAGGGAGAATTGAGGCTCTGTTTCTGTTTTCTTAAATCCTTTGTCCTTGGGCTTTCAGCAGATACTGTTGTCAGAGTGCAGGAATTACCATCCTTTTCATGTTATAAAATGAGAGGTTTTGCTGATGAAGCAAGTGCTTCTTAAACATCATCCAACCTGTGGCCAGAAGATGATCTATATTTGCCATTGTTTAGCCATGGCTTGCAATGTGGTAAGGTTACCTGTGCTATAATGGCACAACCTATCCTAGTCGTATACACGGATTTACCAACTGTACAAAATCTTGTTTTTTACCTTTCTTCCTCATATATTCCCCACATAGATCACATTTTTTGAATTATAAGTCAATCTGAAAGCGAGATTTGAGGCTTTTTGTTAATTTCTCTTACTGTGCTAGCAGGAGTAATATGGATGATGTTCCTGACACCTTTGTGTACTTTCGACACCAGGAGTAATATGGATAATGTTCCTCACAGCAAATACATCCCTGATCCATGACGCCCAGTGGTGGTATTCAAATAAATTAACAACCGGTTCTATGACGTCATAGCCGGAGCAAAAAAAACCCCAAAGCCAGCTGAGGTAAGCAAGTGGGCAGGGCCCAGCCGTTTACAACCGGTTCTGTAGAACCTGGGAGAACCCCCTGAATAACACCACTGATGACGCCTATTCCTGTTTGTGTGGAGGATTGTAGGTGTAGAGACGTGGGTACCCAAGCAGGCTCTATAATGACAAAGCAGATGTATTAATTCAGTGTTTCTCAAACTGTGAGTCAGGACCCACTTGGTGGGTTGTAACTTGATGTCAGATGGGTTACAGAAAGCTGGGAGCAGCCATCTTTGAAGCTGCAGACCTTGCTATATTCTTTCTGTAAATGTTAATAGTTTGAATTTTCAAGTGAGGACACTTCCTACCTTGCGTTGTCACGTCTGACTAGAACATCACTTCTGGTGAGACCCGACATGAGTGCCATTCTAAAAAGTTTGAGAACCACTGTATTAATTGATACCATGGGATCAACCTTGGGTCTTGTGAGGGGGTCTGACAAGAAGCTTAACATTCAAAGTAGCTTCAACTGGCACTAATTATATTTGGAATTTCTTCTGAATCTGGTTTTAGCAGAGGTCAAACTTTCAAGGATGTGCTGTTTAAAATGGTCTTTTTTCCTGAGCTATGGGTGTTCACTTTGTTAAAACGCACACCTTTTGGGGGTTAAAATAGCCAAATAAAAACACAAAATATATGGTGTTTATGATATTTTCCAGAAATTAGATTATTTTTTCAGTTAGAAATAATATTGTAATAAGAAATAATATTGTAGCTACATCTCTGCTGACACTATATCAGCACCTATAACACCTGCCTAGTACACTTTTAAAGCATTAAAAAAAATGAGAACTTGGAATGCAAACTTTCTGCTTTCTACCTTTCCAATCATGAAATCTGCCAAAAAAACAAAAAATACATACCATTTCCAAACATCCCTACTTATGGCAGTCCTATGAAATCTACTGTTGTGAAAATATATACATATTCTACGTACTGTACATGTAAAAATGCCTTCTGCTAAGCTGTCCTGTCCTGACTGGCAGTTGTAGTTCAAGGAATTGACTAGAAATCTAGTTGTTATTGTTGTGCACCCTAAAATATGTTCAGGAAAGATGCTTCAAATTGAACCTCAACCCTTCTGCATGCCATGCATGTGCGAATGTGGTGAGTGTGGACTCTCTCCAAATGTATTGTGTGGGGACTGAAATGTTTTTAATGAATACATTTAGAGTTTTCAGCTTGTTATGAGGGAAAGCATCTTATAGCTCAAATGTCTGTGTTCTGAGTCATTGCTGGATGTCTGTATCTCCCTGATGCTTAATGGATACTTAAAACCCGGTGGCAGAAATTCAGTGCGTGATGTGTAAATGTCACAACCAGCTCAGGTTCATTGTTTGACTGTCTTGAGGCAGTTGAAGCACTGATTAGTACAACCACCTGGCAGACGGGGCATATTAATGTCTGGGCAGATTAATTGATTTCAGCTCAAGACAGACAAAAAGCCTTGTCAGTTTTTAGCAGCCAACTGTCAGAAGTGGTTTTTCTCCCTAGCGGCGGAGAGGGGAGAGAAGAGAAATGCATTTCTCAGACTTTCACTCTGGTAGTCCATCTGTAGTTAACTTCTACAGTTAAGGCCATTGGTGGTTAGGTAGAGCTGTTACAGTGAGTCTTATTGCCCTGCAAGATCAGAGTCATTTTTATGTTGCCTAAATAGAGCGTACAAATGTATCTCCCTGACTTGAGAAGAATATTGCAACCGAATGCAAACAGTTTAATACAATTTGTTAAATAGCATCCTTGAGCTGCTGACCAAAATAGAGCAATTTTAAAGTATCTGTGCTGTTTCTATTTAACGTTTTCTAACCTGTAAATCACTTTGTGATTTTTTTTGTTGAAAAGTGGTATATAAATGCTGTTTGATTCTATGCATGGTGATTTAACCGTGCCGTATCTTAAGTACGGTATAATGTCAGTTCCTGGCTCTCTACCCCACCCCTTTTCACATACTCAACAGTTGGGCTGAGATGGATGGCAAAGCTGATATACTACAGTGGCTAAGATACTGACATGTTGGGAAGTACTGTTTCTGATTCAAATGCTGCATGTTACATGTAGACTTGCCAGGTTTTCAAAATAACAACAAGGGGCACACAGGTATCGAGATACTGCTTTCTAGCAAACTACTCCATGGTTGCCAGAAATAATATAACAATTATGCAGTTAGCCGTGGCGAGACAGCAGCAACAGCAGCAGAATTTTAGACTGTGATTTTTTTAAGTCCCGTTCAACATTGATACGGGACACAATTTTTAAATCTTAAAAACGGGAAGTCCCTTATAATAAGGGACACCTGGCAAATCTAGTTACATGTGTTCATTAGATGGTCTTAGGCAAGCCTTTGGCTCCTGTGATGAGGAAACAAACTGTGTGTGTCTTCTGTGAGGTCAGTTAGAATTCAAGATACAGATTTTCTTCCAAAACAATTTAAGATAAAAAGAATAAAAGAAAGCAGTTTAGTTTAAAATTCCCTCCAAAAAGAGTAACTGGAAGAGGGAGGAGTTGAGGCAGTTCCTAACCATTCTGCACTAGGAGTTGGTTGAAAGGGAAGAGCTAAATCATTGATCTGTATTGCTGCTGCATCACATCTTAGAACTAGCTGAGAGAAATAATGCCCCGAAGTTGTTGTTGTAAATAAATCCAGTTCTGTTTGACGAACTGGGTGGATTCTACTTTCATTCCTGCCTTGGCTTCTGGCACAGGGCCAGAATGGAGGGTGAGCTGGAGTAAGTTGAGAACCAATGGAAGCACCCCACGGCCTCAAGGCTCTACAGAGAGCAGAACTCAGTAAGCTCTGGACCTGTGGCAGCGGTCCCTTATCAGGAACCATGAGAGCACCACATCTTATTACACTCAGGGCACAATCCTAACATGGAATTAGGCTGGCACAGTTAGGCTAGAAAAGCTTGGCCAGCACAAGGTCCACCGTAAAGCGTGTTTGGACCACTTGTAAAGCATGCTTGGAGTCAGGGAGGATGGAGCACGTCAGTGTGCTAGCCTCTTTGACTCCAAGTATGTTTCAAACATACTTTACAGTGTCGCTTGTGCCAGCCAAACTTTGCTGGTCTAACTGTGGCAGCCTAAATCCAGGTTAGGATTGCTGTACCAGGCTTGCCCTATAGAATGTCAGTAACAGAACTGATCTCCCTTATAGCCTTGCTGTAAAAATTTAAAACAGAATGATTGCTTTGAATGCACTAAAGTAGTGCTTCCCGAACTTATTAGCACTGGGACGCACTTTTTAAAATGACAATGTATTGCAACCCACTACACAAAAGGTATTAGAAATATTTTATTAATAATACATTAATGAATAATCAGAGCCCTATGTTCCTGAGGCTGCTAGAGATCTTGCATATAATGTGTGTTGTTGGCATTTGCTAGACTGCCTAGAAATGGATTTCACGGACTGTTTCCCCAAACGTTAGTTATTCCAGGATACCCAAAAGGCTGCTGTTAGGTACTTCCAGCCAGACAAGGCTGAAACTGGGGTTCAGATATGATCTACAGCATGCCAATAACAAGAGAAAATTGGAAAATGTATTTTACTTTGTGAATGACGATCACCTCATACCACAGGTTAGCACTCCAGCTTTCAATTGTCTTCTGCAAACTAGGCAAGGGTAACTTTCAAAGTTGTGGTTTTTTAAAAATATTTTGAAAACTTTCCACAACCTACCAAAATTCAGTTTGCAACACACTGGTGGGTCCTGACCCACAGTTTGGGCAACACTGCCCTAAGGCACTATTAACTACTGCGTTGATTTCTGCACTGTAGAAACGATTAAGTCATTTTGCAATGACAGACCTATTGCAAGTCTGTCCTAGGACCAAAGTATGTGTAGTGGTACTGTAGCACAATTAGTGTGGTTTGCATTGCAATTTAAGGCTTTTTTTGCATTTCTAGCTTGTATAAGATTGAAGGAAGGGGCAGGAGGGCTGTTGCTAACAGGTAGTATGCCTGGTTTTGTCCTCTGCTATGCTTTCTTCCACCATAGTTGGGCATTAGACTTGAATCCTTCCACGACAGTATATGTTGAAAGTAGTGTAAATCAAGTAGTGTAGAAGAGGAGCCTTCAAACTACGGCCTGCAGGTCAGATCCAGTGCATGGGGAATTCCTTCCCTGTTGTGAGTGCCATGGATTGTTCCATTGCACTACCGCTCCATTTACCAGCTGATCGGCTGGCAGAGATGCTCTAGATAGTGGTATTCACATTTTTTAAACTGGCATGCACTTCTTAGAATGGCACTCCTGTCGGGACACACAAGAAGTGATGTTGTTAACCTGGAAGTGATGTTGTGGCAGGAAGTGACATCATCAAGCAGGAAGTGCTGTCATTGACACTCCTGAAATGCAAACTTCCATTCTTGGGCTGCAGCAATTGTACAACCATGAAGCATCCTTGACGGAAAGCAAGATTAGGACAAAATATGATGTAAAAGCACTGAACTAGAAACAAAATTTAAAAAACCTAACTTGAAAATTCAAACTGTTAATACTCACAAAAGGAATATAGCAGGAGTAAGTTCTGCAGCTTCTAAGACGATGGCTCCCAGCTTTCTGTGACCCATCTGACATCATGCTGTGACCCACAATTTGAAAAACGCTGCCTTACTGAAATCTGTTTCAAATGAGGAAAGCAATGACTGCTGCCTTCTGAAGTGCAAGTTGCGTGCTCATGATGGCTGTGAACTGTGAAGAAAACTCATTTACCTTTTGAAATTCTCATGTGTGATGCAGCGAAGGCGCATCTGTAAGGCTGGCGGGGCAGTGGGTCCCTGAAGAGTTCCAAGCAGAATATTTTCCTGTTCTCTCTTCTACCAATTAGTGCAGATGGGTTTTTAAGTCTCAATTATTTCAACTTTGCTGATCCCTTCTTAACCAACAAGAAATCCACCAACCTCAAGAGTGGTACATAGGGGCAATGGGAGGGAAGGAAGCAAAAATCAATTCATAACTCCTTTCAAGGATGATGGCAAAGCTTCTTGCAGCATGGCTTTTATGCATCGCCTTTTAAAGTTCTTGTCACCAGGCTTCTCTTTGTGACTGATGAGGAGCTCGCAGGCATTAGGATGAACTGTTATTTTGCATATGCATTCAAGTGGCATGGGTGGTTTTCCCCCTTAGGAGTGATGTGGAAGGCCGGTATGGATTGGCCTTACGTGCCTGACTGCTTGTCTACAACTTTCAAGAACAGTTAAGCTGTTCAAAAGCATTCAAAACCGCACCATCATGTTAACACCTTTCATGTTTATCAGAAGCTGACATATGAAAGATGGTCCAAGAGGAAAGCTAATCCAGTATGACTACAAGACTAATGAAGAATCACAGAACAGACTATAAAGTTTTCAGAGTGGAGAAACAAAAATGGAGCAAGGATAGTAAAGTAAAAAAGATGCAATAAATAGAATGTAGCCCAGCTGTCAGTGGTGTCTAGTAGTATTCTGACCAAAAATGCACCTCAAGTTTCCATACAGCTCTAAGAACCTTTGAACTGTAAGCATGTCCTTATGTTCTCTAATAGGAGAAAATAATCCTGCCAAGTAGTCAATTTATCTTGATCTTGCAAAGAAAGTAGTCATGGAAAACTATCCCCCCATTATCAAATTATGGAGAGAAAAGCAAGGGGCTGCACCAACATCCACCTGGCGTCATGCCAGTTTTGACCAAGGCAAGGGGGCCAGGGCCCTCCTCTAACTTCTTATAAATACAGCACCTTTTCTATTCTATAAGTTTCCCTGGTTTGTATTACAATACAAACTGGTCCCATATAGGTTATAGGGCCCATACATCTTCTGTTCGGGTTGGATCCTAAATTTAGTCCTGACTAACGAAACATAAAATGCAGCCCTCTAGATCGGAGCACATCCAAGTTAGAATACGTATGTTCCTTCAGCAGAGACAACATCCACCTTAACATAAACCTTACTTCCCAAGAACAACAGGTACAAAATAAATTGTTAAAGCATTTTATAGAACTTCGAATCCTCTTTTTTCCTACACCAGTGGTCTCCAAAGTGCAGATCATTGTGCAGCAGAAACCCCTTCCCTACCCTGAGCAGCACAGGTACTCTGTATTGCCGCCACTCCATTTTGCAACTGAGCTGCTGCAAGGACTCTCCGGCCAGTCACATCTGTGCCCGGCATCCTGCTGCACAGCCTTCTGGGATGCCCAGGTATAAATGCTAATGTCTAAAGCAGTGTTATTCAAACTGTGGGTTCGCATTTCAGTAGTGTCATTGTATTATGTTACAATGACAGCACTTCCTGCTTGATGATGATGTCACTTCCTGCCTCAACATCATTTCCAGGTTAATGACATCACTTCTAGTGGGTCCTGACATGAGTGCCATTCTAAAAAGTGGGTCCCAGTATAAAAAATGTGAATACCACTATCTAGAGCATCTCTGCCAGCCGATCAGCTGGTAAATGGAGCGGTAGTGCAATGGAACAATCCATGGCACTCACAACAGGGAAGGAATTCCCCATGCACTGGATCTGACCTGCAGGCCGTAGTTTGAAGGTTCCTCTTCTACACTATTTGATTTACGCTTCTTTCACCATCTACCGTCATGGAAGGATTCAAGTCTAATGCCCAACTGTGGTGGAAGAAAACACATTCAGCAGAGGACAAAACCAGGCATAATACCTGTTAGCAACAGCCCTCCTACCCCTTCCTTCAGTGTAGTTTGACAAGCTGATGCAAGCTAGAAATGCAAAAAAGCCTTAAATAACAACTTCCTGCTTGATGTCACTTCTGGCTATGACGTAACTTCTGGTGGGTCCCAATACAAGAGCCATTCTAAAAAGTGGGTCCTGGTGCAAAAAGTTTGAGATCCACTGCGATGAAGCATTTAAGCCTGCATGTTTTGCAATGTTGGTGAGGATTTATGTTGGAGAAACGTTTGGCTGTAGAATGTTGGAATTGGTAGTCATCCACTTTAAATTGTGAAGCAATGGTCAAGTTTTCTTTAAAGTCATCACTTTTGGAAGGAATGTTCATCAGAGTTGTCCAATATTTATATTAAAACAAAATTATCTGTAAAAGTTAGTAGCTATTATGGTAATTGCTGAGTATATATACTGTAAATATAGGGGATGTGGTGGCGCAGCGAGTTAATCCGCTGTTGCTGGGCTTTTGACCACAAGGTTGGGAGTTCAAGACTGCGCGACTGAGTGAGCTCCCGTTGCTTGTCCCAGCTCCTGCCAGCCTAGCAGTTCGAAAGCACCTAAATGCAAGTAGATAAAGAGGGACCACTTCGGTGGGAAGGTAACGGCGTTCCATGCGCTAGAGCATAGAGTCATGCTGGCCACATGACCAGGGAAGCTTGTCCTCAGACAAAAACGCCGGCTCTACAGGCTTTGAAACGGAGATAAGCACCACCCCCTACAGTCGGTCACGACTAGACCATTCAGTCGTGGGGAAACCTTTACCTTATATATAAATATACTATGTTGTGTTTCTAAACAGGAGTTTTCTCTGATTAATATGGAAGTGGTATTAATTTCCAGCTTTAGAGTGGTCTGATGGCTTTGTGCTGTCAGATGATGGGCATAATTTACAGCTTCAGGTATTCATTCACATTGATGCAGAGTGGTTTTCCTGGTACAGGCATGCCCATGTATCCACTGATTCAGTATCTGTTATACCATGGATACTGGGACGCCTATTAAAGATAGGGGAACATTAAACAAACCTTTTTTTACCTTGTTACAGCAAAACCACTATTGTTCCTCTATCTTTAAAAAGTGCCCCCAGTATCCACTGTTTCAGGTATCCACAGGGTTGAGGGTTGGGGTCTATAACGGAACCCCAGTGGATACAGAGCATGTCTGCATATCGTAACCTTAATTGAGGATCTGAAGCTTGCCTTAGCAAGAAGCTTGTGTTCTCCAAAAACATTGAAAAACTTCAGTTTCTAAGTTTAAAATTGAGTGGGCAGGATGTGGGTTACATAAAGTTAAAAATATCTAGAACCTCCAAAGTTATCGATGTTTGAAATTGAGTAAGTAGCTGTTGATGCCATTACTTGACGTTGCATTTAGCTTGAGAGGATTTATTGATCAAGTCTAACAAAACTTGGCCTACTACATGGAAATGACTGCTGTAGTATGTTGAGAAATAAGTTAGATTTGCACCACTGTATACAATTACTTGATCAGATTAATACTGCTTTATACTGGGTGATGTATTTTTAATTGGATGGCAGATGCCACTTTGGGTAGCCCCCAGGATGGTGTGCCTGACCAAATAATGCTGCCTGATATCATAGGGGGTTTTCTTCAAAATTATTTATCCAGTGCCAGTTGACATAAAATAATTGCTTGGCCGAAACCCATGCAATCAGCTAATCTCTATAAAGCAGTCAATCAATCAAGCAATCGTATTTATATATCACTTTGCAACAAAATTCACAAAGCAAAGAATAATAATTTGGATCAATGGTCAAATGAAAAGATTCCCTGTAGGCAAGAAAGGTTAGATTGAGACAACTACTGCTTCCCCTTCCACACATTCTTGGGTAGTCATTTTGTTATAAGGGTTGAGGGGAGCTTGGTGATCACAAGGCATGAACCTAGTGACTGGTGCTCCTCTTCTATGCCTATCAAAGTTGGTTAATTACTGTATGCAAAGTCAGTTGTGTCTGTGTCTTTTCTTTTGGGTCTGTCCTTTTTTTGGTGAGTTCATATTTTTAGGCATTAGAACCAGATGCCATAACTGCAAAAGCAATCTCATTGTGAGAGACATTAATTATTGCAGTTCAGCCCAACCTTTTTACAAGTAAATTAGCTCCACAAAGGGTTTGGTCTTATGCCTGTGTTGATGATTTACTGGCAGAAACTATTTCCAAAAGATTTCCCATAATGGGCATATGGATAATTTCCTCTTTAAAGCTCATTTTGATCCTTTCAGGCTTGTGCAATTGTCTCATCTGATAAATTAGCTATCTTAATTAAAGAAATTCTTTTTAATGACTGCAGTAATGTTTCAGTGGCTATTCCAAAGGAGATCAAGGTCAACAGATAGCCCCAAAAATGTTACTTGGTGATTAAAATGTTGAATGATTTATTCATTGGAACCGTGTTATATATTTGACAAGTCATGATTCCTATCCAAAAGTATGGAATTAAAGAAACTCTGGACAAATAGACATCCAGTCAGAGTTTCTTTCTTCTATATACCAATGATTGCGTATTTTGTACTTTTAAAGTGTCTGGAGTATTGAGAATGCGTTGATGTTTCAGTTATCATAAGACACCATAAGAGCCTTCTGAATGGAAACGTTTAGGGCAGTTGACCTGATTGACAATAGCAGTTTTGTCCAAAGACACGACTTGATAAATATACTTACATTTGGTTGAGATCACTCAGTTTCAAGCTATTTTTCGCACACTAAAGTTTGCTTAACACGTTGCAGCTCTGTGCCATGCAAAATGTTTGGTGTGCAGTTGGCACACGCATGGTTACCACCTCATGCAGCAGTACACATGCCAAGGAGTTGGGATTGGCTGCAGCTCTCTGCTGCATGTCCCTAACATGACAAACACATTGGTTGCTGCTGCTTGTGTGAGGCAGCCCTTGGTTCTCTGAGCTGTCAAAGAGTGTGATGGTGTGGACAGTTTACATTTTTTTTCATTGGGTGGGATACAACACTGCTTAATTGGGTTAAAAGTTGGTTACTCCAGGCCAATATTGTTATGCCACACAAAAAAATAATGGTAGAGAAGCTAATGCAGTAGTGCAGAGGTTCTCAAACTGGGTGTTGCAATGCCTCAGCCTAAGAAGCCTTGTGGGGCTTAAGAGGAGGGGTAATGGGGAAGGCAGCGATGAAATCCCCATGAGCAGGCTGCTGCTGGGCACACAGGGGTTTTTCCCAATTACAGGCGGTGCTGCCAGCCTCCGAGGGGCACGGGCAGCCCTCTAGCTACCTCTGCAGAGTTCCTCAAGCCTCAGAATGTTATAAGAACATAAGAACATAAGAAGAGCCCTGCTGGATCAGGCCAAAGGCCCATCTAGTCCAGCTTCCTGTATCTCACAGCGGCCCACCAGGTGCCCCAGGGAGGCATGAGACAACAAGATGCATCCTGTTGCCACTCCTTTGCACCTGGTACCAGTAGCCCACCACCTTTGTAAGGAGGTTGCACAATCCATCATTGCCTATAGCCCACGATGGACCATTCCTCCAGAAATCCGTCCAATCCCCTCTTAAAGGCATCAAGACCAGATGCCATCACCACCTCCTGTGGCAAAGATTAACTACCCGCTGGGTAAAAAAGTACTTCCTTTTATCTGTTTTAACTCTCCCAACCCTCAGTTTTAGCAGATGCCCCCTGGTTCTGGTGTTTTGAGAGAGGGAAAAGAACATCCCTCTATCGACTCTATCCCTTCCATGCATAGTTTTGTATGTCTCAATCATGTCCCCCCTCAGGCTCCTTTTTTCTAGACTGAAGAGCCCCAAACGCTGCAGTCGTTCTTCATAAGGGAGGTGCCCCAGCCCCGTAATCATTTTTGTTGCTCTCTTCTGCACCTTTTCCAGCTCCACTATGTCCCTTTTGAGATGCGGCGACCAGAACTGAACACAATATTCCAGGTGCGGTCTTACCATCGACTTGTACAATGGCATGATAATGTTGAGAAAAGCTATCATGACTTGCTTCTGGTAGAAGCTAGAAAAAATGTTATGGCACAAGACTGGCACGTCTAAGAGAGGGGAAAACACTTTGCCCCCTCCCCTGCCAAGATTTTACCCCTTTTCCTGAACTTGGGAACAACTGCAATAGAAGTTAAAATAGTACAGGTATTGGGTTGCCAGCACTGTGTGCTAAATAGCTTATTTCCTGGCATTGCTATTTTATTGGGCAGAAAGAACAGCTTCTCTGCATCTTGGAACAATTTCAGTAGTTTGCTCTGAATGGAGTAGATCCTTCATGGTGAATATAATGGGCCTTTTGTAACATGCTGTTCCCTATGTACTATCCAAAGTGTACCCTTGAGGGACCTTGCTTGAAGTTGAGTATCAGTGTTGACTGGAGCCAGTTTTTATGTCCGTGGGACTTGAATATCAAGTGAACAGCAGGGGCTGGCCGATTCTCTCTATGGTTAACATGTGCAAGGATGGAAGAGATTCCATACAAATTGGAGCATAGATGTTTTCTATTTTATCCTGTATCTTGTTTCTCTTGGATGATGAAAGAGAAACAAAGAATATTGTTTAAGAAAGCTAGAAAAATGTTACAGCACAGGCAATTGATTTGTCAGTGATGATCAAAAGTTCTAGTTCGACATAGACCGTGGCCCAAGGTTTATACCACTGTTAAACCTTGTTTAAATGACAAGGTTTATACCATTGTTAAATGACAATGCACCGATTTAGGATTTGTACTAGGTTTGATATTGTGGTTTTGAAAGCCTATTGTGAGGTTGCGGGTTCAGCTTGGAGCAACAGAAGATGTATATACTTAATTAAAGCAATGTAAAAAGACTAAACATTCCTTTGGATTACCATATTTATAACAGGAATGGGAGGATTGCTTCTGAGGAAATCTGCATTGAAACCAAGCTTGAGAGAGTTTCATTGCTCTATGTGATAATACAAATGAAGCCATCAAAAATAAGGTTGCCAGACAAAGTAAACAGGGTTGTTGACAAAAGAACTGAAAAAGGTTGGGATATGCTCTGAATTCCTTCTATTTGCCTAGTTTGTTCTGCCCTTTAATTCCTACTTCCTCCCAAATTCCCATTTGATTATTTCTAAAAACTCAACATTGAAGGATATGCATGTTGTTCAGTTGCCAAGTTGTGTCCAACTTTTTGACCCCATGGACCGCAGGACGCCTCTCTTGTCTTCTTTGCAGTATTGTACTTTCCTTTCACTTCTAGACACATCCACAGCTCAGCTTCCTTCCAGTTTTGGCCCAGCTACTTGATCTCGTTTTCTGCTCTTCCCCAGTAGCATAATGGACACCTTCCGATCTGAGGAGGTCTTTTAATATATGAAGTCCTTTTAATACTGAAAGTCCATGTGATTTTCTTGGCAAGGGTACTGGAGTGGGTTGCCATTTCCTTCTCCAGGGGACCACGTTTAGTCGGAACTCTCTGCTATGACCATCTTGGTAACCCTACATGGCATAGCTCATAGTTTCATTGAGCTACGCAAGCCACTTTGCCATGACAAGGCAGTGATCCATGAAAGAGATATGCATTTTACTGTCCTTTAAATCTCCCAGTGTGATGATTGGGGTCTCCCATATCTTGAAAATATGATCAAGATTTGCATATTTCTCTTCTGTCTTTTGCAGTTAATAAGTTCTATGCGAGAACCAAGTACTTATTTATGACCAGCATCTGCTCAATGATGTCATTTCCTATTTAATGATGTCACTTCCAGTCCTCAGAAGGCACCATGAATGCTATTCAGCTCATTGCATTGGACAACTTTAGACATTCCTTCCTTCATATAAGGCATTTAAGGGCAGGTGCTTTATTGTAATGTGGATTCTTGATTATTTCTTCACATGGTGTCTCTCTTGCAGCAAGGGTTGCTTGTAGTATTTTTTGAGCCTTCTAAAGCAGAGAAGATCTTGAAATCTGAACATTGCTGTTGCTGCTTGGAGTAATAGATTCATAAAATGAAGTATCTATCAGCTAGTGTGAAATAATGTCCAGAGAGAATACAATTGACTTTAAGTAAAAAAAAAAGTATTGCTTGTGCCATATTGAAACCAGTTGATGGAACCTTTTCTTACGGCTCTCCGGTGCAATGCTGGTGTATACTAACTAGAACTCCTTAACATTGTACTGCATTGGCAAGTAGTGCAGACAACTTAAATACCACTGTAGGAATGTTGAGTATAGGGCTTACGTTTTTCAAGACTTTTTGGCAGTGGGGCACAAACATGTGGATGCGTATCTTTTTTTCCCTTGGAAACCATTTTTTTTCTAGCTTAATCATTGTGGCCTAGAAACAGAAATGGAATCCTGGCTGTGTGGCCACTGTACGGGGTACTTAAATGGAAGATATGGGGTATCAGTGAAGAGTGTGGAAGGACTGACTAACACGATGGCTGGCTATTGTGTTCCCTGAAGCGATTGGTGGTATTGACTGAATTTGTTCAGCCCAGCCTATTGGGGAGGTTCCTAGCGAGTGCTAAGGAGGACATAAAAATAGTATTCTGAACATCTCAGCCTTGTCATAGTATAAGGAAATGCCTTGTGCATATAGTGTCTTGGATAGGTTCAACTTGCTGTGGTCATGAAATTAAATATGTCAGTTGAATGCTCTTTGACAATGTTCACGTTTCTGAGTACCAGAAGGTGAAGGTATGTGCCTGACCTGTTGTTAAGCATGTCCTGACTAGACTGACTAAAGCCTCTAGGCTTTCTGTGGCTTCCTCTGCTAGGGACCAACTTTGTGGTTACAGTTTATGGTGACCAAATAGCTAGCTATTAATTGGCCATAGTGGCAATTTGGCAATTAGATGAACTGGTTTTTAGCTGTTAACTGTGATGGATTCCCTATGTTTGCCTGTCGTTAATTATGCAGATGCATACTGTAGAGATAACTGTATTTCACTTAATGGTCTTTACGTTGATTCTGCATTACTGATGTGGACCAAAGGAACTCCCCCCCCCCTTTTGCAACCTTAAGATATGCAAAAGTTTGAGCAGTAGTGTTGAAAGTAAAATTTTTGTGTGGGGATGGAATAACAGTGCTAGGTAATAAATAAGAATTGAAGGCGTTTTTGTATTAAAAGTAGACTTTCTCTTGAAAAAATAGTAAGAAGGCACACACTCACAGACCTGAGCCTGTCACTTTACGAAATGCATTGCAGCAGAAATAAGATTAGTGTCTTAATTTAATATTTATGTAGATGTCCTAGTAATGTTCATCCAGCAGCCCAATTGCATAAGAGAGAAACATGTCGGCACTGACAGAAGGTTACAAATGCATGGAGGATAAACCACAGCATGGTTGTATAAATGAGCTGAAATGGTTGCAAGTGGCACGTTACTGGTGCTTCTCTGAAACAGAAGATTTTTCAAAGGTATAACAAGCAATATTTTGTTTTGACCTTCAAAGTCCTTCACGTTTCCGGTCCAGGGAACCCAAGGGACCGCCCTCACCTATACATTCCAGCCCACCCTCCTAGGTCATCTTGCAAGCGCCTAAAAATGGTGCTCTGATCCAAAGGGTGCTGGGTCATGGGAAATACAGTACTGGGGGTTAGCTTAACCAGCCCAGGAGAAAGCAGAGCACTTTTAGGCAGATCATCTCTCTCTCTGGGCTCTTCCCCAAACCCAGATCAGAGGACTGCCCAGGGGAATCCACTGTGGCCTAAAACTACTACTATTGTTAAATGCCAGGTCAGTGAACGATAAGATCTGCCTGATCCGAGACTTAATTCTGGATGAAAACGCAGATATTGTTTGCATTACAGAGACTTGGCTGGATGCAGCTGGTGGGGTGAATCTCTCTCCGCTATTTCCTTCAGGGTTCCAGTTATTACACCAGCCCAGACATAAAGGGCGAGGTGGTGGTGTCGCACTCATTCTCCGGGACTCCATTCTCTTGTCTAAGCACCCTGTCCAACAAGGTGCTGGGTCTGAATGTCTTCATGTAACACTACAGGGCCAAGACAGGTTAGCTATTCTACTGGTATACTGTTCTCCTTGTGGCCCCTCGATCTCCCTACTCGAGCTGTCCACAATGATCTCGACTGTGGCATTGGATTCCTCACGCCTGTTAGTGCTGGGGGACTTCAGTGTCCATGCTGAGGCCCCTGAGATGGCAGCTGCTCAGAATTTCATGGCTGCCATGACTACCTTGGGCCTATCTCAGTGGATCTCTGCTCCCACACGTGTGGCAGATCACACTCTGGACCTGGTGTTCACTGATGGACATAGGGATAGTGGGTTAGCTGTGGAGGAGACTAAAATTACTCCTCTACCTTGGACAGATCACTATCTTGTGAGCTTTAGGCTGGCAACTTCTGATCACTCTTTAAAAGCAAGGGGTATGGTCCGCCCCCGGAGACTGATGGATCCAAATGGCTTCCTGATGACACTGGGAAACGTTCCTGCTTCCCGTGCTGGTGCCCAGGGCAATCCTACCCAGTCATCAGCCAAATGCATGGGCATCCCAATCTGAACCTGCATTGGGGCAGGTAGGCAGCCTTGTCTGCACCACAACATATGCAGGTTGAAAGGCAGCTGGAGCTCACCTTGGGGGTAAAAGGATACTTTCCCCTTACCACAGGAGGAGCCCTAGTCAGTCCTATGGAGTTGCTCAGTTCTGTGCCACTAAAATCTCACAGCTTGGATCTGTACCAGTGGCCCGGATTGGGCCCAACCAGCCTGGGAATGGGGTTAGGATCCAGCTTAATGACCTGATCACTGCCCCACCACCTGTCACCTCAGGGCTGTCTTCTCTCCATCCTCCTTTGCCGTATTCCTTCCTGCCTTTCCCTTGCTCTCCCAAATGCCTGCATTGGCTGCGTTCGGCCAACATGGGAGTGGCTTACTGGGTGTCCTCTGTGGTGTCGCTGTATCGGCACAACTCCCCATGCTGGCCCAGCACCTTCTCTCTGGCACATATCTGTCTTATGGCACGTGGACGACAGTGCTGAGCTTACGCAAATGACATGCAGTGGCCTAAGGGTGTGTTCAGATTGTGCCCTAACTCTAATGTGCGACTCAGATGCACTGCTGATTAGATCCAATTCACTGGAAATCCACAGAAGAATAGCCATCAGGTAGCCTCACCATGCCCAGGTGAGCTCCGGGTGCCACCCCCACAGCTAGCTGCCCAATCAGGCAGCAGCTGTCTCTCGAGGCAGGGGCAGAGCCAGCTAATGATGAGCACCCAGCTATACACGGGAACTGGGAATAAGTACTACAGTGATGAATTGTAAGCAAAAGCACTGATTGAGGAAGTTCAGTGTGAAAGAAAAAGTATGCATAAGTAAAGGGCAATTGCTTTCAAACATCTACATAAACAAAGCAGATGGCTAGGACTTTTCTCTTTGACATTTTGCATATGTAACTGAAAGCATTGTGCACCGAGAGTAGGACTGTGCTTTAATTTTCATCACATTTGATTTTTACCTATAAACTTGCTGTTTTCACTTAAACACAATAAAAACAACCCTTCCCAAGGAGCGCCTACTGAATGTGATACTTATGTGGACTCACAGTGCCAATCAGGTTTGGCAATGGGGTGGCCTTGGTGAAAGTAGCTATGCTTTGTCTATACTATACTTTCCCCACCCTAGCCCTTTTGCTGTGATGTGCCTAAGGCCTGGATTTTGTAAAAAAGCAAAAATCCTTGCAATTTTCATATTTCAAGTGTGTTTCAGACTTTAGAAATCGGATGTGCGTGTGTGTGTGTATACGCACACATATGCATTCATTCATTCTCTCTCTCTCTCTCTCTCTCTCTCTCTCTCTCTCTGTGAGTGTGAGACTTATTTGGTGTTTGAAGATGACAATTACGAGTGAAAAGATGTACAATTTTTTTCCTGTTTTCAGTGGATATGTCTGCCTTTTTGAAAAGTGACATTGAATGTTGTCTTGCCTATTGCCTTCTGAATGTATATTCTCCATATTCTTTGAGGCCAATGTTGGAGCCATCCTTATTTCTTTGTAAGTTCTTTTGTGCTCTGGTGATTTTAAAGTGTTGAAAGCTTATTGCACAAAGTTGACAAATACTCCTGAATACAGTTTTCAAAGAACTGATTACTAAATCAGAAAATTGTTTAAAAATAGGCCACAAAATCCAGGTAAAGTATATTCAAAATTTACAATACTTTATTGAGCCTGCCAGGAAAAGGAACAGTCAAGGAAAAGCAAATTCTAATAATATAAAAGACTCAATATAGCAATTCTCACTAGAGTACAAATTAATTTAAAGGAATCCATGTTGCACGTTTTGGCCAAAAGGTGGTTTTCAATGGCAATAATCTAGTATTAAAGCTGCTTCAGAACTGAACAAAATCGTGCAGGTATTCTTCCTTCTGTATACACAGTTAAAGGAATTTAACACATGATAAACGTGTGAACATGACCATTGTTTTGGGATATCCCCTGTAGAGATCCCCTCTACACACACCATGTATCTTTGCTAATGTTGCTAAATGTTTTGTTGCATAGGTTAAGTATAAAACATGATGCACCTTTTTGTACATAGTTTTCTTAAATTGGAATGTATGAGCATGTCCATAGGCTAGTGCAAACAAATCTGCAATTGTAACTCTAGAATTTGATCATAAAATCATATTTTAAAGTATGGTCAAGCCAAAGCTCAAAGAGAGTACATACTTGTCCTGTGTCTGGTGAGTAATGGAGAAATTTCAAAAGTAGAAGAGTAACCTGGCTCAGCTATTAAAGAGTTCCCACTGGACCAATCTAGATATGAGCTGAGGAGCAAACTGTATCAAATAGGTAGACATAATCCACTGTGGTGTTGCCATCATTTGTGGTTTAAAGGCCCGTTCATGTCCGATGATGATTGAGTTAACCAACGTGATGAATCTATCTTGGATATTGCCTGCTGCAATTTCTCTGAAACGTCAGATTGAGAACATGGAATGTTTATTTGCAAATGCCAAAAATGGAAATGTTTATGTTGCAAAAAGGAATTGACATCTGTTCACTTTCTTTTAATTATTTAATATATTTTACCTACCTTTCCCCCACTAAAGTCAAGAATACATCATAAAAACGATAGATGTTTTTTACACATCAGCAGTCAAACAATTATCCTTTTTCCTAAGCTCAGCATCCCCAAAATGTGTTTTCTCTGTTTTATCAAGTTTTACCTTATATTAAATTTATCTTATATTTACCTTAAATTTTCACTGGGAAGGCATTCTGGCACTCTTAAAACAATGTGTGATTTAAACAAGGAATACTTTTTAAAAATCTTGTCCGGCATAGTGGATAGGAAACAGAATGATAGATCCTTGGGTCCTGATTAAAGTCTTGTCTCTGCTATAAGTTCAAAACTGTTTACAGTCAAGCCAATGGCCTCGAAATGGGAATAGTTACGGTTCACCTTACATGACTATTCAGATTACTATGTAAATGTAACTGTAGTGTTCTTTTCTTGCTTATCATAAAAAACCCAAGAGCACAAGATGGACTCACACTTGTGACTATGCAAACTGAGTACTGTGGGTGATAAGAATTCAGCATTTTGAGAGGCGATGGAGCTTAGGAGCTGTTTTGCCGACTGCATCTCGAGGCAAGCTTTGACATGTAATATAGTTGGTTTTTCCTTGTGTTAAATTGATGGTCCAACATTTTTGCAGGGTTCTACCTAAATGTGCTGAAGCCAGAGAAAGCTTCAGTGCTTAATTTGAGTAAGAGCTTCATAAAAAAAAAGTGACGCTGGCTCAAGCAAGAACCCCGTAACAGTGAAATCCTTTGGATAGAGTTCATGCCATCGATCATGTTTATACTGTGCTCTCGTCCAAGGAGCTTAGGACAGCATAAATGCGGCTATTGCGTTTGATCTTCACGACAACCCTGTAGGTCCAGAAAAGTGAAACAGTAAGCTTTGTAAGGAACAGGGTACTGGCTTTTCCAATGTACATCAAACTCTACACCCATTAAAGTGTGCTAGCCAACTGTAGCTGTGATGGATGCTGCTGCATTTGTTTTAAGGTAGTACAGATGTAGCTTTTTTACATCAAAAGGGATAAGAGGAGCTGAACCCCCCCTCCCGCCATGCTACCCTGCATTATGTTTTTTCCCCCCAAGTTCATTTCACTTCCAATATTACAACCAGGTTGAATGACAAGTGCCTGCAGCAACAGAGTACAAGGTGGTGGGGTATAGATAAACTCTTGCCTCCTTCACATACCTTTTGATGTAAAAAGCAGACCCCAACCCGCTCAATGTGGGAATGGACTAGCACATGAAATGTAGCATTTGGTTGGATGGGAATTACTTGGAAATTGGGCTAATTTCCATTTTGCAATACAAATTATACAAATAGTTAAGCTGGCACCACTTCACACAAATTGAACCTCAGTTGATTTTGTGGGAGTGTTGACTTGGACCTTGTTGGGGAAGCATGGGGGGGAATTATTGTGAGTGATACAGTACAGTTGATGAAGCCCTTTGTTCTTGTCAAGTTGGAAGTGTGCGGTATTATCTTGTGGTGTTTGATCCATCTGAGCATGAAAAGTTGATTAAAAATAATAGGACAGTTTGCAAACTCCCTTGTCTGAATAAAATGACGGAAGAAGGTGGAGTGGAAAGGAAGGAACAAAAGCTGCTTCTTTGGAGTGGAGGTTAAGTTGTGCGTTAAGATCTGGCATCAAGGCAAAATTTCTGCTTAAGGCTATGTTGCTTCAATAGCTGTGTCCAAGAAAAATTAATTTTCTCGTGGTACTTAAACTTGATTATATTAAGAGGAAGAAAAAACCCATAAGAAATGGTACAGTACCATGTCTATAACATATAAAAGAGGACTGGTGTTGCTTTAGTGGAAATCAAGACTGCACTGCATATCATCTGCTTAAAGAAGGCAAAGAGGTCCAGGTGAGCACAGAAAATGGACTTTGCCATCTGTTTAAACACACACGTGCGTACGTGTTGCATCTGCTGTTCATTCCGTAGCCAACTGATGCAACTGTCCCTGCTTTCATTAGGACAACTAATCCCCAATGTCTTTGCCTAGTTCAGAATGTAACATAATGCTTTAATGGGTATCCAAAAGCCCAACTGCAGTTAGATTGTTGGTGTCTCTGAACTGCATGTGATTCCTGTTTTAAAAGCAGGGTAAAGGAAGTAGCAGAAATGGATAAACTCAGGATTCTAATTAAGGAGAAGCCAGTAAATACGTTCCTAAATTGGAAGCCGCTAATTGTTTTCTTGCAGAAGAAAGAGAAAAATAATAGAATGGTTAGTGGACTTGAAGAATAAAGAGCAATTACAACTAACTGTTAAGAGGAGGTTAGAGGGCAAAGGGAAACATGTTTGCTCAAGAAGGATTGAAAGACTTTTATTTTGTACTATGAAGACTGGAGTGGACGCTCGGTTTTTATCAAAATGATATGCTGCTCTATGCTTGTGGTAATTTATGGGTAATTCTTTGTGTTCAAGTTTTATTTTCTGTGTTAAATAATAAATAAAAATGTACAGAATAAAAAGGGTACAGGGTTGTTTTTTCTTTTTATTACCAATTATAGTAACTTGACGGTCTGCTTTCAAGATAACCGTGTCCTTGTCCTTGCAGAGATTGTTTATGCTCACTGACTGAGGGAACGCAGAGTTGTCTGAAATGAGCTAAACTTAGTTGATTCGGTGACTTCTGTCAGCAGGGCCTTCAACGGCTAAACTAGGAGTGTTCCTGCTTGTGGTGTTTACGTGCTGAGCAGGTCTTCTGTGACCAGTGGTTTCCCATTGAAAGATTCTAAAATGGTCCACTTGACGGGCAGCATCCAGCATCACTAGCCTTAAGCAAAAACTTGGCTGAAGGATTTGAGAACTCAAATTCAGGTTTAGGAGTTACTTTTAGCACTAAACTGTATGGCTTAAGGCTCTCTGGGCTCCCTCAGACACGAGAGCAGCAGCAACAATGCATGTCAGAGAGGTTTGCACAAGAAGCAAACATGGTTTTGGATTACCTCAGAGGAGAGAGGAAAGGAAAATGTCTCAGGAGGAGTATGTGGAGTAGGAGACAGGGTTAAATTGCCCCCCCCCTCATTATTCCAAATTTTACAAAAGTAGTATCGGGTTTCTTAAATATATATTGAACATAACATGTAATTTAGTCCCTCTTTAAGTCTATATTAAATAACAGTTTATGTAGGCTAGAACATTAAGCTGTTCCCATGCTGTCTGATTATGTAGTCCCTGGGAATTTCATTGTAGGTCCCTACACCAATGCCTTGCAGCCATTAAATGCAAAAGGATTCTCTGTGCCACTCATTATTATGCATTATAAGAAGAATACTGTATTTATAGACCGCTTTTCAATAAAGTAGGTGACAACGTGGTTTACATATCAAAATAAATCAATAAATGGCTCCTTGTGAGCCCTTTGGTGATAATCTAAAAAACAAACAAAAAACAACAACAAGGTTCAGAAGAAGACACCAGCAACAGTCACTGGAAAAGACTCCCTGCTGGTGTGAAGAGGAACAATTGCTTTCTCCTTGCTAAATATAAGGGGGCACAACTTTCAAAGATGCCTCTTCGCCTAGTCAGCATTGGTGTGCATAGACCTTGAATTCATTCCCTTCTAAAATATTAATACCCTGGACCCAATTGCCTTAGTGATGCACTGTTTGTGGAATTGACACTACTCTCCTGCTGAAGTAAGCTGCTATGATCTTCACTGGATGAATGCTAACTCTTAATTGATTTACTAACATGATTTGACAGAACTCTTCTGGAAAAACGTGTCTTCAGGTAAAGACAATTCATCTTGATTCAGCATAGGACATTTAGCATAGGACATCGACAGGCTCTCTCAACATGCTCAGTCTGGAATTGGTCCACACATAAAGAGTTCACATCTCCCCTCCCGACTTGTGTAATAAACATATGGAGATAGATGAAGTGATAGAACCCTGGGGTAGACAGTTGTAGATTGTTCCGTCTATAGCTGTGGGTGCTCTTTTTGAACAAACTTTCATGTTCAGAAAGAAGGTTGAAAATTGTGGAGAAAAACACCACAAATGGGTAAAAAATGGGTAAAATGGGAAAAAAATGTGTAAATACTGATTTACCCATTTGGGGGTGGGAAGGGAAGGCTGTTAATTTTTGCTATCTCCTTAGTGGTTTATTCCAATTAGAGGCCTCTGGGACAGGATGTCTGATTCTTCCTTCAGTCATTTCAGATGGCACAATGGTGATGTTGGGTTATTGCCCAGACATGCCAAATCTCCCATTTTGAGCCAAGGCTTTAACTCTGAAGCTGGAACATTGACTTTGCTTTTATATTCTGGTCAGTTTCAACCTAGTTGAAATTTTGCTAAACAAAGTTTGCAATTAATGATGTCCAAAGAATGAAGTTGCTTGATGGAAACAAATGTGGTGCAATACAAGATGAAACTTCCTTGGTAGCAAAGAAGTCTATCATTGCAAAGCATTTAGTTCCAGTCATTTGGGACTCCCAACTGTACATAGTGTACATAACGACTCCCGTCAGTTATAACAGGCTACCCTAAAGCATGAATAAGGATCTGAACGTGTGTCTTTCTTCAAAGGGTGGCAAATAGCATTTGGCTCGCAGAACAATCAGTGTTGGTCTTTCACCTTTTTATGGAAACGGATGGAATTTTTTTTTATAATGAATGTGAATATAGAGGTGTTTACTGCTGAAGCAAGTGTACTTAATAAACACAATAAATTGTGCCAATACGTTAGTTTTTAGACAATTAAATTTGAGATTCTGTATGAAGGCTAGAATAATGTATTGATCACATTACATCACGGTTAATGCAGTTCTTCAAATATATGAAATGCACTCAAAAATCTGGTGGGTAAGATTCAGAAGGAAATAGTTGAGTTAACCATTTGGGGGCCCAATCCTATCCAGTGTTCCAGTGCTTATGCAGCCACATTGCAATCCCAAGGAAACAGAGGCTTCTGACTCTCCCTGCTCTTTCCGATGTAGGATGCCCCCTGTTGGCATGGCTGTCTCAGCACTGGAAAGCTGAATAGGACTGGGCCCTCAGTAATGCATTTTAAAGTGGTTGTATTTCATCAAGGCTTAGTCTTTATTGTGAGCTGGTAAGTGTTAGATGACAAGTACCATTACAGGTTAAAGTAGGTAGGTCTTATTCAACTCCATACAAAAGTATTCCACGTACATAGAAAAGTAAGTAGGCTTAGAACCCTTCTCTACATCATGCTAGTTTTCAATGTGTATGGAGGATTCCTGAGTCATGGGAAGTTCAGCCCGTAGTCTGAAGTGGTACAGCTCAAGCACAGATTAACGGCTGGAGCAGACAAATGAAATGGAACTGTATCTAAAAACAAGCAAGGAAGTATGGTACATGAATAAAACAAAGGAGAAATGTGCAAAAATGATTGGCAAACTTAGATGAATAAGGACCCAATCCTAAGGCTCTCATCACTGGTGGTAGGCTTGTATTGCTGGCTAAAAGTGTTGCGAATGTGCCATAAAGCACATTTGCAACACAGCAGGAGGAGGGAGTGCTGCCACTAGGCTGGAAGGGCAGCCAGTGCTCCAGTAGTGCTGGCAACCAATAAGTGGTCAGGGCAGGAAGGAGAGACTGAGAGGGGGTGGACCCACAGGGGGATGGGGCGGATCAGACCTGCACAGAGAAGAGATCTGTTGGTGGCTTTCACCGCTGGATCCTATGACCCACTTTGGGCCGGGCAGCCCCACAAGGGGCTGCTCGAGTCTCCACCAGCAGAATAGCCAGTGGAGACTCAAATAGCCCAGTTGTAGGGGCTGAAGCTTTTCCAAGGGGATGAACTTCCCTTCCCTCAAGGAGACCCCCAGTGGCCGCTGCAGGTCTCGCAGGATGCAACAGTAGCCATTTTGCTACTGCTTCTCCTGTGTGACCCAGGCAGCTCAGGATTGGGCAGTAAATGTGCCTCTGATTGTAAATTAATGTGATAGTATATTATGTACAAGGGACATGGTGGTGCAGCGGGTTAAACCGCTGCTGCTGGGCTTTCCGACCAGAAGGTTGGGAGTGAGCTCCCGTTGCTTGTCCCAGCTCCTGCCAACCTAGCAGTTCGAAAGCACCTAAACACAAGTAGATGAATAGGGACCAATTCGGTGGGAAGGTAACAGTGTTCTGTGCGCTACAGCGTAGAGTCATGCCAGCCACATGACCACGGAAGCTTGTCCTCGGACAAAACACGGCTCTACAGGCTTTGAAACGGAGATGAGCACCGCCCCCTCGGTCATGACTAGACCATTCGGTCATGGGGAAACCTTTCCCTTTATATTATGTACAGTATATTTTCTATAGTTTCACCACAGCTGTAGAGCTTTAACTTGGCAGTTACCAACTAAATCACAAATCGTATCTTGTCCATTTTGCTTAGTTGTTAACGCTTTGCCTTAATTGTTTAGTTAACTCTTCGGTCAACATGATGTATTGATAAGCAGAAAGGTGCAGTGTTTCAGGAGTTGAATTTAGACCTGGCTGGAACAAGTTCAAACCCCAGTTCAGCCATGAAGTGTCCTAGTTGACCTGCGGTCAGTCACTATCAGCTTCTGCTACTTCACAGGGTGGTTGTGATGACAAAAGAAAGTGAGGAGCTATGTATACTACCCTGAGCTTCTTGGAAGAAGGATGGTTAAAATGCAAAAAGGAAATGTATGGGCCTCAAATTGCTTGCTGTTGGAAGGAAGAATCCAGGACTCATTGCTGGTAGTCAGCCAAGTCATGTCTTGAACATTGCTTAGTCAAGTTCTTTTTGTGATACAAATGTCAAAGCATCCCAAACAGCTGCAGACATGAACTCCTAAAAGACAGGGAACTGTATAACGTATTCACAGCAACACTCTTCCCCCCCCCCCAATTGAAGGGGTTGGATGACCTTATTAGGCCATTAGAAAAAAAAATAGTTGCTCAACTTGTCCAGCTGCTTGTGAGTAACAGGACCTTGACATGTGATTGTTGGACTGTTTCAAGTTCCATGATGGGTGAAATGCCATGGCATTAATATTCAGCCATAGGAAAATAAAAACCTCTGCAGTGTGCCAGTGAATGTGTGCCAGTAGTTTGACATTCTTAAGTAATAGTTGATTATTCTTATTCGTTGAGTTTTTCTTTATTCCCTCTCACTTTCACATTCTTATAAAAGAAGGGGATGAAAGTCAAGAAGGTGATTTCAGATAGTTTGATGCCATACCAAAGATGGGTTTTAAACTGGTTATACTTCTGTTGAAATAAAAACTAAAACTGCATTAAAAGCAAATTAGTTGCGCTTGTGTGGTCACCAGCATTCCTAATTTGTAACAGGAGATACGTACTGTTCCATTTAATTCTGCACCAAAGCGTCTTGTCATGGGTGGAATTGGTAATCTCGGAAATGTGGTTCACTGCAGTGGAATCCCCTCTTCTTCCAGTGGACAGAACTTTGCAAGAAATGAAGAACTATAAACCCAGAGTGTTTCGCTAACAACTCCTTGATGTGTTAACAAGAGAGCAACAGCCCAATTGCATGAGTTAATTCAGAAGCACAGAAAGAGTTTTTTCTCAAGGTTACTTTCCTGTCTGAAAGACTAGGGAGAGTTTGGCTAGTTCAACTGAATTTAAGGCCCAATCCTATCCAACTTTCTGGTGTCGATGCAGCTGCAGTGAAGCCCCAAGATATGTGAACAAACATGACCTTGAGCCTTCTCAAGGTCATGTTTGTTCATGACTCCATGACTGTCCCCCCAACTAAGAATGCAGCACACATTGGGATGGTTAATTGGATCTGAAAAAAAGGATAGGATTTGGCCCTTAGTTAACAGACCATGATGTTGGACAGCTGGACAAAGAAGAGACCAGAAGAAGTTGGAGATGTGGAATTGAGAGAGAGGGAGATGAGTGTGATGAATTCGGAGGGGGAGTGCATACTTTCTGAGAAAAGAAAATATTAAAGAGTTAACAAAGGAAAGAGGCAATGGGCAAGAAAGAGGGACACAAACTGGGTGTGGTGGCACAGAGTTTCATATTTGATTTTAATTAACCAGCTGCTATGTAGTGTGCTTGTCTATAGTAAAATGTTTGCATTCCTTTTTTGTGGAGTGCATGTTTTGGAGTCAATTGATGTATGCAGAATAACAATCTGGTTCAATCCTGTTGAAGCTGTACCATTCCAGATACAGTTTGAGGATGGTAGTTTGGTTGAATTTACAGTATACCCTGCCTTTTTCTTGATGAGGTGGCTTACAGATTTAAAAACTTAACAATAATAAAACAAGATCATTGAAAACAAAACAAGACACCCTGTGGATGGCATGGCATGAAACAATTGAAATTATCTTAAAGAAGCCAGTCCATCGTCAGCCATTCTCAATAGAAAAGGCTTAAGGCCCTGGTGGAAGGTATCCAAAGAGGGAGCAGTTCTTAATTCCAAGGGGAGGGAGGTCTGCAGTCGAGGTGCCACCACTGAGAAGCCCCATTCCTCACAACATGATAGTAATCTAATCTAGATGTCACTAAATCGTGGGATATAAAATATACAAAATAAGACAATAAAATAGAACAATAAAACTATTCATATAGCCAGTTCAAATGATTCAGACATGGTTGCCGCTGACAGATCCGCTGATGCTGAGCGAAGGCTCCCTCTACCACAGCTGCCACCTGAAAGTCCAGGAGCAGCAGCTGTGCATCCAGAACAACCTTTGTACTGCACACCTACCCCTTAAGAGGAAATGCTATCGTCTCCAGAGCAGAGTGGTAGTCCATTACCTGCATTGAGGATTTCTGGACCAGGAGAATCTCTTTTCAGGATTTATTTTCAGCGTGTTCACCCATATCCAGCTCCCAACTGCCTCCAGACAGCGATCCGGGACCTCGACTGCCCCCTTGGAATCGAGTGGAAAGGAGAGAAAGAACTGGGTATCATCAGCATACTACTGACTCCCATCCCCAAATCTCAGGGCAGTCTCTCCCAGTAGTTCATATAGATGTTAAACAATATGGGGGATAGCATTGAACCTTGTAGCATGCCACACATCAAAGTCCAGATTGAACAGACGTATCTCCACATTACCTGTGTTTCCCCCCTCCCCCGGGACTGTTGCTGATGCCTCTTTGGTGTCCAAAAAAAAAATTCCTCTGTGTTGGGTCACTACTTTCCATTTATTTAGCTATGCAAGCTACTGCAACCTTTTTTGTTGCATAAATATAACTAAAGTAGAAGTGGTAGGCATGCAAGTTGCTGATAATGCAGAATGCATGAAAATGTTTCACTTCTAGCTACCAGCAATGCATTGCAGGTGGATGTTGTGTGTGTGTATGGTCAGTCTGACTCAGGAAAAACATTTTCTGGACACACAAGAGAAGAGGAAAGGCACTGAGGTGCCTGTTTTTTATTTCACCCTCCAGCACATAATGTGGCCTAATACCCAGCTGTGGCAGTCTGATGTTTTGAAAGCAGCTGGAAACATTGAACATTCTTGCATCTATGAATGCTTGCTTGGATAGTCTCTAACTTTCTTTTTTAGTTGATCATAAAATAGGAAAAAATCAATTTGCAAAACAAGGCAAACATATCTGCCTTTCCCCTACAGAAGTGGGTGCCCAAGGTGGCTGATATAAAATATACAAAATAAGACAATAAAATAGAACAATAAAACTATTCATAGGAGAGCCAATTGGTAGCAGCAGACAATATTAGATCCAAAGAACATAATATCAATCAATCAATCAATCAATCAATCACTAGTATTTATATACCGCTTTTCAACACAAAGTTCACAAAGCAGTTCACAGGCACATAATAACATTGAAGTTAAATGGCTCCCTGTCCCAAAAGGGCTCACAATCTAAAAGAATGGAGAACACCACCAGCAACAGCCACGAGAAAGACACTATGCTGGGGTGAAGAGGGACAATTGCTCTCCCCCTGCTAAATATAAGAGGACACCACTTGAAAAAGTGCCTCTTGCCCAGTTAGCAGGGGTTATTGTTCATATCAATGAACAATACCAAGAATAAAAGCAGCAGTGAATAAAATAAAGCAGTAAATAGAACCCGCCATTAACATCGGTAAAAAATAATGAATGATATAATAATGAAATGTGAGCACAAGTGTTAAAAGAAAATAAAACACACAACAGTAAAAAAAATAGCAGCATTGTGAGGATAAATAGCAGGAAACGGGTAACCATTGAAATGGAAATACCAAGCGAAAAAATGTTAAACCTATGCCTGAGCACCTCCAGGAACAAACCAAATGGGAGTGAGTTCCATAATTGTGGCCACTGTAGAGAAGGCCTTACTTCTGGTTGACATCTTGCTAATCTGTTGGGGGGTGGCATGCACAGCAGAGACACCTCTGCAGATCTAAGGACGTGGGCCAGAATGTATGGGAGCAAGTGATGCTGTAGTTAACTTGGTCTCATCCTGTGAAGGGTTTTAGAGTCAAAACAAGCACCTTGAACTGGGCTTTGTAAAAGCTGGGCAGCCAGTACGGCCTCTGGAGCAGTGACCCTACAGAATAGAAAGCTGGAGCTCCAGTAACCGAACAGGCTCCCATATTCTGCACCAATTGTAGTTGCTGAATAGCCTCCAAGGGCTGCCCTCAAGTAGAGCATGTTTCAGTAAACTCATAGTCCAATCCTATGGGCAGAAGCCAGTAGTGGAAAGCGCTTTTCAGCAGTGTGCTGAGCAGCATGCTGTTGGGAAGCTGGCAGGAATGGAGACTTCCTCTGCATGGTGTTTGCTCTCCTAGCACCCACTGGGGCAGTTAATCAAGCAGGAGGGTCAGGAAGGGTTGGGGAGATGATGGGATGGGGAAGTGGAAAAACTGGGTAGGGAGGGAATGTAATGGGGGCGGGGAGGCTGTGTGACAAATGGCTCTTGCAGCAGTGGTGTGTGCTGGATCCTGTCCATTGCAATGCATTGTGGGGCAAGCCTGGAAGAAAGAAGGAAGGAGCTCCTGTGCGACCCAGAAGTGGGTCTTTCAGTGCTTCAAAAAAAGCTCCTCAGGCTTGGAAAGAGCATGTTTGGCCACAAAATGGCAGGAGTCTTGGTTTTCGCCCTGTATTTTTGTTTTAAAGGCATTTAAACTTGGACCCCAAAATCCTCAGATTCCTGTATTGGAACAGAACTGCCATGGATACCAGGTTCTGACCTGTAGTGTGTGAACAAGCAAAAAGAGAACTATGGTTAGCTGTTGATAACTAATCTCTGTAACTAGCATTTCATAATTCCTCTTGTCTACCACTCTGGCTTTCTAGATACACTTTAGTATTCAAGTATACTTATAAGTTGTAGGCTAGGAGATGCTCAGTTCAGTTAATGTTCAGTAACCTAAGATTTCATGAATGTAGTCAAATATCAATACCCAATTAGCAAAACGTACACATAAAAAATGTAAAGTGCTTTGAGATATTACATTGAAAAAGGAAATAGCTAATCATACTTCCAGATTTGACATAAGCGTTATGATTTAATCATTGGCTAATCCCAACTGTAGTAGTACATTATGAATCCGTCCGTGTGTCGCGGGTGTTTAACTGCTGTATCTTAGAATTCACATAGGTGATGCAATAAAAATGCGTTCAGGCAATCCTGATGACAGCTGTTGTCTTCAGTCCTTGATTCATTGCTAATCTGGTGTTTGCTGATTGTATTTAACTTAGCACTGGCATGTCTGTTTCCATGGTGCTGATTAACATACGGAACTATCGTTTAAGGTTGCATCCAAGGCAGAAATGCAGAAGCTGGAATGATGTAAGTGATCACACTGAACTAGTTTTAGACAAAAGTGCTTGCTTGGTGTCAAATTGGTGGGCCAACTTGCATGAGCATGCGTGCAGCCCTCAGAACGGAAGCCCATTTTGAGAATATATTTCTGTTTTAAACCTATGCATATGGACACATACTGACTTACAACAGCAGGACCGAAGGAAAAAGAGCTTGCCCATATAGGCAAATCAGATTTGTCTACATTATTCCATTGCGTGATTGATTCTGTGATCCCTGATTGACTGGAATTGCCCCCTGTGCATCTCTTTCAAGTAATAAATCAATCAAAATAAAGCATCAGCAACTGCAAACCAAGGAACAATAGCTGTGAACAGGTGCCAAATAAAATGTGTGATACTGGAAAGTAGGGAGCACTTCGTAGATTCTTTTTGTTTTGCCACGCGGTGTCTTTCTCATTGAAAACTGGATGTAATAACTTTGCACTGCAGAAAAAAGCCCCCTTTAGCACTCTGAGCAGAGAACATGTGACCAAAGCAGGTTCTGAGTTGAATTTATTTAGTTGCTTTAAATGTTTCACACATCTCTGTCGGATTTTATAGGAAGCAGTAAAAGCACTGAGTAGACTAGTCATTTTATCATGGCAACTGGACTGGAACATGAAATAGTGGCTAGGCAAACAAAATTCTGACTGATTGCTTGAAACTAACAGCTTGAAACAAATAATAATGTGACCACCTGTAGAGGCCTTTGCCGACTTTACTTTTTTTCATGAGTGACTATTCTGGGTACTGTTGGACTACAAAGTGTGCATTCATGTGCTTTAAATTACTGATCATGCATTTGTGGAGGGAAGCAAGTGGTATCTCACTGTGTTGATTTCTGCTAGAGAGGGAAACTGAATGGTTCTCCTGCAAAAGTGTTTTCTATGCAAGCTACAGAGGTAACACTACTGCGTTGGGGAGAAGCGGACCATTGGCCATCTCTTGGGTGAAGAGCTGTTTCCTAGAAAAATGGAAGGAGAGGCAAAGGTCACCCACCAACCACCGGGGTCTCTCAAGGGGACTGGTTTGCCTTGCTCTCACCCTTACATCTGAAGAAAAGTCTTTCTGGATCAAAGCCCTCTTTAGTCCAGTGTTTCTGACAGTGGCCCACAAGCAGGAGATGAAGGCACATTTCGTTTGCAGTGTTGTTCCCCTGCAACTGGTGGCCCCCCTGGCATGCTGGTACAGGGGGACCAGATGTCGTAACCACAAAGGAGGACACAGCACCCAAAAATGTAGGACAAAACAAAAGCTAAAAACACTTTGATTTTGGGCTGTCTTGTCCTTTAACACAACCCAGTGAACAAAGGACAAACAAGCAAGTGACGCTCCCCCCCCCCCGGTCTTGAAATGTGGGACATGTTGAAATTTACCAAGGATAGAGGTTGAAATGTAAGACAGTCCTGGAAAAAGAGGACGTCAGGTCACCCTATGCTGGTATAGTAGGGCACAATGCAGGTGCTTTAATAAATAGTCGTGCTGGGCTTGGCTGAATTGGAATTCTAGCCTCCTTTAGTGCTATCCCAGCTAGACTTCATCACCAGAGAAAGCTTACAGTTTTCTTGGCTGCTCACCTAGAGGGCTTCTTTTATGGACTGTTGCCTGGAAACTGGAAGGAGAAGAAACCCCCAACTTCTCTAGCTTAGGGACCCTCAATGTTGGAGGATCCTTTGAGGGGATTGACCTTAATGCCCCTGTATTCTTCCAGGGGCGGCTCTTAAAAACCCAAAAACATTCTGCCTCTTTTCAATGTGATGAAGCCTGGTTGCTCTGTCAAAATTAATTTGGGGTTGATTCCAGATGCTGCAGAAAGAGGGGGTGAAAGTTGGGGGAGGAAGGCATCTCCCCATGGCTTCTCTACAGAGCATTGACTTCTCTCACATTCTTGATTTCTGCCCCAGTAACATCTGAATTCCTTTTCATTTAATAAAATGAAGCCACTGGGCTCCATTAGGTTAAATGAGCAGTAAAGGAAGCAACAGTTCTTAATCGCTTGGGTTTTCTTCCCAGTTGAAAGAAGATTGGGTGGCTTGGAAAGCTTTCCTAAGAGATGCACTTCAACAAATGCTCAATATTTGCTTCCAAGCCTGGCTTTAGCCAGCATCCTAGTATGAAGTAGTTCAGCCCAGATACCAAATGACCACCTCAGTGGGCAGGTGGCTTGTGGAACGCAATATGTGTTTTGAGGTAACTGGATAGAAGTCAGAAGGTTACTCCGGAGTTGATGAATTCCCGCTTTTGTGTTGTGTTTTCAGCCTGGCATTGCTCCTTGAGTTGGGAGTGCTTCAAATGTTAAATGGTGGCATTGTATTTAGGCTCATTACCCACCCACATAAACATTTTCACAGAAATACAAAACAGGAAAAACAAAGCATTTAACATTGCTTGTGCAATTTTATTGGTTTCAAAAGGGCACATTCTGTGCTCCATCTGCGTGCAGATGTGTCAGTGGGAATATCCCTTCAGGAAATGAATGCAAAGTATGTCCCCAGTTAATGCTAATACACTGCAAATGCTTGGGGGATCTTTAGCAGGCTTACAAGCTTAGTAGTTGAAGGAGAACTGAGAATGGGTTGTATTCCATCCGGTACTTCTGTGACAGAAGTTCAGTTAGTGTAAAGCAGGAGCCCATAAATTTTCTGATTTCTCCATGGCCTCAGGAGATCTGCTTTTGAATGTCACATTTTGAGGAGGCAGCAGTGGCTGCATAACAGAACAATAAGAATAGCTTTGGCAGAACATCTTCCATTCATTGAAGTACAAGTTGAGACCCAATCCTATGTGTCTTCTCATATGGCCTAGCTCCAGTAGTGTCATCCGGCAACGAGCTGCCGGAACGCTGGGCGGGACTTACCGCTTGATTGACAGGCTGTCCGTGACGTGTCGCCGCCTGCCCGCCTGCCGTGCGGGCTCCCTCCGGTTGGTGCGCCCCTCCGCTGCTTGCCCAGGCACCCGGTGCACCCCCCAGGCAAGCAGGCACCCCCTCTGAAGCCAGGGGTGCCTGCGCGGCGGGCGGGCAGGCAGCGACACGCCACAGATGGGCAGCCAATCAGGCGGTAAGTCCCGCCTAGCATTCCGGCAGCTCCTTGCCAGGTGACACCGCTGCCTAGCTCCCATGAAATGTCAGAGCCTCCCCACTGTGGTTGTTTATTATGGGACTTGATGTCACTATGATACCATTATTTTGCTTGCCCACATACCTGCCTACCAAATGAGGGATTTTATCATCATAGCATCAAACAGGGCATGCTCAGAAAACACAATATAGGTGGAGCCCCCTTATTCATGGGGGGAGGTCCATTCCTAGACCCCCCCATGGATACCAACAACTGTGGATAATGAAGTCTGCAGTTTTGGAGGCCCACTGGAGCTCCAAATGTGACCAGATCCTTGCTCCAGTCATGTCTGGAGCTGTTCTGAGCCTTGTAGAGGCTGTCTGCTGCCTCTCCAGAGCTCAGAATACTTCCCAGAGCCTTTTTTTTTTTTTGGCTATTTCCGGTTTTTGCCAAAAACTGGAAGTTACCTAAAAAAAGACTCTGGGTGGCATTCTGAGCCTTAGAGGCTGCGCACAGGCTTGCTGAGGTTCAGAAAGAGCTCTGGACACAACTGGAGCAAGGTTCCCGTCAGGCCTGGGACGTCTTCAGTGGGGTAATCTGGGGGTTCGGCATTCATAGTGAGGCTATCCGCAGAAAAAGAGGTTCCACCTGTATTCCTGTGACACAAATGATGCATTGGGTGCCGAGCTGTGAACTGCTGGTAATAAGCAAGTGGCAACTGCGCCTACGGATGCGTCCATCAAATCTGCTTTTATTGCTTAATGGCTTATCATTATGGTAACCACAGACTTGTAAGAAACCAATGGATCCCTTTAAGTATCTTCTCGAGTTTGTGAAGATATTTGTTTACATCCACTTCTGATAACTGGCTTTTCTTAAAACACTCAAGTAATAATGTGTCCTTTCCCAAGCACTCAGTGTAATACCTAAACAACACAATGTCACTCCAAGTCAATCACACTTCTGTGAAATCA
>JAJKFI010000058.1:2272287-2293099 GCA_029204185.1 Lerista edwardsae | reverse complement strand
TTGTGTAAGTGTTCCCTTTATTGTTTTGAGCAGCTTATATATATATAGCAGTGCACACACACACACACACACACACACACACAGCTTTCATAGCAACCCTAGTTGGCATCTGGAATATGGGCACACACATTCTATGAATACCTATTGAATAATTTCGACATTGTACCCATGAGTGGTATGTGATAGCTAACCCCTCCTCATCACCATTATTGGAGACCTGTCTCCATCTCTAGAATGAGTGAATTCTGTCTGCTCATCCCCAGTCCCTTTCCTGGGGGGAGGGGTCTCCAGGGGGAGCTGCTGCTTGCTTGTTCAAGTGGGTGGTCTAGAATTTAGACTTTGGGACGTGCCGGGAGTTGGACTACGGGGTTGATTGGGATGCCTCTGGAATTATAACTTGTTTGTCCAATGATTTATTCTGTAACTGTTGTGAGCTACCCTGGTAGCCATCTGGAGGACAGAAGGAGGGGGGTGGCAAATGCCTTGGGAACAGAAAACTGAAGTATTAAACTAAATTACTGTGGGGGGAAAAATGTCCCCACTGTGTGAATCTATTATGTTGATTGATTCACTGTGTGAATCAACACTAGCCTAGGGGTTAATTTGAGGGCTGCTGAAACTCCCCTATTCATCTCAGACTAGTTTTGAGTGGTGGTGGGAAGCAGTTGCAAGTGGCACCTCTTGAGGCACTGGTTAGCACCCACAGTGAGTCAAATCCATAGGTGCTGAGCCCATGGATAAGGAGGCCACGTTGTTTTTCTGCATAGAGCAAGGGTGGCAAAACAGCAGCTCACAAGCCACGTTCGGCTCATTGACCAAGAATATGCAGCTTGCGGAAATATGTTTGGTGAACTCCTGTTGGCATCACAATTGATGTAAAAGGTAAATAAAATTTCAAGCATTATAATTTATTGGCTACAAACTGAGAATACACTGAATTAAAATATAAGTTGAATATTCATGACTAAATGTATTTAATAATTTAAATGCATCTTAAATATTGTGGTTCTCAAACATCTGACATTTATAATGTGTGGCTCTTGCATTAAGTAGTTTGGCCACCCATGCTATGGAGAAGTCTAGGTTGGAGTATCTTTGAGTGTCATGACTTTCTCATGACATAGAAATGAAAGGTGATCACAACAGACTCCAGAGATACATGAATGCTTCTACTTGGATACCTGTTAGCCCATTAGTATAGTTAGTTATGGAAAAATTAAGTATAAATTGGGACATGTAATAGCCCAGTGTTTCTCAAACTGTGGGTCGGAGTCTACCAGGGGGTTGTAAGCTGATTTTTGGTGGGCTGCGACACGTGTTTGAAACAACAAAAACTATGCATGCATTCTTGTCTGGTTTGCAGAAGAAAATTGTTAGCTGAAATATTAACCTGTGGTGTTAGGTAATCTTCATATCCCCAAATTGCCCTGCAAGTCCTTAACGGCACATCTTGGTCTCCAGTTAGCCTTTTGGGTACCCTGGAATGACAGTAAGGCTTTGGGGAAACAGTCCTTGAGCTCCATTTCTAGGGAGGATGTAGCAAATTTCTACACGTATGCACACAGTATATATAACATCTCTGGCCAGCTCGGGAGCACATGACCCAGATTATTAACAATTCAGTGTTATTATTACTTGTGTAATTATTGTCTAGTGGGTCATAATAGATTGTAGCTTTAAAAAGTGGATTCCTGTGCTAAAAAGTTTAGGAAGCACTCTATTAGCCTGTTCGTTCATGTTCATTCATTCTCTCTCTCTCTCTCTCTCTCCCCCCCCGCCCCCCCCTCTCTCTCTCTCGCGTGTGTGTGTGTGTGTGTGTGTGTGTGTGTGTGTGTGTGTGTGTGTGTGTGAGAGAGAGAGAGAGAGAGAGAGAGAGAGAGAGAGAGATTTCATTTTAAGTGCAGATAGTACTATGTATCAGAGGCCCTGGAAGAAAGTGACTAATTTCAGATGAAAATTTAAATATTTGTTGCATAGGACAATAGTCCATGTGTGACAGCTCTGCTGATTTGAGGGACACAGTGTTCATGCATAATTGGGAATACTGACTTTTTTGACTGTTCCTGGATGATTAAGAAATCCATTAAATGCTAGACAAGAGAAAACACATCCTCTCAGCTTCCTAGCATAGATTCTCTGATCTATGATTCAGAGCACAGACTCTGAATTTGCTCCATCATGTGGTCTTATTTCAAATTAAGGCTGTTCGTATTATGTAATGGCCAATAATGGAGGGCATTCATATGGGCAGCCTGGCTTCACATTACAGTGTCTTCATCCTGTCAAAAGTAGGCACGTGTTCGCCAGGATCTGAATACTAAGACTGCGAAGCTCCCCAGAGATGGACAGAGAAAGCGAACGCACAGGAAAGCTTGGAACTGTTGGCCACCTTTCTCTGATTCTCTTGTGACTCTTCAGTTATGAAATGTCCCTACTAAACATGCAAGGAAGGAGGGAAAAGCACTGATAATTAGCCTTTCAAATAGAGAGCAGAGATGAACAAGGGGATGCAGGCTGGTGGCTGACAGCTCCACAATCCCTTCCAGCTTTCCCTGCCTGCTTCCAGCCTGTCTTCAAAATTCTCACCAGTCAAAGCTTGGCTTAAGCATGGTTACTTTGGACATGATGTGAATGTCCCATGCAACTGGGCTCTCCCTTCCATACTTTCAGTGTGCAGAGGTGCAACCAGCAGCAGCCTAAACAAAATCACAGGAACCCTTCAAATTCCTGCGACTTGTAATCCTCCCTTGTTGTCTTGGAAACACGTATGTATTTGCTTTCACCAGAAATGGACAGATGGAGGAAATAGAAGCTGAGTTAAACTAATATTGCTCTGCGATCAGAATCTAAGGGATGGCTCAGTGACTCAGAGTTCATAAAGCTGCGACTTGGTCAACCTTGAGGCATTGTTCTTGTGCTTACTCTTTTAATGATGGACATTAGTGCAGTGATAGAGTGGGCTTCCACTGTAGTAGCTTGCATTGTAGTAGCTGACAGCAGTTCTTTTGAGGTCTTTCTATTAAGCTTTCTTGAGCATAAGGGAGAGGGAACCCTCCTACTGAGATCACCAAAATTCAGAATTACTCATTTCAGTTAGACAAATTTGTCATTATGCTCAGCTGTTACCAAACCATTTTCTACCAATGCAATCACACTTTCCTGCAATGCAGTCACACTTTCCTAAGGAGTTCTGTTCATCTCGAAGAAGATTCTGCTTTGCAAGGTCTTGTGCTCTTACTCTTGACTGCTATGAAGCTCCATGATCTGCTCACCTGACAGATCAGCATTTTTATGAGATACAGCATAGTTGTTGCAAAAGGCTTTGATTTCAGCATACTCAGAGTCTATGGCAAGTATGCTTTCCGCATGTACAGCATAAATAGTGGCTCTTAGGAAGCAGACACGGTAGACCTGCTAGTTAGTTTCTTGCTGAAAATGCAAACATGAAACAGGTGGTCCCACTGAAAACATTAATGGCACAGATGTATGTCGTGGAGGGGACACTGAGTCAGAGATATCTATTTGATCACACTAAACATTTGTCTTAATTGTTTTATCAGAGTTTGAAATGAATGTGTTGATTAAATGCTTCCTAGCTGCGTAACTGCTATGATTGTTGCACTAATGTTTGGAAACCAAACACTTCACATTGAACAGGTGGCATATTTAACCTCTGTCAAGTGACGAAGTTAGATTTGTTTGATTTGTCCTCCTGCAAAAGAAAAATGTGTTACTGCTATTTATAGCCAAATCTCTTTAATTTAGTAATATGATACTTTTTTGTGTGTCATTTTGTGTAGGAATGGTTGAAAGAATTCACCCTTTGAGTGTATGTATATGGGCCACAATCTTTTTGTTCGTTGTTTCGTACCTGTGTTCAGACTACACCTACAGGCTGGCTGCCACTTTCATAGATAGGTGGCTGTGATATAGACCAGGACTACATCCTGCTGGCAGATGGATGTGGGCTAAGGGGAGCATCGGCAAGCTTGGCCTCTGTGGAAAAGCTTCAGAAAAATATCCTTGTGATGTTGCGTTAGATCCTTTAAAAGCTGTGTTGATTTTAGTATGACATATCACTGCTAATCCTGAATATACTTATATTTTTTCTAATATGGAAATCTTTCCTGGCTTACACCAAAGCTAATAAAGTACCTGCTATAACTTCCAAAATTGAAATTCTGCATCTGTGCACACATTGAGCCCTTATTCTTAATCCAGCAGACTGTACTAGATCTCCCCTTGAACTGCTAGAATAGAGATGACACAAGAGCAATGGTTCCCAAACTTTTTAGATGCCCTGGAGACTGCTGCCTGATTTATGAATTCCAAGGGGTGAGGCTATAATGGTGATTGGGTGGCAGTGCTGTCTTTCCTCCCCCCCCACCCCAAAGTAGCAGCTTGTTTAATCCTTGATTCACATAGCCTAATCTGTCTTTTCAGTTTTGTGAATCTCCCAAAATTAGGTCATGATCCACTGGTGGGTGCTGGATCCACAGTTCGAGAACTGCTGCACCAAAAGATTTCATTTGAAACATGTCATGCTAAATTTATCTCCAATTTGTAATTTCAAGTAACAAAAATTGTTATCACTTTATAAACTTCAATAGAAACATGTGGCAAACCCACAGGTAGGATAGGCATATACATATTTGCTTTCTGTGTCGTTTTAAGGTCCACTTCTCAAAGGTCAACAGTCATTACATTCAAAAAGGTCCAAGATATCCCTGGTCTCAGGCCTAGGACTAGAGATATGAAGGCTCTGGAGAAATTCTGGAGAAAGCATTTTTGTTTTTTTCCAGAAAAATTGGAAAAAGAAAAAAAAGAAAAAATTGATTATGGAATATATTATTTTAACATGATGAATAAAATATTTTAAGACAAGGTGTTCAAATATTTTCCAAATAATTTAAAAATATGTATGGTATCAGATTATTCTAATTTCTGTGCACTGAGGACAAGCAAGTCCTAGGTTACAAACTGAACCCTCCAAAGCAAAAACTGGAGTTTTTTCCGAGTTTCAAAATTTCCAGAAGTTTTACATCTCTAACACAGCCTCTGACTCCTCTTGCTTCTCGCCTTCTTCAGACTCCTCCATCCTCTGCAGCATGTGAAAGAAACATGTTTGGAAACACATTAAATCAAGAAATAAACTGACATGTGAAAGGGTAGAGAAACTTGTTTCAATCCGGGCAAATCTTCAGTTTTTAGAAGTCCATAAAAACTGTGATAATGACAGACACAACAGAGTAGCTGGAGAAGCAGAGACTGAAACTGATACTGATAATTACAGCTCAGAAAATGATTCTGATTAAATTTCATGCCCATGCATTGAAACAGTCCCACTCCCTTCTATACATTTCCCCCCTCTTCAATTCTTTTTATGAGAATGGGGTTTTTTTATTTTTATTTACTACTGTGGAGAAGAAATATGAATAATTGTTACTTCTGGATTTTTAAAAATTGTTTTGTGGAGGTTTTTTTGTCCGTTCCACATGAATGAGTAAACAGTTCAGGAGATTGTTGCTCCATTTGTTACAATTACAAATAAATATGAAAAAAGTAAATTATGTTTGCAATAATTATTTGGATACACTATATTTTTAATATGCTAGTTGTGATAATTTTATGTCAAGTCAAATTGTCCACAGTCATATTTTATGTTCCTAACGTAACAGAATGACTTTCAATCTGGAAAGGAAAAAAAGTGATAATGTAACATTTTTTTCAATTTTTTCCAAAAATTTGTTTTCCCCTGAAAAATCCCCCAGAAAAAAATCACATTTTTTTTCCAAGCTTCAAAATTTCTGAAAATTTTACATCTCTACCTAGGACTCGCTGTCAGGGTGATCTAATCCTGTACTAGTATGGCCAGGCTGTTTCTCCTTACCCCTTGTCAAGCCCCAGCCTGCCCTATAGAGCTACTTGGATCTGCACCAGCTATTCAGTTGGCACACGTCCGAGAAGCCAGTGTCGGATTGGGCTGTGAGGTGATAAATCATTGTGATGTTAGATATTTTTTATCGTATTGGAATACCCATTTTTGGTTGCTGGTGAACCTGGGCAGTGGGACTGCAGACATAGCATTCAGGGTGGGTTAGTTCAGTGTAGTCATGCACCCGGTTCTCACCGGTTCCGAGAACCGGTTTCTAAATGAGCTGGCCCCGCCCACGGCAGCTGGCCCGCCAGTGCTGTCATGCAGCTGGAACGGCGTTCCGATTGTTACAATTAGTGGCCTCCACCCACTTAACTCATTGCTGGCTCCTTGTTTTTTTTGCTTCGGGTTTTTTTTTGCTCCGTTTTTTTTGCTTTGCACTTCGTGTTGGTGTGTGTGTTTTTTGCTTTGCACTTCGTGGGTTTTTTGTGTGTGGCTCCGTTTGTTAATTGGACCAGAAAACAGGGCCATTTCCCGCCCATTTGAATTTGAATTTCAATTGCAAGCAGAGGCAAATCTAAGGGAGGGCAAAGCTCTTAAGTTTTGAAAGAAGCCTTACCTTGCAGTGGAATCACTCCTCTCCTGCACCATTTTAGCCAATCCTCACAGGGAAAAGCAACATCTTGGCGTTGCTTACTGGTTACAGCAGCAAGGGAGAGGAGCAGTGGTGACATGGAGGGGAAAGGCATCGGAACGTGCATTCCAGAACCTAACCTTAGGGCTGGCTCCGCCCACTCATCTCTGGCTTTGTTTTTTGTTGTTGTTTGCTCCGTCCCCCAGCCTCTCTGTTAAGTGCTCCTAGAAATGCAGACCTCTCTCCCCCCCTTGCAGGATTGCCCCCCCAGCCTCTCTGTTAAGTGCTCCTAGAAATGCAGACCTCTCTCCCCCCCTTGCAGGATTGCCCCCCAGCCTCTCCTTTAAGTGCTCCTAGAAATGCCTTTCCTTTCAGACTTCCCTTGCAGGATCGTTGTGCATGAAGAGATTTTGTGTGAGCACAGAGCTTAGCATTGCTGCACTTCCTTGTAGCCTGCAATTCACTATATCGATCTTTGTGGAAGTTGATTTTCCCTGTGTTTGGAACTGTGGTGAGTTCTCTAGAAAAGTGTAAAGGGAAGATGTACATGTAGTTGTTGTTCTTTGTGGGTGTCATGAAATTGTGGTCTTATGTGAACCTGGTTAGTTGGGAGAGAACTACTCAAGTGTAAATGGCTCAGGTGGGGGTGATTAGTTCATTGATATAAAGTTAAAAGCCTCAGGGAATAGACCCCTTTGGCTGCTCTCAGGGAAGGTTAGCCTCACTATGTGCTGTGGAAGCTGGTTGTAGTCAGTCAGTAAGGTAAAAATCCTATAGGATTTTTTGTTGTTGTTTTTGTCCTTTGAGTTCCTCTCAGTTAAGTTATAAACAAAGGGGTTGATTATTGTCATTTTAATATTCAGGTTTTATGGTACAGAGCCTCTGTAGTTTATTTATAACTCTTAATATATGTCAATAAAATTGGGTTTTTTACTTCTGTTATTTGGCTTTCTTTTAAGAGGGATTTTTGCCCAGGAGCTCCCTTTGTTGTGTTGAGCCTGGGCTGGTGGCAGCGGCAGCTACACCTGAGGAGGGGAGTTACACCCCCCCTCAATAGGTTAACTAGATTTCCTCCCACAAGGTTTGTTGCTTTTATTGCTGGAATCTTAAATGATGTGGGTACTACTTTAAAGCAACATTATTTGACATAGTGAAGCACGAGATTTCTCCTGTCTCTCTTGAGAAGCAAGAAATTTCTTGTGAATATGAGACATAGTCTGTGACCATTCATAGGTCTACTAAAATGACATGCAGCATCCTGTTGGTCTGGATGGCATAAAATGAAGCTTGAATTGGGGATACTGTGGACTAGTAACTTGCAAAGTGGATCACTATATGATGTAAATCCAAGTAGGAATCATAGTTCAGTATGATGGTTTCTGTGAATTAAGCTGTTGTTAAAGGCTGGTTTTCCCTCCTGCCAACTCTAAAGTTTGCACAGCGTTGATTACCCAGCGCAGTTATTTACAGGTGATAATTATTATTAATTGGGCATAATCCAGTGTAATTTAAGTGCTTTTACATTGCATTGATTTTGAGTAGTCAAACATGTGCTTAACTCTCCCTCCAGTTGAAATCCCTAAGACATAAAGACTGATCTAAACTGTTTACTCAGAAGTCAGCCCCATTATTTTCAGTTGGATCTTCCAAAAAGACAGGCTTATACTTGCAGACTTATGCATATATTGCTGAATGGCTTACTCTTTAGAAAGTGTGTTTAGAATTTCAGCCTTGAGAACTATTGGCTGAATTCTGCCCATAATTGTAAAGATTATCCTATTTTCCTGTGTCATTGCATTCCTCCTACCTCCAAATCACTGACAGTATGATGGGTTTAGAAGACCTTGTGTACATTCTGAGAACTCTTTAGAGTATGGTCAGGCACACACAGCCCAAAAGAATTAGATTGGGAAGAGCTGATGTCCCCCTTCTCAGGCCTTCTTAACATGCTCTGAGCGTGATCTGGAATAGTTTGGGAATTGTTGGGTCTGCTTGATGACATCACTTCCTGCCATGACATCACTTCCGGCGGGCGGACCCCAACAAGTGCCAATCAAAAGTGAGTTCCTGTTCCTAAATCATTTGAATGACACCACTGCTTATGATGTCACTTCCGGTGGGCGGACCCCAACAAGTGCCAATCAAAAGTGAGAACCTGTTTCTAAATCATTTGAATGACACCACTGGGTTAGTTGCCTTTTGTTAAACACAAGGGATGCTTAAAAATACTCACTTTAAACCATGGCTTACTTTTATGAGCTTCAGTTTGTTATGGGCCAGATAGGTATGACATATCTGAATTGTATTATATATTTGAATACTGGCTGCTGGGTCTGGTCGTGCTAGGGAAGAAATGTGAACAAACTGTATGACTAAATGGGATGAAACAATGCCCATTCTGTAGGTTAGTCAACTTGACTTTCAGCCATATGTCAACCATTCAACAGACCGGTTGTCAGCCATTTCTTGTTTCGCAGTGCCGCTATTGCCTCCTTAAGTGCAAAAAAAGATAAAGCCCTTGTCCTGTGCTGTTGAAGTAGTAATAATGTGAGCATCTAGGAAGCTCCTATCTGCTACTGTTTAGATATCTTTTCCAGCCTAACAAGTTATCTCCTTAACTTGATTTAGCATTTTAAAAGCTTTTCTTGTTTCAGCTCCCCCTTTCATATCCCGGTGATGTTTATAAATATCCAGGCCAGCACTGCTCCTTCACTCCTGTTCAGTGCATGCGCTGGCTGGATCATTGCGGGTTTAAAATAGCAGCAGCCTGTATTCTGTTACTTGGGGAGTGTAGAGTTGGCGGATGTTTTGGAACACATTGGAAGCTAGCACGGCATTTATAGCAACTTTGTTTTTGTCAAGAGCTGCAGGGCACAGCCACCGGTTTCAAAGGGATAGCTTGTGGTGAACATTTTAAGGGTGTCACTTAACTATTACGGGATCAAACTTGAAGAAGATGAAAGCCAAATGTGTAAGGGAGTACATGACTTGACAGTTAGTGTGATTGTACTCATTGCATCTTGTTTGTTTTGAAAGGTACGAAGAGCTGGTCGGTCCTTAGAGAAGTAGCTACTGCAAGTGTACCAAATACATACAAAATTATGCACGGAAGGGAAAGAGTCGATAAAGGGATGTTCTTTTCCCTCTCTCAAAACACCAGAACCAGGGGACACCAGAACCAGGGGGCATTCGCTAAAACTGAGGCTTGGGAGAGTTAAAACAGATAAAAGGAAATACTTTTATCGGGTAGTTAATCTGTGGAACTCTTTGCCACAGGAGATGGTGATGGCATCGGATCTAGATGCCTTTAAGAGGGGATTGGACGGATTTCTGGAAGAAAAGTCCATCGTGGGCTATAGGCAATAATGGATTGTGCAACCTCCTTACATTAGTAGTAGGCTGCTTCAGAGTACCGGGTGCAAGGGAGTGGCAACAGTATGCAAGCATCTTATTGTCTCATGCCTCCCTGGGGCACCTGGTGGGCTGTTGTGAGATACAGGAAGCTGGACTAGATGGGCCTTTGGCCTGATCCAGCAGGGCTCTTCTTATGTTCTTAGAGGAGTAGCTACTGCCAGTATACCAAATAAATTTAGGTTGGTTTATCTTGGGGAAAAAAATTAACGCAAATGAACTTGGCTGCCAGTGGTCCAGTTCAAACTAAAGTTCCCTGAAGCTGTTCTGGAGATTGGTTCTCCAACAGGACATGTTACGAAGTCAAGGAGATCCTATTTAAAACGTCTAAAACTGCTTTCCGTAGTCACTTAGAGGTTGATGTTGAGACCCCCACTGCTGCAGGCCGGCATGTTCTCCTATCCTTCATGTGCTTAAGGAGGACAGCACTTTCACTTTCTGCTTGAAAAAAGGTGATCCAGCCTCCCCAGGCAATTATAGGCCGATTAGTCTCCTTTCTTCCATCGGGAAACTTTATGCCAGGCACCTGCTGAACAAGTTAACTGCCTGGGCTCAGGATAAGGCTCTGCCTGGTAGGGAATAAATTGGCTCCCACCAGGGCTCTTCAACCCTTGATCATGCTCCTTTATTATCCTTTATTGCAGAGAAATAGTCCATTTCAAGGGCAAACTCTGTGCGGCCTTTATTGATCTACGTGGAGCCTTTGATTCCATCAATAGAGACATTTTGTGGAGCAAGTTAGCTTCCTGGGGGATAGACCCCCGGTTACTTTTTCTAATCCGTAGACTCCACACTTCCAACTTCTGCCAGGTTCAAACCAACAGATCCGGATCCCTCTCAGACAAGATTCCAGTTACTAAAGGGGTTCGGCAGGGCTGTATTCTAGCTCCGCTTCTATTCAATCTCTTCCTGGCTGATTTACATTCCCAGTTGACTCATTGTGAAAAGCTTGCCCCCACTCTTAATGGCGCCCCTCTTTCCATTCTACTTTATGCAGACGATGCTGTTTTGTTATCCATTTCTAGACCTGGGCTGCGGCAATTGCTGACGGCGTTCCAATCATACTGCGTATCCAACGACTTAGAAATCAATACCGAGAAAACCAAAATTTTGGTCTTCTCCAGGTCTTGGAACCCAGTTCCTTGGAAATTTGGTAACAATTCTTTCCAACAAGTCAAGTCCTTTAGGTACTTAGGGATTACTTCCCATCATCGCCTTAGTTGGTCCCTTCATAGGAAATTGGCTATCTCTTCATCAACACTTCACCTCAATGCTGTTTCTCGATTCCATTTCAGCTGTGGTAACCAATACATTCCTGCAGCTCTGCAGGTATTCCAGGCCAAAACCCTGAGCCAACTTTTGTATGGAGTTCCAATATGGATTGAAGCTGCGAATTGTGAACTGGATCAAGTAGCAGCCACTTTTCTTAGGTGTATTTTGGGAGTCCCCAATTCAATTAGGTTATCGACCATGGCTCTGGAATTAGGTATCCATCTTCCCTCTACCATGGCGTCAGTGGTGTCATTCAAATGATTTAGGAACAGGAACTCACTTTTGATTGGCACTTGTCGGGAACCCGGAACCAGCCACGGAGCCCGTTAGGATCCGGAACGCCCGTTCTGGTCCGTTCCCCCTGAATGACATCACTGCCTTCGCCCCCCTAGGAATCCGGAGTCGCTCCCTTTAACCCTCTGTGTGCCGGCCAATCAAGAAGAAAAGCTCTTTGCAGAGGAATTGGGAGGGGGGAGGAGGGAGAGTGAAGTGGGCGGAGTCAGCCCTAATTTTAACTAATGGAACTGAGTTCCCCCCTCGTTCCCCCTGCGTGACATCACTGCATGGCGTGGTCTTTAGCTTTCAAATTCTGGCTGCGCCTCCATCTAAATTCCTATTCTGATTCCCTGCTTAATGACCTCCTAAAAGACCCTTATACTTCTAACTGGTTCAGATTCTTCAAAGCTAAACTTCAAACCCTGGGTATTACTCTGGAATCTTTGGCCGATATCAATCTCAACCGGGCTCACCTTATAATAAAGACCAGACTATGGGAAGTTGAAACTCATCTGCTATCCTCTAATATCAATCCCACTTGTTCCCCATATTATTTTGGCTTGTCCCCCTCTCTGGGTCGTGATTCCAACTATTTCTAAAATTAATAAATCCCAATAAGAGACGAGCTTTCATGCTCGCCAGACTTAATATCTTTCCTTCTATAGTCCACGCGGGTAGATTTCTAAACATCCTGCCTGGAAGCAGGATTTGCAAATTCTGCTCCCAGGAATCTGACACAGTTGCTCATATCCTGTGTCACTGCCCAGCCCACGGGACGTTGCGTGATACATTCTTAGACCCAATAGTATCCACTTTTCCTGGCCCTCCAGATGGCTGTTTGGGTTACCTTTTAGAAGACAGCTCTGTGGTAATAACAGATTTGGTTGCGGAATTTTTGCAAGAAAGTTTCCAAGTGTGAGGCAACACCCCGAACCAAGTTTTGAGAGTAAGAACAATGATGAGCTGTTCATGCTATGTTTTATTCCCTGTTTTAATTTTGTACTAATGCCAATAAAGGTATATGATGATGAAAGTGTACCAAATACATTGAGGTTGGTTTATCTTGGGGGAAAAAAATTAATGCAAATGAACTTGGCTGCCAGTGGTCCAGTTCAAACTAAAGTTCCCTGAAGCTGTTTCTGGAGATTGGTTCTCTAACAGGACATGTTATGAAGTCAAGGAGATCCTATTTAAAACGTCTAAAACTGCTTTCCGTAGTCACTTAGAGGTTGATGTTGAGACCCCCACTGCTGCAGGCCGGCATGTTCTCCTATCCTTCATGTGCTTAAGGAGGACAGCACTTTCACTTTCTGCTTGAAAGTCGACCATGGTTCCAGGCATGGCATAGAACTGTGGCTGACCTTTTTGAAGTGGAAATAAAAGCTTTCCTTTCCTCCAGCGTAAGAGAAGAAAAGGGAAGTCTGAGCGTGTGAATGTATGGGTTATTTACACAGAGGAAAAGCATGGTTGCTTTAGCTATTTTTGCTCATAGTGAGGCTTAGGGGAGGCTGAGGCTTCAGAGGTATTGGCGGGGATCCCTACACCCCCTGGAGGCTGGTGCTGCCTTAGTTAAGTAAACTCGCTTCCTCTGTTTGGCAGCAGCACAATCCTGGGGATCACGTTGTTATTACCATTCCCCCACCCTGTCCCTTAAGGGGGCAGCAACGGGTGCTTCCCTGGCTATTGGGTCATGACCCACCTGTTTGGGAACACCTGCCAGAAATGATTATCAATACATACTGAATGTGATAGAAAGAGAGAGTACTGCTGGTTGAATATCCCTCTCTGCACTGCTTGGGACAAGGTGGTGTCTGGATTTTGGGAGAATTGCATAAATATGAGAAATGCTTTCTTTTGTTCTTTTTCATTGCTACCCATACAGATGTCTACTGGCCTCTTTGTCAGTTTTCAACAACTTCTGTAGAGGTAAACGCTGCGGAACAGAGACTAGAACTTACAGCCCGTACCTGCAGTGTATGTGGAAGTGAGCACAAGACCTTCTAGTGCACACACTACAGAAAACACTACACAAGTGCTCCTTCACTGCATTCACACTTCCTCTGTTCACACTTGTGTTTCTTCTGCAGTCTGTGCTGCTTGCTTGGCTCTGCACTCTTCCTCTTTCTGCATTTAAAGTCTTAGACAAAAATTTTGTGGATTTTAGAATAGTCTGGATTTTGGATATCTTGATAAGGGATCATCTACCCATACATTATGAGATAGAATAAAATAAAAATTTATGAAATTGCCTACTGTAAGATGAGGGGATGGTTTATTTAGGATTAATGGGGGATGAGACCTATTAATGGAGAAGGAGAGGATTATCAGCTGTATTCAAAGGTGCTGAACCACTAAATCCCAGTTTCTAGATGGAGGGGCAAGCAACAGCAGGTCTCCTTTTGTACTTTTCTTATTTACTTCCTAGAAGCATTTTGTTGATTGCTGTTAGAAACAGAATGTTGGACCAGGGACTTCTTGGTCTGACCCAGGAAAGTGTTGTAAGTTCTTGCATGAAGTTCTTTGGCTGTTCGTGATGATGGCATGTATAGATGAGATGAGCATAGATAACAGGGCAATTGTGCTTGGCCATGCCCTTGGTGGAGAAGGTGCTCTCATTGCTTTGTGAAAAGCCAACTTGGCCTCATTGCTCTAAACAAAAGAAAATGCACAGTGCGCACAACTGGGCAGTTGGTGAGGAGGGCAGGAAAGGTGAGAGCAGGATGGAAAGGAAGACTGGAAAGGAAAGAGATGGAAGTTTGACTCAGTGGACAGGTAAATGGCTCTGGAATAACCAATGTCCACAAACAAGGCACACAATTTTAGTTTTGAATATATTATCAGTGACTACATTAGATGTCACCTGTGTTTTTAAAAGTTGGTCTCATAATTGCAGCAATTTTAAAGTTCATTTTTTCTCTCTCTGCTTAGTCATATGCAAGTTGAACTGATGAGATTGGCAGTTGTTCTGTGTTGTTGGGGGAGTCTCTCTTCAGGTGCCTTAATAATTTGAAATAGGCTAACAATGGGGGGGGTCAGACTTGGAACAGGTTGATTATACAAGAGGGACAAGAACTGAGTTCTAGCTCTGTGGCTGTGTCTTCTCAATTTAGCCCTAAATATATTTTGGTAGACGATTGTTCAGAACTCTTTGTTTTTATTGGCATGTAGTGGTATGTTATGCTAAATTGCATTTCTGTTATTAAAAAATAATGAATCATTGAAGAAACTGCCTATCAAATCCCTTATGGTTTCTGTAAAGGATAGCTGTCTACCCTTTCACAGCATAACCTTTTAACTCTAACGTGCTGCTACATATAACATGGAGATGTATGTTTGCTGGGGCCTCTGCCACAGAACAGAGGTACACTGAAGGCAGTTAGGGAGCTTCTGTGTAGGAGTGCTGTGGAGCTGGGAATGCCCAAAATGTAAGCCTCCTTATGGGTATTAGATTCATCATATTGAAAGTAGTCATGTGCAAGCAAGACTTGCACTGCTGTCCATTCTAAAGTTGTTCTCCCATCTAGCAGGAGGAGAAGACTGGAGTTGATGGTTGGACAAACAGGGAAGCACGAGCCACCACTGTCCAGCTTTCTCCATCTGTCGCTCATCTCTATTTCTCTAGTCTGGCCTTTAGTATCACATTGTTCCTGCTCCTCCCCTCTCAACTGTATGGGCGGTTAGAAAGATTAGCAGAGATCAGCAAGAGGCAGTGAGTGGCTCCTGCTTCCCCTTGTGTTTCCCAACAATCCATCCTTCCTGCTTTATCTTTCTGTCTGGGACAGCTTCAGAATTTAACAGCTAGAGCCAGGCTTGACATGTGGTTACATTCATGAGACGAATGTGTAGCCCAGCTTTGTGAGATACTTATAGAACCCTGGTAACAGCTGCTTTGTAATCTCCGGCCAATCTTGCATGGGGTAACAGTTATGGAAATGCAGGGTTTTTTGTGGCAGTTTGTATTAGATTGTGCATAGATTCAGACTTGCCAATTATAAAAAGGCACAGTTGAGAATCTGGTGCACTGTGGTACACTGTGTGACATGTCACTAATTTGATACCCCCTTTTGTCTTTTCCTTTTCCTTCCTCTCCCCCCCCAGCCCCGCAATTTATATTGAACCATTTGTCAGCCCTGGAACCTGATGATTTTAGAGCCATTTCTCACTGGCATTTTTCCTCTTTCTCCCTGTCCAGGAAACATTGTATAAATGTTATTTGTGCAAATGTTATTTGTTTTGAGAAGAGGTCCACAAACTTTGGCTGGGCTTGTTGATGAATAGTTTAGTCACTGCAGAAGTTTGACTTCATTGCTTCCAGCCCCGCAGAGGATAAGACACGTTTTTGGTACCGGCTTTCCCAATAAGGGGGTACGATTGTTGAATGAGCAGAGGGGGCTATAGTTCAATTTCAAAGCACTGATTCCAGGTTCACTCCCTATGCTGAAGAATTACTGTCTGAAAACTTGGAGAGCTTCTGTTAGTGGCAACAGAAATGAGCTACATGGACCAATTGTCTGATATGGTAAAAGGCAGTTTTCTGTGCTGATAGCAACCCTTTCCTTCTAACGCAGGGCTTGCCAGACACTGGCCCATAGGCTAGATCTAGTGCCCTGGCTAATCTCTCCCCTGCATGAATGGAGTGTTACATTCCCCGGTGTGTGTGTGTGTGTGTGCGTGGCCTGCATACTGAACCATCGCTTGCCCCAAAACAGCACTATAACCAGAGGCGTCTGCCCGGAAATCCAGGCACATGTCATGCTGGAGCAACAGAACCCGGAAGCAGCTGATGGGAGCGCAGTTTTGAGCTGTGTAGTAAGCAGCCTCCCCCAAGGAACAGAATGCTCAATTCATGTCGGAGAAGCCTTTCCTGGTGTGTAGCAGTCTCTGGTTTGGAGACTGCTGTTCTAACCGATGGCATGCATGCCGTTCCCAGTGCAAGACAGAGTTTAGAGTCATATTGAAAGAACCATTCAGTGATTCTTTTGCATATGGCATCATAGCAATTATGACTGTTATGCCGAAGTATATGGGAGGCTTTCTCCAGCTGGTCAGCAGTGACAATTGTATTTGTTAGTTCTTCATGGAGGGAAATGCTAAAGTCGGAGCCTGCCGTGATGGCAGTGACAAGCATGTCTGTAATGGAAATGTGCATAGCAATAGTACGTGGACAAAAATAGATGAAATGTTGTGGACGGTTAATGGTTCTCATGCCAGCTTGTTAGACCCATATGCAATGTTAAATTGCATGGATTTTTAGGCAGCGAGCTGTGTGTTGAAAACTTCTGTCCTATTATATGGCAACTGTATGCATAGTTCTTTTTTCTTATCCAGAAGATGGCAGGGTTGTCTGAAATGAAAAAGGCCATGAGAATAACCCTTCAGTATTGTAGCTTGAATTGTTTTCCTGAAGATAAGATCAGATTTCATGTCTGTCATGATCTCTTGAAGTAATGCTTCATGATGGAACCGAACTGTGTTGCTAGATTATAGTGCTTGACAGCATGTGCACGCATGCTGTTTGAAGAAGGAACAGCGTAAGACTAGTTGTCACAAATTTCCAACATAATTAAGAATTTAAATAAGGAAGAGTGTATGGAAGGGGATGGCCTTGTCCAATGATGATGATCAATGGCTAAATGTACTGTACACACAAAGGGGGGAAAATATGGAAAAGTTGCCGTCTTGCTTTTCAATGCAGAGGGTGCTACTAAGACCTTAAGACGATGATCAGAATATATGGTAATACCAGTGAGTTTTAGGTGAGGGCCGCTCCTGGCAGAACTGTGACAAAGCATTATATTTGAATTAGAGGTATTGATGCTACTTGAGTGTTCAGTTAACATTTGAACAGTGCAACCACTGTTAACCATAGTTAACATTATTTTAAGATGATGCCCCTGTTAATGTCCTTCTGATCCTCTGATCTCCAGCCAATGTTGAACTGGGCCTAAGGCTTATGTATTTTTGTTGTTCTATTTATTGCTTACTGTTAGTGTTTGTATGTCTGTATGCCAATAAAGGTATCATAAGTAAGTAAGCAACTTACAGAGTACGTTCTTAGCAGGAAGAAAATAGTTGCTGAAATATCCGTGTTTAGAAGGACAGTTTGGGACTACCCTGCCTGGCTTCCATCCAGTGATCTCTGAGAAATCCTAGCTCAAGAGAGAATGGATCTGTTCTTCACTGCCTGTTTGAGGGCATTTGAACTTTGAAAAATAAGCCCTATTGATGTGCCATGCCTGAAAGTTAACAAATGTGGCCTCCTGCTGCAATACCAATTTAACAGAGCACAAACACCCTTCAAAAATTAACTTGCCGTCTTTGAAAATGGAAAACAAAACACCCATCAAAGAGCTGCTTCCCTGCATCTTAAAAACCAAACAAAGCACTTGTCTTTGTTGATGGACATCTGTTCCTTGGCATCATATCTCACTATTTGGTTCTCGACAGGGAGTGGATGGGGATAGGCTTTTTATGTTGCCATTTGTCATGTTAGGCTGGATTTCAGACGTTCTCCGTGACAACTATCGTAAGAAATTCTGTATATTTATGTCAACTGACTTTGTGGGTTTTTTTGGTTGGAATGAGAAACTTCCTTCTACTCTCTCTGTGGCTATAAAGCACGCCATAAAAATGACTAGCATATGGTAAGAATTGCCAGCCTCTTTGCATTTAGTGGATTTAAATGTAGGAAAACTCCTTTGCGATTCCTTGGTGGAAAATACCATGTAGAGCACTTTGAATACACTTGGGAAAGATGCCTGGTTGCAGTGGAGAATGATAAGGTCCTGAGGAATGATGGATAAAGACTGGCTTTCCCTAAATGTGACTGTCATCCTGGCAATGGTGCATGGTCAGGATGACCAGATGTAATAACCACAAAGGAGGACACAGTACCCCAAAATGTAGGACAGTCAAGAAAAATGTAAGATGTTACAAAATTAAAGCTAAAAACGGTGGGGGTGTTTTGTCTTCCTTTTAATGCAACCCAAGGAACAACGGAAAAGCATGCAAGCAAGCGATGTGGGCAGCCACTCTTGATGCTGGCACCCCATGTCGGTCTTATAATAATAATAATAATAATAATAATAATAATAATAATATTTATATACCGCCTTTCTTGGCCATCAGATTGCTCCTTTGACTTTAATTCAAGGTGGTTTACATAGGCAGGGATTTTCTAAACCGCAAGGGTTTTTACAAATCACAAACAAAGTTCTACTCTTTCAAGAACAACTACATACAGATGACACTTTTATCATCCAGTCCTTCTTTCTCGCCGCATGATTGCCTTCCACCGGCTGATAATCTGCTTCTTTGCTCTCACCAAAGAGCAGCTGGCCATCTAGCACAACTCCCCCTCTCACAGGCAGCTGAGACGGCTCAGATCTAATCAGCCGCATTCTCGAGGTCTGCCGCACTCGGAAGCTTCCAGTGGTCTCAAACTAGCGACCTTCGGATCTTATCTTTGGGCAATTACTGCAGCTTTAACCCTCTCGACCAGACCTTCTGCCCATATTTGCCATATTTTGACATTTGCCCAGGACAGAAGGTTGAAATGTAGGACATGTCCTATAAAAAGAGGACATCTGGCCACTCTGTGCACGGTGAGTTAAAGTACTGGTGTAATGCTATGAGTGCTGATGCCTTGGTGCTGATATCGAGTGTGGTTTTGGCCAATCCAATATTCAGACCTAGTTGCATCATAGAACGTATTGGTGTCATAAGGCAACTCGGTTATGTGGAACTAGAAAGTGCCACTACCGAAAAAGAAAGCTCTCCCTGCCTCTTTGTGAAGGCCCCAGTTAAAGAAGCGGAAGTGGCAGAGCTCAGAAAGACTTTTTCAATTGCAGTGATGCACCACACTCTCAGGTGAAGTAGGACAAATGCTAGGTGAGATCGACCAGCGATCTGACTCTGTCAAAGGCAGATCCTATGCACAGTCACCTGAGAGTAAGTCCCATTGAATTAGGTGGAGATAACTTCTGTGCAGAAATGCATAGGACTGCACTATAAGGCTGCTTTATATGGGTGAGGTTTTAGCCTGACTTCCGATCATTGTTAAGAATGTAAGAAGAAATCGTCTTGGTTGAAAAGAAATGCACTTGGCATGGATGGTTGGAATCTATCATTTGAAAAAAAGCACATTTTGCCAAAAACTGCACTATGGCACAGCCAATTGCTATTGTCTTGATGGTAGGTATTGGCAAGGATGTCCACAGGGAAATGAATTCAACCTTTGGGATCAGCTCAAAGGCAATTTAGGGGCGGGGAGGGAGCTTGTCAATGTACCAGTGATAGTCACCAATTGGGATTATTGAAGAAGATGGCATGCTGTTGGTTTGGGCCTGTGTAGTTCACGTGTTGTAACATTTTGAGGATAGACCAACTTATACACAAATCAGTTATTAAATTTTTGTCTGTATGGACTGCTGACAATGTATGTCTTGAATCTATTCCTTTAACTTCATTATTTGTCACTAGGACATGTGTTTGTGATCAATCCCTGTTGCCAAATAAGCTCAGGCACGATGGGCCTTTTAAAGCATGTCAGGGTTATAACCCATACCCCATCCTGAGAGCTACCAGTCATTACTAATATGTTGGGCAGGAAAAATGAAATTGGAATTCTGAACATAACTGTGCCCGATCATACTGTCATAATTCAAGCCCTATTATAAAGGAAACTCATAGACATCCCCCTTAAATGTGACCCTACCAGTCTGCCATGTCTGTTCTTCTGTTTATGCCTGAGTTACAGCACATCAACTGAAGTGCCTCTTGCACATCAGTCCATGCTCTTGATAAATGAGACTCTAATGACTTCATTATGGTTAGATATTTATTCTGATTTTTGAAAATGAAAAGACTTGCAGAGATAAAATAACCGTGTGCATCAGGTAGCAAATGGAAAAGGCTTGTTCTAAAATAGCTTTATCTGAAATGCAGCATGATGTTGAATAAAATTTGAAAACCGCAATGTTACACATACATCCCGTAATAGAACATCTCTGACTGAAATGTGAAGGTATACATTGTAGTAATATTCTATGTACTGTTTCCCAAGAATAAATTGGCATCACTGTGTTCAGTGAGAGAATGCAGTGTTACAAAGAAGGTCTGCTCCATTGTTTTTCCCCTCGCCAACATAACATCCCAATCTCAGAGAGAAACGTGAGTACAATTTAAGGAAAGCTTTCCTGGATCAGACCAAGCAACTTTCTAGCTCAGTCTTTGTTTTCAACAAAGGCTGGTTAAATGTTTCTGGGAAGCAAAGCATAAAAGCAACAGTATTGCTTTTGTGTGTGTGTGTGTGTGTGTGTGTGTGTGTGTGTGTGTGTGTGTGT
>JAJKFI010000058.1:2238266-2272277 GCA_029204185.1 Lerista edwardsae | reverse complement strand
TGTGTGTGTGTGTGTGTGTGTGTGTGTGTGTGTGTGTGTGTGTGTGTGTGTGTGTGTGTGTGTGTGTGTGAAAGTGAGTGAATAAAATATTCAGTTTTATGCATTTCTGGAATTACTGTTGAACATTACCTTGGGTGACCTTGAGTGATAGTATTTTTTCCTCTAAAATATTTGATTTTGCCTGTCATTATGGTCAACATCATGCATTGGTATGGGTTTGGAACTGGAAAAACCGCAGTGCCTGGCCAAGTTCACATAGAGGCCCGCACACATGTATATGTGGCTTATAATAATGTGCTCAACTGCTTGTCATGCCTCCAGCTTAAGATACCAGCATTAAATTTTCTTCCGTTCCCAAGGGAAGACACATTACTCTATTGGTGATAAAACATAAATCAATGACAACATGCATAAAGCATCTAGCTATAGCCATTACATGCAGTAAGGTAGAGGTAAAGGTTTCCCCATGACCAAATGGTCTCGTTGTGACCGACTGTAGGGGGTGGTGCTCATCTCCATTTCTAAGCCTATAGAGCCAGCATTTGTCCGAGGACAAGCTTCCGTGGTCATGTGGCTGACATGTGGTCATGTGGTCATGTGACATGACATAGTGCACAGAACGTCGTTACCTTCTCACCGAAGTGGTCTCTATTTATCTACTTGCATTTTTAGGTGCTTTTGAACTGCTAGGTTGGCAGGAGCTGGGACAAGCAACGGGAGCTCACTCCATCACACTGTCTTGAGCTCCCAACCTTCCGATCAGAAAGCTCAGCGGCAGTGGTTTAACCCGCAGCGCCACCATGTCCCTATCACATGCAGTACCGAAGTTAAGAAAGCAAGTGTCCTGCTGAAAGACTTCCAATCTAGATATCATTCCTATAGGACTTCTGACTGTAGAGTTTGCTTCACAAGAGACACTTCTATTTACTTAAACTTGAATTAGAGTTCTGACCTATCAGGATAAGCAGCTGCAAGCTCAAGGGTTCTCTTGATCTTGGAAACTGGCATGTGTTTCTAGTGCTCGCCTGTCTGTTGGACATACTGTGACACTGATTTTCTATAGATCATCCATGCTTAAAGCAAAAAAGTATTTTGTCACCTGCCACTCTTAGGTAACTGTGTATGTGTGTATGTGACACAGACTGGAAAAAAAAAACTTTCAATTGGGAAAGCAAATCAAATCGCCAAGTTTTAGAACCCTGGCTTCACTCAGAGTTCAGTTGCTGAGAGGTGATTATACCATTGATAGATTAATTCATCCAGTTTGAAGGGAAGCATAAAATTGGCTCCATTAGAGATCACGGATGGTAGCTGAGCAGGTTGGGGGCTGGCTAAGAAAGGTCTCAAAGCAATATGCCTGCTTGATATGGCATGTTTTGGCTTGCCTTGTCACTTCTGCGGGATTCACAAGTTGTGGATTTTTGTTGCTCTATCAGAAGCTGCCACTTGAACAGAAGTAGCTCTTTAAAGGCTTCTCTCTCACACTCTCTCTCCTCCCATTGGACCGCATGAGTTTTAATTTGTCTATCCTTAGCAAGAGAGATGCTGTCATTCTAAAAAGCGTGTCCTGGTATTAAAAAGTTTGAGAACTACTGATATAGACAAATCCTTGGTTAATGGAAAGAAGCTGAGCTGAAACTCAGTCTTGCATGAAGACAGTTTTCCTCTGGGACGGGGTTACTATAAATATTTCAAATGAACATCCATGATCCTTAAAACCCAATATATTGCAACCTCATTGTAAAAGTGAGTAAAGTAGCTTGATATTTTATCTCTCTCAACATAAAGTTCAAGTTTCTTCAACTGCATGCATGTTCTTGTAGCCGTGACATATTGATGTTGGCTGCTGTATACCATGGTAATATGTGCGTTTAGGCTTTCCATTTTACTTTGTGCTAAACTGGAAGTAATGAGGGAATTCCTTAATAGTATCTTGTGATGTTTGTTTTCCCCAGAAAGCAGATGTATTGTCCTAACTTTCCCCTTGCACTATGCTCCAGTTGAAATCTGCCCCTCTAGCTCTGTTTCTTTAAAAATGGTTCCAGTCACAGAACACCATCAGTCTTGTCTAGTGGCAACTGATGCCATTAGTCTCTCATGAATTAGTAAAGCGCATGATGGCATGTTTCAGAAATCAGTTCAGAAACCACTGATGATACCGAGCTCTAACACAGATTGAAGTACTGGTACCCAAGAGAACTGAAATTGATGCTTTACCTTACTGGCCTTCTCCACTGGATGTGTCGTGTTGGCCTATAAAATATTTTCCAGGCTTCCCCTCAATACAAATAGGGCCACAAAGCTAGCCAGGTTGTGCTGATTGCATCTCTTAATTGCGAGATTCTGACTGTTCCTTGCAAACTGATGTAAGACATTCTGGCGCCTTCAAATAAGGCAGTTTGGACTGTCAGCTGCAATGTTCTGAACGTTGCATTGAGTTTTTAAAGCAAGTTGGCAGTTGCACAAAGGCTGCTTAGCTATCTCCACATTGACACTTTGCAGTTGGGTATAATCTTGCTCTCCACTGAATGACAAATGGCTGCATGATTGAATCTGGGCAATAAATTAGTGTAGTGCTGGAATATTTTTTATGTTTTCCTCTGAGAAGTACAAAGCCTCACATAGATCGCTAATTGCCCATATAGTGGGCATGTGGAAAACATCCTCTGTTGCGCATGTGTCACTGTAGCTAGTTCTGGGGTGTAGTTAATGGTCTTTCCCGAAAAAAAAAATGAGTTGGGTTACTGTAGCTTATTGCAAAATAAATAATTCTCGGTAAATGGACGGCAGGAATGGAGTGCTGGCTGTATTACTTGCTACGTTCTGTGATGATTTCAACTCGAGTTTCATTTGGAGACAGAAAAGTTCCAATTTGTCAAGCTTACTGTGTGTCCCATCCATCTTCCCCATGGTGTTGATGGGTGCTCTTTGTTCTAGCATCTGAAACTGCTTTTTTTTTTTTAATACTGTGAAGTTTCTTCCAAAAGAGTTTTGATGATCTGTTTGAAGATTTCCACCACATATCTGGCGAAAGCTGAAAAGTAACTTTTTTTCAGCAATTGCCTCGGAGAAGTAAAATTGCCAAAACAGTTTTTCTTCTTTGCTCTTGCGTGTCAACACATTTGTCTTGTTTTGAAAGCACCACAGTGTCTGGCAATGATATGGTACTCATTACAAAGCAAGTGGAACGAGGGATGCAAAGCTGAAATGGATGAAAGCGAGGTTCAAACTTCCTTTAGAAATCTCAAATAGAACTTGGCAAACGATCGTAAGCGGCTTTCTATTGTAGCTAGACAGGAAGTGTCAGACTCGATAAGTGACGTTGCTGCTTTGAAGCAGAAGTTGACGCTTTGGGGAGAGGTTTTTCCTTATTGTTAAAACTGAGACAAAATAACCCTCTGGCAGCAAAAGTTTGTCTCACATGAATCACTCGACAAGCTAAATGTTGTGAAAGCTCTTCGTTCAAGCTTAAATGGGAAGATGGAAATCTGATGATAAAGTGAAGCATCATGCAAAATACTGCAATATCTTCACCTGGTCGGGTAGCATTTTAAAGAGAAACCTGGCTCACAGCCCAGTGCCAAGACCCCATCTACGTTTTGGCCATCTGGATTGAACAGCGGAATTGATGGAGTCTGACCTGTGCGGACCTCAGTTGCTATATCTAATGGGCCAAGTCTTACTATTCTAAGAAAGCAAAGACATTTCAGATGTGCTGTTTAGATCTGAGAGATCAGAAATCATGATTATATACTGGCAGTTACAATGATGTGTAAACACAATAGATGCCTATTGATGCTTGGAAATGGTCTGTGAAACCTTTGGGCATATTGCAGCCCAATCGTACACATATCTACTTAGTTCCATGACAGCCAATGGGGTTTACTGCCAGGTAAGTGTGGGTAGGACTGTAGCCTTTGGGCCCAATCCTAGTCAACTTTCCAGTACTGATGCAGCTGCAGTACAGCCCCAAGTAAGGGAATAAATGTTCCCTTACTTTGAGGACACTATGACTCCCCCCCCTCCACTGCAGAACGCAGTGCATGCATTACTGATGCGGCTTTATAAGCTCTGGAAAGTTGGATAGGATTGGGACCATGATCTTTTAAGGTTCTACATGACACATTTGTTAGTCTTCACCATTTTTTGGGGGGGAGAGAGAAATTGACAATATGTATATAGTGGATATATGAATGTAGGAGTACATTCCTAGCTTGCAGTGGAATGTAGAATTTTTCTGTGACTTGGCTTGGTATTTCGTGTTGGTACTGAAAATCCTGGGTGACGTTTTTCTATATCGCCTACTTGATGGCAAATGTAGCCACATCCCCATTCCCTTGGCAATTCAAACATATCAAAACAATACGTTATCTCAGTAAGTGAGGGATATTATCAAGAGCGAATATAGTATGAATCAGGCATGTACCTTTAGCTCAGGGTATTCCCATCAAGTTTCTAAATGCTTCAAAGTGTTCACTGTAAAACAGAATGGGATTTCTCTAAGACCAGAAATTGTCAAGGATCAATGTTGTCTGCAGACAGTGCTGAAACGCTATATGTGCTACTCGGCCTAGGTACAATTCCTCAATGGAAACTTGACAAGCAAATTACCGTATATAATCATGTATAAGTCGAGAAATTTATGCCTAAAATTTGACTAGAAAAACCTGGCACCGACTTATATTCGGGGGAATACAGTAAATACCTTAAAGTCACATGATGGGTGGATGGCCTAGCTGTCCCAGTGCTTGTAAGCCAGGGAGCTGCAGAGCCTTCTGAGCATGCTGCAGCCTTTGGTTCTGCAGCCATCTCCAGTTTGGAGACGGCTGGTCTAAATTGTATTCAGAAGGTGAGTGTTAAGAACAATGACTTGTCTCTGCTGTGCCTGGCTATACTGGCAAGCCCAGCATGGTCATGATGATGATTCCTCTTCATTTGGTTTGAGACTGGGTGTGGTGGTAACATTCAGCATATGTCACATTATTTTTTTATACCAACCTTCCTCTGAGGAGCTCTGAGGGGTACATGGTTCCTTCCCTCCTGGTTTCCTTATGACCACCCTGATGAGGCTGAGAGACAATGATTGGTCCAAGGTTACCCAGGAAGCTTCTTGGCTGAGTAGGGATTTGAACCTGGATCTTCCACTTCTACATCCAGGTCCACTACATCATCCATGGATAACAGACCACCCCTGTGCGCGTACCCATGGTTGGAACAACCGTATTTCACTGCAGCTACATAGTTCCTGGTTGTGATTTTACCCCTTGAGAAAAATGTTTCATAAAATTATATGGAAGTACCTGAAAATGTTCCCCGCTCTTAGCACTGCAGCATTATGTTCATCATGGGAAGATGGTGTGTGAACTCCAAAATATTTTCTCAAAATCATGTGGTGATGGAGGTTTGACAGGAACAATTTTTTACAAGTGTAATAGAGAGCACTTTGAAAAGCATGAACTTGAGAGAAATGAGAAGCTGTCTTCCTCTGCAACAGTTGAGAAATTGATTGTTGCAATTGCTGCAAGAACCTGGCTCATGACTTGTAAACACAAAGCTATGAATTATTGCATTGTGGCTTAAAGCTCTTTTGAATGCCGCCTTGTATGCTTTTAGGATGGAATTTTAACTCTTACAATATAATTCTCTCTGAACAGCCCCGAAGTGGCATTGTGCTACCCACGGGGGAGGGAGTGCTTGAATGGTAGGCATAGAATGGAGAGTGGGAATTAAAAATGTCTGTAGGCTGAAGATTGGAAGCCTGCAACAAAAGCCAGGATCTGAAACAGAGAAACTATGGAAATTAGAGCAGTTAATGGAGGTCACCTTGTGTTTGGCTTGTATTAAGCTATGTTTTTCCCTTCTCCCTCCAAAAAAAAAATTGACACTAACAGCAGGTAAGGAGAATTCATAATGTGAGAAGACAGAGCATTTAAGTCTTAAAGTGCATGAGTTTGTTCAGATTAGCGCATAACTGATTTCAGAGAAATATTCGCTTCACAGCAGATGCCAGCCCAGTTTGTGCAAGTGTTTCAGTTGATGCTTGTGCTTTTAAAAGGTGCTCGAGGGACTTCAGATATCCGGCTTAAGGCAAAAGCAAGCATGATATGTGCTGCCTTCATGCTTCCAGGGTAATGTGCAAAAAAATGTAGCATCTCACCTTTCCACTGGGGATGTACATGCATGGTGAGAATCACATGAATCCTTGAAAGTGATGTCGTGGGTTGCTTTTTAGTGAACCGAAATGGAACATGGTCTGAGACCATCTGTTAATTTGAATCCAAACCACCACCAAGCCTGCCCCAAACAAAAGCTTCTAACCAGTTCAAGTAGGGCAGCAGTTGCCCTACTTTTGGTTGGAGGATGGGAGGGGGAAGGCACCTTTCAAGTTGAAACAGAAGGGCTACACATTATCACAACAATGTTTGCTATTGTCCTGCGAGGCTGTTTTTATTGACAGGGAGGCAGAGGGAGAATGAGGCTGAAAAGATGGTGACTAGATAACCAAGATGGAAGAGGGACTTGAAGGCTTATGGTCTTATGCAGCCCACTTTGCCGACTCTTGCAAACATAAACCTGCACAAATTATATTTGGATTGGTTCGGAATTATTGCAAGAGGTAGAACTATTAGCCAGTCATTTTTGCATTGTCAGCCAATCATTCAGCGTTGTTTGAATTGCTGTCATCAGGACGACAAAAGGTATAAAAGTAATTTGCATGTTGGCTTACTTGCAAGACTGTCCTCCTAGTTAATAAGGTCAGCTAAAAGAACAGGACATTAACACCAGCTATGTTTATCTAATGGCTGTGTCTGATAGGCTTTGGCAAACTCTGGATGTGAAAGTGTAGAATTTTGAAAGATCAATTTCGATTTCACTAAAATGCAACAAAGATTTGAATTTTAAAGCTATAGGTTTCAGCAGACACCTTTTAAAGCTATAGGTTTAAGCAGATACCTTGCTTTGAAAACCTCATTATTGATTGTAGGCTTTTCTCAGGCATGTCAAGGGGAACATTTCACAAGTATTTTTTTTCTTTTCAGTCTAGCAATGTTTGATGTGAACTCTGCAGTGTAAAGCTATGAATGTCTTGGTGACAACTTTAGATAAGACAACTTCTTTTTGGCTGAAAACAACATGACAATCTTCTGTGGATACCTCCAAGGCTTACTTTGATACAAAAGCACCACTGTGATCCATGCCCCAGTCTACAGTTCTACATCTTAGAAATGAATAGTGAAGGCAGATGTGTGTGAAATGTATTTGAACAGTCTATTTGCATTAGGGCAATTTAACTCGTCTTTAGAGAACTGATGCAGTTGATAGAACAGTAAAATATATGCCCGAAGCATCCTTCAAGTTAGATGCCCATATGCATGCAGCTACTGTGCAAGGCTGTGCTGGCAAAAGCTCGTTTGTGCAATGAGTTTAGTGCCTGAATCTGTGGGCAATTGAATAGAATGGCAACTGGATGAATCCAACTTAATGCCTGTTGCTGCAGGGACTCTAAAGCTGCAATCCTACACGCTTCCCTATTGACTGCAATTATACCTACTTCTGAGATATGCATAGTATAGGCTTGCAGTGTAAGCTATCAAACTAATGTCCTATGTGTATCCGTGAAGATGGAAATTTAAAGGTTTATGTTCTTTTTTACAGCCAAATTGTCTCTGATTTCTGTCTTGAGTGCACATGTATCCGTGAAGATGGAAATTTCGTTTATGTTCTTTTTTACAGCCAAACTGTCTCTGATTTCTGTCTGAGTGCACATGTGCCCAGTGTCGTATGGAAGAAGCATCATATGAATGTGCTATCGACGCTCGTGCAGAAATCCCAAACCTATTCTTGCTAACAGTAGAAGCCAGAAAGATTTTCTAGGAGTCCACATGAAGAGAGTGGTGGAAACACTGGGAGGAAAGTGGCAGACCCACTTCCTCTGCCCCGGGGCCAGGCTCTGCCCCGGGGCTGGGTCAATGATCTACACCCCCTGCTCTGGCTTGCCCCTTCTGCCACACCTCCATGCAATGCTCCCTTTTGGAGCTGTTTCAGTGCAGAGGCGGGTGGGCAGGCTGAATGCTGCTTGCGCAGTTTGCCTCTCACAGCTGCTTTGGCACTGCCCGCTCCCTTCCACTGGCACAGTGCCTGGGTGCAAATGACTCTCCCATCAGATAGGTAGGATTGCCACTATAAGTTCCTGATCTAGTTGGCATATAATGTGGTTATTCTCTTACAGGCTTGGTTGTCTTCCCCAGTGCTTAACTGAGAGGTGCCAGTGGCTTAGTCCTACCTGGGCACTGTAGCCTATGACTAGGGAGCCTCTGGTAGATGGCTGCTAGTGGTCAGTGATTGCTCAGTGGTAAGGGAAAAAACCCCACTGTTCGCATCCATGTCCTAGTTCATGGGTCTCTTTGATTTGACAGCCTAATGCTATCCTGCACTGGAACAGGCAGGCTGACTGGCCTGTGTCGTATCCAGAGCAGGGTAGGAAGTAGCTGAAGCGCAACTCAGAGTAAGGGGATATTTTTACTTGGATCTGCACTAGTGAATTAACACCTGTCTGGGTAGGAGTGAGGTTAGGATATGTCCTAGATTGCTCAGGCTGGTCCCACCCAACCCATGGCCCTGCCTTAAGAAGTAATGCTGCCGAATTGAAGCCAGGGGGTGGGCTTAGCAGCCATGTTGGCGTACTCAAAACTCAGATTGCACTGTTTTGACAGACTTATTTTTTGAAATCTACACAAGCAGAAATAAAACGGCCATGCCCCATAAAAAAAATTTCTGTTAATGTTCAGAATTTCATAAGTATTAAAAAAAATTACAGTAGGAAAATTACATTAAAATCTCTTCGTAACACAAGTAGTCAATATGAGAGGAATTCTTTTTTACTTCTATACTATTAAGAGTATTTTTTTAACTTCTACACTCACCCCCCCAAAAAAAAAACAAATTCTGTTAATGTTCAGAATTTTGAGAATATTACAGTAGAAAATGGAAGGCGGGAAAAAAAAGTGTAAATGGGAAGGGGGAAAAAAGGAGGGGGGAAATATATATATTTTTTCCTTCTAGACCATTAACAGTGGGTGTCAGAAAATGGTGAATAAGACTGCTAGGAACAACAAGAAATTACACAGCTTCAAAAATAATGCACTCACTGAATTGTAGTTTTATTGAACCGATGTAATGTGAATACATGAATCTTTCCGTGGAAATTAAATCCCATTTTTCATTCAGCGATTCGCACACCTGTATGCAGAACACGCAGGCATGCTTAAAGACGTTGAGATTAACTTTTACACGTGTGCAGGGAGCTTTTAATTCCTGAATTCGCGGCAATCCTCCTCCTTCGCGGCGATGATCTGAGTCAGCCATATTTGTATGCCCATGGCTTCAAGAATATGATGTCATGCCTTCTCCAGTGTATAATACCTCCATGGTCCCACCCCACTCCTGGGCCTGGTTTGCCTACTAGCCTGCCCTCCCCTAGCCAAAAACTTCCCCAGTTCTGCCCTAATGCCACCCTCTCTGATTTAAGGTCTAAAGCGGAGGCTGTAGCAGTAGCAGTTGAAGCAAACTCTCTCAGGGTAATGCTTGAATTACCAACTGCTCGCCTAGGGAAGAACTATTTCTAAATGCCCCCAGTCCTCTTAGAAACGTGTAGGGGTCCGCTGATGGGATCCTGTACTAGGAAGGAAAACAAGGGATTATGGAGTGTGGGAGAGAAGATGGCCAGATTCTACCTTCACTTCCAGCTTCCATCTGGTTCAGCTGAGGCTACGAAGAGCACTGAAAATGTGGTGGGACTGAGGTGCTATCCAGGCTGGGTTAGGAAGGAACCTGGGTGTGAGTTGGGAGGTTCAGCCAGACCCTGGTACACAAGCGCAGATGTGAGGATGAGAAATCTACTCCCTGCCCTTTGTAAGGTTCCCAGCTGCCAATTTGCCTCTGCCAACTTTTAGGCACCACTGGCAACTTAATTTTTTTTCACTCCTGCATAGCATTTGTTTTCAAATACTGTCATAGAAGGATCTGCACAAGTGTTGCAAACATCCACCAAATCTCAGAGTACTTCTTTCTGACCCTGTGGGGACCATCGGGTAGCAGAACTTGCGAAAGGGCTCCCAAAGGCTATGTTTACATTATCACTAATGATTCAAAATTAGCATTGGTAGTGTTTTTTTTTTTTAAGGAATCTGACATTGGGTCCCCCCCCCCCTTGAATGAGGACCTCCTAACCCCAAGAAACATTTTTGACTAAAAGAGGAGTTTCAGTAGAATTTAGCAGTGAATGCTGGCGTCTGTAGCATCTTTTCCCGATACCATGGCCAATCTGCCACCTAATTGGCTGCCCAGAGATACAAGGGTTAAAAGAACTACTTCGGGTTCAACAAAAATTGATGTTGCTTATAGAAACAAGTCTCTTCTAACTCTTCATATATCATACCTCCCATTGGAGAAAAGATGAAGACAGAGCAAATTAATTTCAGTAAAACCCAAACGTAAGGATGAATCAAGTAATTTGTTCTCCTTTCTCGCCCCCAGTTTGGTGATTGCTTTGAGCAGTGTTTCTGAGCCTTTAGGAGAAAATACTATTGGTTTTCTGATGACTTCAGAGAGATGCTGTTTCCGTTTTTCCCTTGGTGATTAAAGAAATGTCACCAAATACTTCAGCCTCTGAAGAAAACTGAGAAGCTGGGGCTATTCGTTGCTGGAGATGTTTAATTCTACAAATCAGTGGTTCCCAAACTGTGGGTCAGGACCCACCAGGTAGGTTGCAAAGCACCTAGAGCAGCCATATTGAAAATATGGGAAGATGGGATGTTGGAAAGGGGGAGGGCCGTGTGGTTGTTCTGCTTGTGTCAAGGTTGCAAATAGGCTTTTTTTTTTTTTACCGTTTCTGACTCACTCTGCTGTTAGAAAATGGCTGAGATATAACTGAACTTATTGTTGCATTCTCAGGAAAGCAGCTGGCTCTGGTGTCACAATAACAGCACTTCTGATGGGTCCCGGACAGATAGGCATTCTAAAAAGTAGGTCCTAGTGCTAAAAAGTTTGAGAACCACTGCTATAAATCATGATGTACAGGGCTGCTGCTATATGCGTACAGAGGAGGGCTGACTTGGGGAGCAAAGCAGAAGGTTAACAATTCCATAACCCCCACCCCCCACCCCCGCTCCATGGTGTGTGTGTGTCTGGAAATGCAAATGCACTAACGCTCACATCAGGTACATTTTGCATAAGTTTCTAGACAAGCTGTGAGGTACGTTCCTGGTGGGACCGAGGATTTTGACCTCTGTCAAAGTGTGTTCCAAGAATTCAAGGGAAGGATGTCAATCACAATTGTGAGAATGGCAGCGATTCCAGACTTGGCTTTTGGCAGTGCGAGTTGGACTGCAGTCCGTACTGCTGACCCTACAAAATGTGTAACTTGTGTTGGATGCAATGCCATTGAAAGCAAATGGGATTATCTTTAACTATTAAAAGAAGCTGGACACATGAGCAGAACATTTTCTCTCTGTACTGTTGTTAGAGGAATGATCAGTTCAGTCTATGGGACTGGGATTTTGCAATTGTCCAACTTTAATTTGCATTTAAAGGGGATTCTGTTTTCTTGGGGCCTATTTTAGAAGATTAGCTTTATTGAAACAATGGGGTTCCCTAAACCAAAGATGAAGCATGGGTATTTATTTTTTCCTCCCAGTTCACTTGTTTACAGGACACCACGTCAAACATGCTCAGAAGTACAAACTGTCACCGAAATGAAGCCCTGCTCAAAACGTTTATTAGTGTATCCATTCATTAGTGTAGATAGGGCAGTTTTTGATTTTGAAGGATTGCGATTTATGGCCCATTGCATGTTTTTTGCTTCAAGATGGTTGTAAAATGTGCTTAAGCACCAGCGTTTAAGGGTGGGACAAATAATAAGCCAGGGTAACTATTCTACTGTGGGCTATGATAGTGGGTCTGGTCCCCTAGCACTGGTTCAATATTGCATTGGCAGAAGGGTGTAGCAGTGTAATAGGATTAGATGTTGTGACTGCTGTGATCAGCAGGGCCAAGTGGGGCAGTTCTGAGTCATTTGCATATCTCCTTATTTGCATAGCATGAGAGGCGATTTTTAGCTGCTATGAAATGAAGCTGTGATTGCACTCTCGACATATTTGATTTGGGCTATCAAAGGATCAGTATCTTGATTCCCTGTGCACCATAAAATAATCATATCGGTCAACTACCGCATGCAGATACAGAAGAGAAATGAAGGGCCCTCATTTACAGATTCAACCCCTGCCTCAGCGCAGCTCGCTGAGATGCATAATGGTCTTCACAAAGTAATCTTGGGGCTTGACACAGTTGAGGTTTTCCCACGCAGCCTGAACTAGATTGCTTTTAGTGCAGAGAGTTTAAATGGCTAGTAGTTGGCCTTACAACCAGATACCATGTGCGTGCAGTTGGCGACTGTGCTCTTTGGGCAAAAAAAGTAGTCTTGTTGTATTTTGCAGGGTTTTTTCTTCTGAAAATTGCATTACCTTGTTGATGGCGGGGAGGGAGGTTTGTTTTTTTTTTGATGATCCACTGCAAAGCAGAAAGGAGTAGGCATGTCTGTGTGTGTATATGTCAGTCTGAAACAGAAGAGAAAGGAAAGGAAAAAGGTATTGCTGGGTGGTGCGTTGCTGTTGTGGGCGGAAATGACTGTTGAGCTGAACTTTGTGAGCAGAGAACATATTGAAAGAAACAAGGGCAACCTGCTGCTATTTGTAGATGGGGAATCTCTTCCTTCATTTTCATAGTGTTTTCCACTTGGTCTTCCCGCACTGTCAGGTGTCTATAAAAAGGCCATAGCGTTCAATATAACCTTACTTGTCTGAGCAATGTTGGTAAATGCTGAGGTTTTTTAAAAAAAATTTCCTTTCGAAAAGTGCTTGTACAAATGGAGGCACATTATACCATGGTGGGCTGGCCCACATACACTGTATTGTTGTGCTACTGTACTCTATTGTGCTACTGATTCATAGAAATGTGCATTCCTATTAACAGGGATGCATTTAAGCCAGACTTTTGCACTTGGGTGTGTCCTTCTGATGAGCAATCAACCTTATTTCTTTCCTTGCTCGCCACCTAGCTGGTGCAAGAACTTGCAAATCCAGATTGGCTAGCTATATCCCTAGCTACCTTCGTGACCTGCAAAGGCTTGGCCTCAAGGAGTCTAAAAGGTTCAGTTGGTTTAGATTAGAATATGACTGTCTGATGGAGTAGCCAGAAGTCGGTTACACCAGTGTTTATAAACATATGTTAGCATCCTGTTCACTTGTTGGTGTAATTCATAGTGCCAGTTAGTGACTTGGTTCATCATATTTTTCATAATGCTCTCTAAGCCCCCCTATGCCTTCCCTTGGACATGAAGACACTTTGATTGAACAATGTCTAACCTATCTTCAGAGGTGTTGGAGCAAAGCCTATTCAGTTGCTCATGCAGCTTATATTTGCACAGGTTTCTGATGGGTTTTACTTGGGTTTGGCATTAGGTTAACTAACCTTGTTTTTTATGGTGGTGTTATAATACCCCTCAAACATCTGGTACTTGACTGCATTTCTGGGGGAAAAAAAAAACCTTAGTAGAAGACATTATTGTTTTAGAACAATGGCCTTCGCCCAAGTGAGAGAGCAGCACGCGTGCGTTCAGTTTCTGAAACTTGAACAGAAGGCTGGTTATCCTGCATTGACAGTGAAGCAAAAATGATGGTGAACTTGCTTGAACATATGAAGCAGCCACTTCTGCCACCTGGAGGGGTGACTCCTGGCATCACCTACCCAGTTTGCGGATGTGGAGGTAATTGGAGACGACATCACCATGTTACTGCAAATTACTTCTGGGTTGCCAACCAATCAACGAGGCCGTGTGTTCGCTGTGCTCTGATCTTGGAGTGCAGCAAAAAAGCTGCAGAGTTTGCTGATCGCTGCACTCCAGGCTGTGCTGCCCCAAGGCAGTGGCACAAGTTAGTGCCAATGAGGAAGAAGGCGCAAGGGGCGGTACGCTGCTCCCGCCTTCCTCGTGCCATTCCATACACCGCAGCCTTGATGCTCTGATCCCTATTGGAACACCAAGGCAGTGGCGTGAGGAAGGGGGCAGCGATGAAGGAGGAGAAAGAGGGTGGCAGGGTGATCTGCCTTCTGCACTCTTCCTTTTCTTTCCTAGCTGCCCCCTTCCTTTCATGGCAACCTCCTCTTAGTCTTTCTAAGTGATCCCCATTGGAATCAAAACCCGAAGAAGTGGTGGATGCCCTTATGGCTGGGCCTCATGTGCATTCTGTGCATGATGCACCAACATGGAACCCAGGGCAGCCCTCCCCCACTAGCAACGCCACTGTACTTAGTCAGACCATTGGTCTGCCTTCTTGAGCCTGTATTATCTGTTGTGACTGACTAGCAATGACTTTCCAAGGTCTTAGCCAGATTACCCATTTCTGCTGCCCGATAGCCTGTTTTTAGGGATTGAACTTGAGGCCTCGGGCATGCAAAATATGTGCTGTACCACTAAACTGAAGACTCGTCTTGCGTTTCTAGAAACGTGCATTCCTATATGCATTTTACCCAGACTTTTGCACTTGGGTGTGTCCTTCTGATGGGCAATCAACCTTTTTCTTTTCTTGCTGTCCACCTAGCTGGTACAAGAACTCACAGATCAACACCAAATATTTTTGTCTTTTCTTTGCTTGCTGTCCTTGCCACAGATGTGTGCCACAGATCTGAAACATGCTGTGGGTGACAAAGATGACTGCAAGCATTTTTTTTGGCCAGCTCAAGCTGTGTAGGCAGCAAGAACTGCTCCTATCTTTCTTGTGTTCACTCCATGATGCACAGTAAAGGTTTTTATTTTTAAACCAGTATTTGCAATTCAGTGTTTCTTCGCCTCTAACTTTATATAATGGAACGTGTATTGCAGTGCAAATATTTAGGCGTTTTTGAAAAGGTGGTGAGGAATTTCTTTGCCTTTTTAAAACTTGAATCCAGCTTCTCATCTCTGCTTCCCTCTACAAGAGAGAAGAGCCTCCTGGTGTGCTGGGAGCTTTTTTGCTTGTGTATATGCTTGCTTGAGGGATGTGGTGGCTCTGCAGGTTAAACCACTGCTGCTGGGCTTTCTGACCGGAAGGTTGGAAGTTCGAGACCACATGACGGAGTGAGTTCCTGTTGCTTGTCCCAGCTCCTACCAACCTAGCAGTTCGAAAACACCTAAAAATGCGAGTAGATAAATAGGGACCATTTCAGTGGGAAGGTAATGGCATTCTGTGCACTATGGCATATAGTCATGCCAGACACATGACCACAGACGCTTGTCTTTGGACAAACGCCGGCTCTTCAGGCTTAGAAACGGAGATGAGCACTGCCCCCTACAGTCGGTCACGACCAGACCATTTGGTCGTGGGGAAACCTTTACCTTTACCTTTTATGCTTGCTTGACAGGCGTTACGTAGCCAAGGGCAATGCAGGTTTGTAATGCTTGAAAGGGGTCCTTGCTCAGTTCATGGATTAAGAGATTGTTGGTCCAATCCTAACCTACCTGCGTGTTGGTGGAGCAGGTGCTCCACTGGCACAAGCTGTCGAAAGTGTCATAAAGCACTTCTTCAAGCCAGCAGGAAGGCCAGAGTGCAGCTTGGGAGATGGAACAAAGTAGGGATGGACTTGAGGGAGGTCAATGACAGGGGTGGGCTGATCAGGCCTGGGAGGAGACTGGATCGACGACTTCAGCATGCATCATGCACTCTCTTCCTGGTAATCGGACATGGATTAACATTGACATATGCTAACTATATGACTGGCATATGTCTAAGTTGGCCTGTTCTAGCTGCTTAGGGTTACCCTAGGTAAGGGGAAAAATGGCCTCTTACTGTGAGAAGACTTCCAGCAGTCGAAATTCCTGTGTGGGATGCAGCGGAAGCTACATTGCTGCTGCTGCTGCTGCTGCATCGGCACGAAGGAATTCAGGTAGGACCAGGCTGTCTAGCTCATAATAATTTCATCGTGTCAATAGACAAATGTTGATTGCTTTAACGTTTTTACAAAAGGACACAAGGTAAACTGTAAATTGCCCTCATCTTCTCCACCTTCAGTCACAGCTTTTCCCAAGAGCTAACGCAGAAGGTAACAAAAGAAAAGGCAATATCAGGGGCGAGGATGATTGCAAGGACGACAGGAGAAGGCGAGGCACTGTTACATGTTCCCGTTGCACAGAGATATGTGGAAAACAAACCTCAGGTTCTTAGGTTGTCTAGGCAGTTGCACTTAAAGGGTATTGTGCCTGCCTCAGGTGGGAAGGTTAACGTGCTGAAGGAATTCTGTCCTCTCCCCTAATAGGAGGGCTTCACCTTTCCTTAAAGCCATAACCCCTGTTTAAAGTTGAACCATTCTAAGTGGATTTCTTAGCATCTTTAGAAACTGCTTTTTTCTTGCCTCTGATTACAAGTATATTTCCCCTGCTTTGTGTTTTGCCTATTTTGCTTTTATTCAACTCATTTTCTGTATTTTAAAATAATATTACCTGTCTTGTTAAGGGAAGTGCCAAAGAGCCATTTGCCGACTTGTGTTCACATAGATGGCTTGAGGCACTGCTATGAGTACATGGGGAGCATGAGAGCGTGTGACTGGCCTCCTCCTCCTTGTCTCCAGCATTGAGGGAAGCTTAAATTACTGACTAAAACCTGGGCTGGGGAGGGAAGCTTGAGGTAGAACCAGCGATGGGATCTACAAATGAACAAGGGGAATGCTGGGCGGGACTTACGCGGGGCTACCACGTGATTGGCTGCCTGTCCATAGCGTTCTGCAGCTGTCCTGGCTTCGGGGGGGGCTGCCCCCAGTTAGCGTGCCCCCCGCTGCTCGCCCAGGCACCCAGCATCTTCACCTGTCCCCCGCGGCGAGCAGGAGCCCCCCCGAGGCCAGGGCAGCCGCAGAACACTACGGACGGGCTGCCACTCAAGCGGAAGTCTCACCTACGTCCCTCCCAGCGTTCCCCTTGTTCATTTGTAGATCCCATCGCTGGGTAGAACCACCTGCAAAACTATTCTCAGGGGTCAGCCTGGGATATAGCAATAGAGTCTGGCCACGGTGGACCTCAGTCTCCCCACCCCTGGAAGTGAACGAGAAGCAGGTTGCATTGTGGAGTGCACCTGTCTTTCCTATCCACACAGGCCATTACCTAAATCAGGAGTCTAAAATCTTTTTGGCATGAAGGCCGCATCAGATTGTAGGGCATTTCAATGGTGACTGTGGTACCTGTGGGGGGGCTCTGGAACAGAACCCCAGTGGATACTGAGGTTGCACTATGTTTTTCCCCCCTTAGCAGATTGCTGAGGGCCGGCCCCACCACCCGCCAAGAACCAGATAAAAATCTTCCGGCAGGCTGATTTGGCCCTCGGGCCAGGGTTTGGAGATCCCTGATCTAAATTACCTGTTAAAATCACCAGAATTTTGCGAACATAGAATGGTTTGCGCTTGACACCCGAATGAGGACAATGCATCAAGTGTATATGCATCAAGTGAACAGTTCCAAGTGAATGTATTTGAGAACGATGTTGCAAAGACAATGCTATTGCAAAGAAGACCTGATATTCAGTTGCTGTTGACTTGACCTGCAAAGGTGGATCACCCAGAGGAGGACCATTTTTGTTGATGATCAAGGGCAGGGATCTCCAAACTTACAAGGGCCATATAATATATTTTACACACTTTCGCAGGCAAAAAATAAAAAATAAAAATCAGTTTCATAAATGAACGAATAAAATCTACATGAAAGAGTAAGTTTTAACTGGATCTTTTTTTTGTAATCAGTATGATATATTTAGAGCAAAAGAGAAATATGACAATTACCAAGGAACAATGCCATGCTTACACTGAGAAATGATACATAATGGGTAAAAATGTCAAACATTATCAAGTGCCCTGACAGAACAAACACAAATTGCTGCAGGCCAGATGTGGCCCCTGGTTGTAATTTGGAAACCCAGCGATCTCCAACCCACAAGCCGGATCCAGTGTCCACTGCCTCCCTCTTCTGGGTGACCTGTGACCTTACTGTTCCACTGGAGACTGAAGTTGAAGCTACAGCCTCCATATGTCTCCATGGCCAGCCGCTTCTGGGTTCTGTCACTCCAGGAGGCTGAGCACCTGGTGTTCTAGGCCGGCGCGGCTGACCGCAGTGACACTTCGGGGCTGTAATTGCGGCTGCAACTTCAACTCTCTGGCAGAATGGTAAGCACAGATTGTTCAGGGAAGCCTTTTGGCTGCTGCAGCCATCTCTGGTTTGGAGACCACTGATGGGCAGGAGAAGGCATCAGTATTCAGGTACTCTGGGCCCTATTGCCATTGTAAAGCAAAATAGGCACTTGAAATTGCACCCAGAAGCAAACTGGGATTCAGTGTGGTACTTCAGTGCAAACTGGACCTGTTCATTAAGGTGGGTTCCTGTTAATGACCTCGTCATACATTCTGCAGGATTGATTTTTGAATGATCTTTGAAAGCAGTTCCATATGTTACAGTCCTCCAACCTGAATGTCAGCAGGGATTGGATAAATTTTTTTATAGTTGACACACTTGCTCTTTAGCTTATTTTTGGCATTCTAAACACTTAGCCAGCAGAAGGCAAACTTGAAAAACAACTTTGCAGTGTGAGTTGGAAAAAAATAAGTAGGGTTTTTCAACCCTACTTATTCAAGAAGTCTTGAATAAGACTTCAATGGCTTATTCAAGAAAAATATTGACCCTCCTTTCCCCTCTCTTCTTTTCCTTCATGTTTAAATAAGTTGAATTGATGATGTGTTGCAATTAAATTGAATCTGACCTTCAAAAAAATCTAAGCTCAATGATTGAAGCCTACTCTCTTCTTTGTGTGTATTAAGATAGAACTGGGAATGGGGGATGGCAAAAGCAATTGAGTTTAGGATGTGGAGATTCGTGGCTTGTCAAATGCAGCCCCTGGTAAGTGGGGGAGAAGTAACCTATCTTTACGTATTTGTCTTTATGCTTTCCATTAGAAAGAACACTGTATATGTAAAACATAGCTGTGTAGGGGCTTGGTACTAGTAGCTGAACTGGTACTGAAGTAATTTGCTAAGTGTATTAGGCCTTGATGTTGTGTATTCTCATTTCATTTTCAATGAGGCATTTAGGAGGACCCATCTGAAGTGGATGGAAATTATTGATCTCCATCTGAAACGTTTCTGTACTGTGTTGATTTGTAACAGACATGCTACTGTAAAATTTGCCATGATTTAAATGAGTCTAGCGCCAGTTGATTTGGCTGTTTCTTGCTTTTGAATGCAAGGTTTTTCCGCAGTTACTCTTGAAATTTCAGTAAAGCAAATTTGACAATTTCCTGAAGCAAAATCACCACATTTCGAAAGAAGTCAAAAGATTTCTCGCTAAGGCTAGTTGTATTTCTTAGGAGGACATGCTTAAATTTCTCTGTATTCTCTCTCATACAAGAGAGAGAATACAGAGAAATTGTGCCTTGACAATCATAGTGTCAGGGTGCTGTGAGATTAAGGCAGGCTGATAATCGCTGCTCTGGGCCAGTGTTGTAGTTGCTGTACCCGCAGAAGACTTCAAGGTTCCATTCATAGCACAATCTTATTGATCTCTTTAACCCAGTATGGTTGGCTCCAGAGATGGCTGAGCAGCAACTGTTGCCTGATGTCACCCCTCCCATCCACCCCAAGAAGGAACAAAAATGAAATCACTTACCTTGATCCTTCTTGCACAATCCTCTGTCTTGACAAAAGGAAAATGCTCAGCATTTTCCACACTTCCTTTTTCATTTAAGGGGACTGCAAGGAAGAGTCAGCTACCACCCCATCATCCCTCCTTTTTGCTGGCCCTTGCAGTTGGGCAAGCAAGTGGGAAAATGGATCAATGTATCTCTGCCTGTGGCAGGCTGGAGGGAAATGAGCAGATTTGGGGTGAAACCCAAATTTGCTGTTCCCTTCACTGCCTGCCGCCGAAACAAGCCTCCTCAATACCTTCATGACTGATCTGAGTCTGGTCTCATTGCCTGGATCCAAGGTTTCTGTCATGTGAGATTCTGTATCCTTGATCCTCTTAAAACAGGCAAATCTGTACTATTGTGGTCACTGTGGCTGAAGCAGTGAATAACCAGGGCAACCTGAGAGAAAGAAGCTGGGGGGTGTTGGCTTATTGGCACCCAGAAGTTCTCATCGCAGCCCTACTGAAAAAGTAAATGATCTGTATACCCGATCCATTTTTAAAAGCAGCCGTCAAACATGACATGTATATTGCATTTTAAAACAGGTAATCCTATTCTGTTAGGAAAAGTGCACTCATTTGGGAGGGATCCTGCACAGCTATAAGGACGTCTCATTAATTCAGTAACTCTCCAAAGATCAGAGGTATTTAATATGTTGCAGTATACTCTAACAATCCAGCACTAGCAATGTTTATGAAACGGAGCATCTTTTTATGCTAATACAGGTAATTAGTGCTGTTTATTTGCACAAAATACAACTCAGATGCACAGGAGAAACACACCAGTCAGTGCCAGAACTCATCAAACTTGGTTCCTTGGCTTTCATGAAACAGTGTTCTGACTAGTTGGAAGTGCATTGACAGTTTCATAGGACGTATGCCTAGGGATGCATATTTATTTTCTCCTCCTTTGGCTTTTTCTGCCAGCCTAGGTGGAACAAGTATGCTGGTTGTTTTGGTTTCCTGCATATCATTTGCTTTACTGATCTACAGTTTAAACAAGTTTGGTTGCCTTGGAAGGCCATAATTGTGCCAGATCTACTACTCACTGGTGGGTAATCTGTGTCTCTGCTGTACAACTTCAGACTACAGGTTTGAATTCTTCTCCAAACTAACATCATTCCCTGCACATAGAAAACAAGCATATAAGGATAAAAGATTCTAAGTCCCAGCTCTGATGCCTGAAATAAATGAGTTAACGATGTAACTCAGGCAGGTTTTTAACTTCTCTATTTTCTTGGTTTTCGGTTAGCGGACCCATTCATTTAAATTGCTAAGAGAGAATGTGGCTTGGTGGTAGTGATCTCACTTTTATGAATCGGAGCTGACAGGGATTCTAGACAAAAATCAAAAGCAAGCTAGAAGGCATGCCCTGCTTGATACCAGGGACATAGGAAGACAGAGGGAAGGGCGTAGGAATAGAAAGAACGACCCAGAGTAGGACTGGATATTGCTTTCATTTCTTTGATGGTGCACCGTTATCTTAGAATAAGACTTTAGAAAAACAGAGCAAGCATTTAGAAATGGTAGGATCATTTAGATCTTTAGAAATGCAAAGCTTATATTCAGCAGGTGGAAAACTCTCTCTTCAGCAAATCTGTGTGTACTTTACAGCCTGCACTTTTATGTGCTTTCTCAGAAGTAACTCCTACAGATTTCAATGCAGGGAATGTCGAGATAGACTGCATATGATTGCAGCCGCAATGTGTAGGAAGTAATCTGTTTGTAACCAAGAACAGCTGGCAAATAATGAAGTATTTCTGAAATCCCGAGCTACAGCGTATTGCTGCGTGCTCGTAATTGGCTGGCTCCCCCCAGCCGCGTGAGACAGATGCTGCCCAATTGGGGCAGTTGGCCATGAGGGCTGGCACAGGAAGTCTCCTGGTGCCCGAGAGGTCTCCTGGGGGCCATTCCCCTGTTGATCCCAAGGGACACTGATCAGTATTTGAGGTAGCTCCTGCAGTTTGAAAAATGAATGTCATTTGTCATTTTTGTATTAAAATCTATTGGATAAAGAATTACTTTATTGGCCGAAATCCATATTCTCCACATATCCTGGGTTTTGCACCAAAAAATAAAAATAAATCTAAGTATTGTTGTTAAATATTATACAGATATGCAGATATATTTGCAGAGGAAAAAATCAGTCTAAACATTAGAAAGGAAGAAAAAGGAAATTGGCCATTAGCCTAGATGAAACCTAAGTAGTTGTGAAATTTCATTAGAGACTGCGAACTGTTTGAAAATGCATACGGTAGATGCAGTACCATGATTAAATTTCACAGCTGTGGACTCTGGGGGTATGTGTTGGAAGTGTGCTTGGGTGGCTGATCATTCATATTTTTTTCTGAAGTGAGGAAGTGCAAGGGGACAGATGGATGCTTTGCTAGTAAGCCAGCTGGTATTTGTGGACTCCTGGTTCTAGCTTAGTCGTCTTCCTGATATGCTTGTTTTCTATGTGGAGGGAATGTGCTTGCATGGAAGAATGTTCAGTCCTGTGTTTCAGCACCTATAGTCTCAAGTGGTGCACGACAGACACAGATGTACTGTCTTGAGCAGAACTAAGAGAATAAGAACTGATATACTGTGTATACCAGTCGTTCTCAAACGTTTTGGCACTGGGACCCACTTTTTAGAACGACAATCTGTCCGGGACCCACCGGAAGTGAATCGTGGCCAGAAGTGCCATCGTTGTGACTCTAGAGGCTGCCGCTTTCCTGAGAATGCAGTAATAAGTTGGGTTATTTCTCAGCCATTTTCCAATAGCAAAGTGACTCAGAAGAAAAAAGCCTATTCGCAACCTTGACACAAGCAAAGCAACCACACAGCCCTTTTCCAGCATCCCATCTTCATATATTTTCAATTTGGCTGCTCTAGGTGCTTTGTGACCCACCTGAAATTGGCTCACGACTTACTGGTGGGTCCTGACCCACAAGAGATAATGGCAGTTGATTTATGTGAGATGGCTCCAGTCTATTTTGAAAGCAATATCATAGCCAGATTATTCCAATGCAAATTACGAGGGTAGAAGCAGGGGTAAAAAACCACCTGAAATTGGCTCACGATCCACAGGTGGGTCCTGATCCTCAGTTTGGGAACTACTGGTGTATACCGAACTAGCAGCACCCGATGTTCCATTAGAGAAGTAGCTTCTGTTTCTCTGATGTCATCATTACCAGCTGAGTGGCACTTGGAATCCCTGGGAGCCTGGGGCAAGAGGGCTTCTCCTGGGGGGAGAGGAGTCATGTCCAAGGGTTCTCCTTTGTAGGGAAGCTGATGGTGTTGGAGAACCTTTTCTTTCCAGGCTTTCTTGTGTGAGTATTCAGGTCCCAAGATGCTCTTTTGGAGGCACAAGCCTGAACAGGCAGCTGTGGAACACCATTGTATGCATACTTAGATTCCTACACGCTCTCTTGCGTTCTTATTCACAGGTATATTAGAAGTTGAGTTGGTAACATTTCTGAATGAGGGTCTATGCTGCCATATAGTAACACTTACCCAGAATTCTTAAGGCAAGAATATAGTTGTAATCTAGAGCCTTAAAAAAAGCTATTAGAATAGAATAGAATAGAATAGAAAATTCATTTGTCATTGTACCCGTGTGCACGAGTACAACAAAATTTGGTGCTATCGCAAGGTAAAACAAAACAAGACCAAAACAAATAATACAACAGATCAAGGCAAACACCATATACAATCACCACATTGCTAAAACTCTATTTAACATATCACTGTGCCCCAGCATTTAATCTAGACACTGCACTGGGATAAAAACTATTCTTTAATCTACTCGTTCTTGTTCTTATCACCCTATATCTTCTTCCTGATGGCAATAGTTCGAAAAACTGGTAACCAGGGTGCGAGGGATCTTTCAGAATTTTTGAGGTTTTCGACAGACACTTTGCACTGTAAAGCTCCTCCAAAGAAGGGAGTTGCTAGGCTGAATGAGAGCAGGATTGTGAAGAACTCTGTAAACAAAAATATACTAGAATTATACACGTATGTTTCTTCCAGAGTGGTCAAATATTTTTTTCCTCTCGATCAGTTGCAGGAGACAGAGCTGTTGGATGTCAGTCTTGTCAAAGATGCCAGGTGTGGGAAACATGCCAGAGCTCCCAAGGTAAGAAATGATTCCATGTTCATTTATAGAAGTGAAAGATATATTTTACGTAAAGTTTATGTAATTGCTTGCAATGAAGATTTGCCCCAGGCATACACACACTTGTCATCCTTTGATTTCAAAACAAGTGGGGGGGGGGAAATCCATTTACTGCACTAATGAAACATTTTATGTGACTCTTGGATTGTTTAGACTTCAGAAGCATGTTTTTATGAAGCTGCTGTTCATGCGACTCTGATTTGTTCAACTTTGTATTACATAAGAAGCACTTGTGGCCACAGAGAGCATTTCCCAGTATTTCTAGTAGTTTATGTGTCAGTAACTTGATTTAACTGTGGAACTAATGAATAGGGATGGGTTTTCCAAAATTGATATGCTCCAAACAACCTGCTGTCAACCTTTCCCACCAAAAATCTGCCCGTTTCAGGGCCCCCAAATATTACTTCCCCATAAATATAAGTTGAAATATCTCTAGTAAGAACTTCTGCCTCGGCCATGACTCCATAGTCTGAAGCCCCCATCTGCAGCATGAAATGGTGTGCTTTGGCTCAGATGCTTTCGTGAGAACAATGTGAATGACCAGGATGGTGTGGTGGGCTTAAAAACGCCAAGTTCATGTGCGTGCTCTCTGCTGGGCTCCTTGACTGGCTCCTAAGGAACTGTGTAAGCGTGGTGCAAAATTAACATGCAGAGTGTTAACTCGTTTACGCCCCTTAGTTTTTGATTGAACTTGATTTAGTCGTCATGTTTTCTTCAGAGTGCTGGGATAGGAGTTAAATAAACAAAACACTGTTTAAGTGATATCCTGACAAAGTTCAAGAGATGCCAAGAAGAATGGACCTTCTCTAGGGCTGTGGCACTTCCAGGAACTGCTCTTTTGGTGAGTCAGGGCTGCAGGGCCTTAGTGACTTAGGGTGGTGAGAGTAGATACATACGTTCTGTCCTTCTGGGAATTCTCGCAGTAGGCATTGTTCTCCGGCTTCACCATATGGTACCGCAGTAAAGCTACCCTTGGGACAGCCTTTATTCATAGGGAATTGCTCTCACCAACCATCCGTTTATTTTCACATCTGCTTCTAATGATACCCCGAAGGTATTTAATTAAGAGCCTCTCTAGAAACATAGAATCTAAACTTTATCACATTGGTTGTTGGAAAGTATATGATGACCTTTTTTGGCATGTTGACTGTAATATTGTTGACTGCATGAATATTTATATACAGTACAAGAGCAGGCATTTGAATTAGTCTGAGTGGCTGCACCATTGGCGGAATTAGAAGTGCAGTATTAATCATGAAGTGTGCTTGTTTTTTGGGAGATGGGTATAAAGAATGTGAGTCCCAAGTGATGTGTAAATTAGTTGTTTCTTGCAGCTGTATGCTGAATTAAAAGCAGTATTGAGCTGAGTGTGCCTTCTACACAATGGCTGTTCTGCATGCTCTGTTTTGTGCTGGTGGCCACAAGTAGGCATTTCAGACTTAAAAAAAGATCCTTTTGAGACACTTGTGGAAAATCCCCAAGTTTCCCCAGCCTTGCTTTATGTAAACAAGTTGCCATCTTTGGCTTTTCTCAGTTTAATATGGCAGCTAGCATGTGCAGGCATCGTGCATTTGAATATATCATTTGACTAAGTAATTGCTTTTTTGAAAGCATTTTAAATCTCTTTCTGAGGGCCTGCTTGAGTGCCAGGAGCATTCTAAAAAGCTAGATTGTAATCAAAATCCCACAGTTGCCATTTATGACATGCACGTAAATATCAACTTAGTTCTCCCTGATTATTGGCTTTATGATGAATACAGTGGAAAACGTTTACAAAGGATTGAACATTTATTCTTAAAAACGGTTCTGCCGTTTTTGAGAGAGAGAGGTGTTTCTGTATCAGAAATGTTCTTTGCCGAGATGCATGTATAGTTATTTGCTCAGTGGGTTTTGTTTTAAGTTGCGTAAAAGCTTTTTTGTTACTGTATTCTGTCAATTGGCGGTGAGCAACTAATCGATGGGTGCCTTTTTAAAAATTATTTTTAAAAAGGTCTCTGCGTGGTAATACTGTGCCTTGCCTATGTGCCTTGCTTTGCTGTTGGTAGCCCAAGTGGCTTTGGAGATGCAGGGAAAGCACCTCTCAGTCATCTTATGGACAGTGTCTTCGATGCAACTTGAAATGATTTGCACATAACTTGAATGACCTCTCCAGCCCCAGGATCAGTGATTTTTAAGGCTCCACCTTTCTCTGTTGCACCCTTTTTATTGCCCTACCCCTAGATGCTTTTAGTCAGTGTGCTGCAGTAAAATAGGAGTGATTTATTTTTTGAAGCTATTTCTGGATACGTCTTTACGTCCTATCCTTCTCTGGTAACACTTCGGTTGTGCTACTTCTATTGCAAACTGGTTAATATACATCAGCACTTCTCAAAGTATGGGTCACAGCCCACTGGTGGTTGCTAGCCCAAGCACAGTGGATTGCAAACTGGGACCCCCCACCTGCCTCTGGGCTGATTTAGTTCTAAATCGGAGCTATTCCAGAAGCCCCAGTACTTTCCAGAGGCCTCTCCTGGCCTGGTGGCCATCAGAGTGCAATCCTAACCTGGAGTTAGGCTGGCACAGTTAGGCCAGCGAAGTTTGGCTGGCACAAGGCCACCATAAAGCACATTTGGACCACACTCTGAGGTGAGGTCAGGGAGGATGACACACATCTGTGTTCTGGCCTCTCTAACTCTGAGAGTGGTCCTAACATACTTTACGGTGCCCCTTGTGCCAACCAAACTTTGCTGGCCTAACTGTGCCGTCCTAACTCCAGATTAGGATTGCTCCCTCAGAGGCCTCCACAAGCCACTTCCAGTCTGAGTGCCTTTCTGAGACCCACAAAGGCCTGTAGAGTGGATCACCAGACTGGTAGAGGCTTTCAGCACCACCAGGGGTGTCACAACCCACCATAGTGTGCCCCGTTACTGCAAGGTTTGGAAACCGCTGATATATATGATATAGAACAGAAATTGGGGGCTGGCAGAATGCTTACTACTGCTGAGTAAACCAATAGTTAGGTTGTTTAGTTGTGGTTTGGGAGCAGGCAAACTTACACAAACCGGGGTGGGGGGGGGAGAGAATTTGGATACATATTTCCCCCCTATGTTGAACCTTTCAATTCCCCCTCTCATAGAGGTTTTGGCTGCTTCAGCATCTTGTGGCAGATAGCTGAGGTTATCCAGGTGCAAATCACCATCATCCTTGGCTTGGCATCTTCTCTTCCCTTTCAGTGGTACTCAAAGAAACTTGATACTGAGCCATCCCATTGAACTGACACCACGAGGAAATACCATGATTCTGGGTGACCCCCAAATAACCAGTCTCCCAGATGAAGGATATAGTGGTGATGCTGTTGTCGCTACTTGATGGTTGAATCTGTTTTTAACCTGGAAGGGGGGAAAAAAACCCACAACGATGTGCACTTACCCTGGTTCAGCATTGGGGCATTCCATTCGGGAATGGATGTTCCCATTCTTGGGAAGGCTGGATTGGCAGACTGATGAGCATGAATAAAGTTAGATGGGGATGATATCTAGTTTATTGTTTCATCGGTCTTGGTTTATTTTGTGTTCTGCATTCTCCTTTCCATTACACCTTTGCCCCTCTGCTTTCATTTTGCTAACTCATCAGAGTTATTTCTTCTCTCACCTGTAATGATCTCCACTGTGGTTCTAAAGACTTGTGACTCCATTTTTAATAAACTGTTGCATTTTTTACTGTTTTAATCTGCCTGATATATGTTTATTAAGAAGGAACAGGTGATATACGTTGCTAAACCAGCCAGTTTTGCAAGCTTAATCTTGTATTACTCAAGAGTTTATTACCTTTTTTTTTAAAAAAGGGAGAATGCTCTGATTCCTTTTGATAGTCAAATATATTAATTTATGATCAAGAACTTCACCATTTTCAGTTCATTGTTCTGCCATCTGCTCTCTCTTTTCTGATCTCTCTCATTCCTTCCCACTCATTCTTTTGTGTTTCATGATTCCTTTTTTCACCCGTCCCCTTTCATTTTATCTTGGTCTTTCTTCTGCTTTTCTTTTTCCCTATTTGTTACCTGGCCATTTGCCTTAGTTTATTCACGGGTACCTGAAGATGCTGAAGGAAACAGAAAAGAATGCCTTGGAATTGGGAGTACTTCCTTTGCAGGTCTCATAGAACCACAGCAACAAGAGAGCAAGAGCCTCTCAGTGAGGGAGCAAGGGTGATTTTTATTTTCCATATGAGAAAGCAAGGGATCAAACCAGGGTAATGATCCTTATTCTTTGTGCTACTGGAGCAGCTCTTAGGTTACTGGGAGGGAGGAGTGAGTCCTTGTCTGTGCAGTGTAGTACCACCAAGTTAATGGCCAGAGAGGCTCTGTTGCCCAGCCAATTCAAATGAAGTGGGGTCCTGGCTAGCTTTATAAAATGCTTCAGGTTTGCCACCTCTGTTTGAGCAGCTTGATACTTGTATGCCTTGCCTTCTCTCTTTTTTCTCCTGAATTGTTGCCTGTCCATCTATCTGTGTGACCTTGACTGTGTGCCAGGAGCACTGTCAAACTGTAAAGGCTCAGCCCATCCAGAGTTGACTGACACCAAATTAGCAGGTCACCCTACCAGCAGAGCATCTGTCTTGTCTAGGCTTAATTTCAGCCCGCACCAACTGCCCATTCATCAAATTCAAACACCAGTTCAGATCGTCCATAGCTTCACCACTGGTCATGGTATCAATAGGCAGATAATACCCTATGCTAACAGTTCCCAAACTCTGGATCCAGGACCCGTCGGTGACCCGATTTAGGGTGGGTCACAAAACTGACAAGGCAGATTAGGCTATGTGCATCAAGGGTCAAATAACCTGATTCTCTCTCTCTCTCTCTCTCTCTCTCTCTCTCTCTCTCTGTGTGTGTGTGTGTGTGTGTGTGTGTGTGTGTGTGTCGCACTGCTGCCCAATCACCATTATAGGCACCGAGGCTTGCGTGGCTGGTAAAGTGAAAGGTTTCTGATGCTAAAAGTTTGGAAACTACTGCCCTATATCAAACCCCTCAGAGCTGCTGTTACTAGTCATGAAGTGTTGTTATTCCTTGTTCCTACAAGTTTTTATCTCAGTAATTTTTTGCCTGAATATGTATTTTCTCGCTTCCAAAAAACAAACTTCTTTGGATGTAAAATGTATTGGTGCGTCTTCTCTGTTTTCAGGAGCACATTTGGTCTAACAGTGAATCACATTAAGAAAAACAAGATTTGTGGAGACAGTGTCATGGACATCTGATCTTCTAAAAATGCTGTTCATGGCTGGGTTTTCAAATTGGTTTTAAGAACTCCTATAAGAAATTGTGCTGCCCAAATGTCAGGTTACTGTGAATGTTGTAACATTTGGTTTTCTGAAAGGTTCTGCTCCTGCAATTATGTGATAAGTGGAAATCTCAGCTGCTTTCAGAAATGGAATTAAATTTCTGATTCTCGTGGTCTCTAAGGCTGAAGCCGAGAAAGATGAACCATAAATTAAATCCTGGAAATAAATAAATTAAAGCTGTAATACTTTGCTCATAAAATATCATTCATTCTCATCAGTCTCTTATTTGACTCCCTCTTCCCCAGTTTGCCTTTACATTAGAATTGGTTCACCACCCCTTGGTATTGCACTAAGCTGTCTTCTAAGTTGCTGGCATTATTTTCCTTCCTTCAAAGTAGTCCATCTGTGTCACGCAGGCACTCTTTGTGAACAGTCCTCAGTGTGTATTGACTTCCTTTAGTAGGTGTGTGGAGAATCTAGCAATTCATTGTATGCCGTGGCGAATTAGGAACTCGGAGGACCACCTAATTTTGCAGGGATGTGGAGCAGTTTCTTAAGCACAGTGGGGACTTCTGCAGACTTTTAGTGCATAGGTTGATTTAATTTGACATTTGGTTAGTTTTGGGGGCTAATCTTCCCAAACATCCCATCCCCTCAAAAGATGGGATCATTATCAGCAGCAGTGGAACTACAGTACCCTTATGGGAAGTTAAATCTGGGTGCTGTTTCCTGCATCACTGATGGAAAAATCATCCTTGGATAGTAGAGCTTCATAACCACAGACCCAGAGAGACAATGTGACTATTAGGCATTAAATGTTACAGCTGCTGCTGCAGGAGCATAGTTCTTTTGACCAGTAGCAAACATCACGGTGGTTGCATAGCTGCTGGGTTATGGGAAATGCAGGCTCCTGGGTATGCCTGGTGATCGGAGGTATGCAGGTGTGTCAATGAAGCGAAGTGGTGGGTCGTGACGGAGAGCATTAATATTTAAAAAGACTAGAAATGACGAGATGTATGCAATTAGCAAATGGAAGTTCAAATTAACATGGATGTTTAGCATCCTGAAGTTTCACACAACAGTTTCTATGGAAACTAGAATCTTTATATAGCTCTGAGGATTTTGCTAACAAGCTGAAATAGTGGCATTATTTGGGTGTAGGGCACATTCCCCCCATGGTGAACATTCATTTTTAAATGTGATATTCATTGGATTACTTCCACTCGGTAGTCATACATATTTCAGCAGGAAGGGGCTTTAAAAAAAAAAAGCATGCGTATTTATCAAGAAGACATTCCTTCCTATATGCAACACATAAAAACCACTGAATTTCTGCAAACATTCTGAAAGGACGAGGAAACAATGCACCAAGTATGTTCCTTCAAAATATTTTGTGTAAACGTTGACAGTAAAGAGTATTGCCTGGGAAATCTATGATTGCAGGAATAGCCACACTCCAAATTTTGTTCATTATCAACAAATAGTGGCAGAGGATATCAGGCAAAGAATATGCTTTATTTAATTTATTTATTTGCAGAATGTATACCCAACCTTTCCCACACTGAAGCAAATGCCCAAGGCGGCTTACTTGTGCAGGCTAGTCTAAGTCACCATTTATCATTCAAGATTTTACAAATACACAGTATGCTGTGATTCACTGAATCCTCAGTCCCGGATGTAGTCTTCACAGTGTAGTTTCTCCTCTGGCTTCGTGCCATCAAGCTTGCACATGTGTTTTTTAGGTACCAAGATGTTATGGAAGCTAGCACATTATTTTTTGGGTGTGACTTGGAAAATCTTAATTGTATTAACCATTGTCCCCCCCCAAGCATGTGGGGTCCTTGTACTAGAAAGGAGCAATAGTGGTGTTGTCAGGTTGCTGGTGGCTGTGGGGCAAAACCCAGTAGTGGCCCCCCTATGATGCACCCACTTGCACTCTGGCAACACATTGGGCACTGATACTCATAGTTCAGGCATTGTCCCAACTAGGTGAGCCCTCTGGGTATGTATCCTCATCTAATGCTTGACCTGATCAATACTGTATTTGATGCCATTCCTAAACTTTTATGCAAGTAATAGAAAACTAAGTTTCATTTACCTCCCCTTAAAGCCTACTTTTTCCATGAAGCAACTGGATGAAAAACATCTTAGTTCTTGATCCCCATTGAAGCCAATCATAAGCACACGTAACAAAATGTGTATTTCTAATGTGTGTACTCATACCTCTGTCTTCCTCTTATGCCTGCTTCCAAGCTGAAGTCTATGTTATAAGCTTCTTGGAGCAGGGACTTGCCTATTGTCACTCCATAAACCATCAGGCATTTGATACTGCTGTAGAGGTGAGCTGCAAGTATGCAAGATGAAGTGATATGGATTTAAACTGCTTAATGTCTGCTTGAATTGTTGTATGGTCCTTACAGTTAGAAGCAAAGAGATGGTGTCTTCACTGTGAAATTCTAAGCATTCGCTAACCATGGATGCAACATGGAAGGAGGAAACCAATTTTCACGTGCAGAGGAAGAAGATGCTCTGTTGGTCTAACAGCGGGTCCTTCACAAGTCTGCATCTTCGTTTCTTGTCAGCCTTACTAACTGGAGAAGCAGGTTTCAATTGGCAAAAAATTTTAGTCGGTGATTAAAAGTGCACAGATCTGTTTTTTTCAAGCTTCCTAAACTTGTCATGGGAAGAGCAATTTAGCAATGTACGAATAAGGATGTTCCTTTATTTAATGGAGCTGCATATCTGCATGGTGATTATTTCGTGACCTATTAAAAGTATCACGTTTAAAGAAAACGGCGCCCTGGCATTGTAAATAAAGAATACCCAGCTCTGCAGCGCAGTAAGATTTGACTTGAGATGTATTCAGTTTCATTTGTCATAATTTCTATTTTTATCCCTTGATAAATTCCTGTCTTTCTTCACTTTGGCTGCTCTTGCATTAAATGAGAAACTCTTCAGAGAATTATACCCCAGTTATCTCATTCAGCCAACAATAAATAAAATGTACAATGTGTGCAAAGCATGGCACATTTTCCCAAAAACCTCATCTGAACGTTCTGCTTGAATGATGGCATCTTTTCATAGAAATCATTCTCTTGGGGAGCATTTTATATTGGGCAATCTGGAAAAAGGCTTAGTTCCTCAAGTGCACCACAATACTGTTTTGAAGGCAGAGCAGGCCATGTTGCATGATCATAGTTGTTTCCAGCTGCTTTGTGCGGACTTCTCCTCTCCTAAAGATTGCTTACTTGTTTGCTGGTGAGCTATGGCTTCAACTCACTGTAGCCCTGTTAGGTATCAAGACATCACAATTACTGCGTACTGAATGGGATACTGAGGCATTTTGAAAGTGTGATGATCCTAGCCTGAATTATGGAATTTACAATCAGCGTAGTCTATATACAACCTCAGTTTATGTATTTTGGTAACTATTACCTTTTGCTGCTGCAAAACACGCACACATGCACCTATTAACCAGATAAAATATCTTAATTGCTTGTATGTGATCACCCACTAGACTGAAATGTTTCCTTCTTGCCCAAATTATTGCAGCAAATAGTCTTCCAACGTACTTATCCCTTTAAAAGACTCATTTGTAACAATATTGATTGCAGAATCAACAAGAAGATGGTCATGAAAATGTATGCACCTGATCCATCCTTTAATGAGTAACTAGAAGGCCTCAGTCTGTTCTGAACTGCAGACATGCATGCTCTGGAATGTAAATAAAATAATGCTTTAATCTCGGAACCCAGCACAAGGCTTGGTGAATGGGAACTGAGTGAAGTTGTACATCTTAATGTTGGCTGCTCCACAGAACAAAGAATGACTGACCTTGGAAGAAGTAAAGACACCATGCAATGCAGGCTTTTAACCCCTTCCTGGTGAATGCTGGAACTAGAGGTATTCTTGTTGTGAATTGCAGTGTTGATGACTGAAGTTCTGCAATCGGCAAGAACTCCAGCATAAAAAGAAAAGAAGCTTTTCTTTAACAGACACTTGATGCGAAGTGTGGCAGTAGATCAAGATTTTGCAGAGTAAGCACGGATCAAACAAGAAATATGAGCAAAGCAATTAGAGGGAATGGTGTACCCTCGCACGTGATGAGGTTATGCAAGCACCACAACAAGAAGAATATGGTTAGTTGATGATAAAAACGTGTTTCTACCTCCTTCAGCTTTCTGGATGAAAACAAAATCACACTTGGAAACATCGCTGCATCCATTCAGAACAATGGACCTCAAACCTATTGGAAAACTCATAGTGCCATCTCAATGGTACAGGTAAATGGCTAGGGTCACTAGAATGGAAATGTGCAGTTGTGGGTACTGACTTGGCTTTCAGCTTCCTGGGCTGTGTTCAGGAGAAACATTAACATTGTGCTTGGTGTCCAATATCTCTGAAGCATTTTGTTTCTTGGCAGTTGAAACCAGTTAGTTAAATTCAAATTGACAGATTGGGCAGATCTTATGGCTCACTGACATTGGCCATGTTTGTGTTTTTGAAATCCTTATAATGCCTTCTTGGATTTAAAGGCTGTGTGCACTTAAAGACAAGAAAGTTTCGGGGGGGTGCGGGGTGGGAAGCACCAAATCTCTCATTTGATTTATCATGCAAACTGTAACTTGAAACGTACATCACGTTCATGAGAATACTGAGAAACGTCTCTTGGGGTTTTTATTTCATTCAGGAGCAAGCTTAAAAGACAGAGCGTGAGCCTGAGAGCGAGCAGTGGCAAGCATAATTCACTTTGCAGCCTGGCTCCAAATCGTAGGATAAAATGACTCTGATTGGGGTGTGCTGTGTTGCAGTTTCACATCTCACAGTCCAGAACTGGCTGAAACTGGCA
>JAJKFI010000058.1:2173806-2238256 GCA_029204185.1 Lerista edwardsae | reverse complement strand
GGTCTCCAAGCCCCCAACTCTGCTACTATTTACACAAATACACAACATGCTGGAGGTGTATCGGCTTTGGATACAGTGAATCCCAAAGTTTAAAAAAAAATGTGTGAGCCTTCAACCTAATGATGTGGCAGCTTGATGCTCAGCCCAGATACAACCTTAAGGAAAGTGTGGCTCATACTATTAGAGTGTTTTGATCATAGCATGCAATTGAACGAGCCAGAAATTCTCTCTTAATTGCCTATTACAATAAGGAAGTGTCAGGCCTGATGTGCTGGTTCCATGCTTGTTGAGACAGAGGTTTGAGGGGGTATTTTAAATGATACACAGGCCTGTGTTTTTATCAATGGCATTACAGCTGTAGGAGGTTGGCGGTACAGACAGGCACCTGCATCCATGGGGGTTCTGCTCTGGGTCCCTGCAGATAAGGAAACCACAGAGATGCAGGAACACTATATAAATAGCTACCCCTTCACCCCTGAGCACCCATTAAAAGTACCTTTGTTTAATGTAGTAGTGCTTGCAACATGGGTGCTTCTTGCTTAAAATGCTTCCTGAAGAACAGAGCGTGCCAGCAACCAGCCTGCATGCTAGAGGGTGACTAACAGGAAGCAGGGCGGTACTTGTTTCCTGCTAGTTTCTCTGTAGCATGCAGGCTTATTGTCTGCCATTCTTCAGTTAAGCAAGAAGTCACCTGTGTTGCAAGCACTACTACACTAAACAAGGGTATTTGTTATGGACAGGTGGGGGGTGGTCTCCTTGGACCCACATATCCATGGATAAGTGAAATGATGGATAACAGATGCACGGATGCATCAGTGCACTACATACCCATAGAAGACAGATGACCGATAGTGGATGCACTGTAGAAGAACATCTTGTCTGTCCTTACATTGAGTCTTACTACTTGCTATCAGGCCTCATATGTGTAACTCCGAAGATGTAGCCGTGCGAGAAAGTTGGTGCGAATTCCTTTCAGCCTGGAACTCAGAATTCCATTGAATGAAATAAGATCATGGGTTTTTTCCCTCCCTAACATAGCGCACTTACTTCCAGACCCGATTTGAAGGAGAAGGCTTTTTTTCTCTCTCTCTGGTGGAGTTCCTGGATAGGGATCCCTCCTGTGATTTTGTACTTGGCTCTGACTCCATGTATTAACAGCTGGAATTGGCTGCCTTACAGCCTCTTGATTGAAGTTTGTGCTTTCTCATTACCCAGAGCTTCAACAATTAAAGCAAATGAATGCCAAACCATGCCCCCCCCCCAAACAGAGGCAACATATTATTATTGATTTTCATTGTATTCCAGTTTATATGGGTTTAAGGGACTGGTCTCCTTTTAAAAGCTGTTCAGAGCATTTGAATTCGAGATAATTCTAGCTTAGTTGTGTTCCCCTTAATTCTCCCACCATCACAATTTCTCTGGAAACTTCAGCCACCCTTTATTAATTCATTATCTGCTTCTGGGGGAACCTTACCTACTATACCTCTTTTCCTAGAATGAGTTCCTGCGATGGCCACTAGTTTTTTGCCAGACTATTTCCAACCAACGGGGGGAGGTGGGGCCCGAAATCTCAACCCAAAGTTTGAGTGTATAGGGAATAGAACAGAGGAGGTCAGTAGGGAGTTTAAATGTACAGCGTGCCACCTTTAAAACAAAGAAAAGCACAGGTATTGCAGCATTTTGTAGACGGTTTTTCATCAGTTTGTGCATTTAACCCCCCGTGGATCACACACCTATGGAAACATAAGCCTTACAATCAGATTAGGGCTTTCTGTTGCTATAAGAATATATCCTGAGAAGCTTCAGGGGTGTTAAGTGGGCATCCAGTGATGTGTTGCATTTTAGTTCACAGCAGCAAGTGAAAAGAACCTGCCAACTGTGTGAACTGTAGCCTTTCTCTTCTGTCAAGCCATGAATGGACACATTGTGAGGCGGTGCCATATTTTCTCATAGTGATTGAAAGCTGCAAGGAGTTATTTCTCCAATTGTAGGAGAAAGAACGTTGGGGAGGGAAGAATGGCTGTGCTTAATACAACAGGACTGTACAAACAAAAGTGATTTATTTTCATTTCCTAGAGGGGGATGTATTTGCATGACGTCAGACACGTTCACCTAGCTAATTAGTGATAGGCAAAGTCACTGTGTGTCTGTGGGGGGGGGGGCATTTCAGCTATTCCTCAGACATTACTTCCCCACATTCCAGTACTGCTTTTAATCTACAACTCCACCCACCTACTTTGCATGCCTCTGCCACCTTTACCCTTGGTATTAGCTTTGAAGTGAGATGGGGGAGTGGCTCTCCTTGCATACGCCCCCTTGCAGATTAGATTAGATTAGGTACTTTATTGGTCATTATACATACCGTACAACAAAATTTTTGAAGCACTCCGGGACGTGGACCACATAACCTCCTCACTCAACAACACAACAACACACAACACCAAAACCATCATTCACTCAACCCATACACATATCCATCCGTATAAATATCAACAAATATCTAAAATGTCTATGCCATTTCACTCAGGGATGCACATATCCTGCCGTACGTTACGGAAGTCATTACCACTGGCCCAGCAAGGGGCAGGCCTGCTTTTGCAGATCTAGCCCTTCTTTAAGATTCCCCAAGTGACTGTCACCATTCGCTTGAGACGTTCCTGAAGAGTCCTTTGCTTGCCACCTCCTGAACCCTCGTCTCTTGGTTAGAAGTGTACATTTTTCCATGACTTAAGGAACTGTTTCAGTTTCATCCCTGCAACCAGAAAGCTGTCCTTGAAAGGGGAGGAATTGCATCTCCAGTTCTCTGCTGTGTTTCCTCCTGAAGCCAGCAATGTTCTGCCCCCCACCCTCCTGCCCAAAGCTAGATTGTGTTTGGACAGACTGCACTGCTTCTTCTCCTTGGCTGCCTTCTTTAATATATGATGACTCGGAGCATGACAGAAGCTGTTGAGAGTTCACTGTTGTACAATGATATTGAAAATAGTGGAGTCAATTGACTGCAGTTAAATCCTGAAGGATAGGCTGCTGATTGCCAGTGGTTTATGTCTTGGCACAGTGTCAAAAATAGGCTTGTCCAATAAACCCACAATTTAGGGCACAATGCTAACCTGGAGTTAGGCCGGCACAGTTAGGCCAGCAAAGTTTGGCTGGCACAAGGGCCTCCATAAAGCGTGTTTGGACCACTCTTGGAGTCAGGGAGGATGGCGCATGTCTATGTGCTGGCCTCTCTGACTCCGAGAGTGGTCCACACATACTTTACCATATCCTTGTGCCATGAAAGTTTGCTGGCTTAACTGTACCTGACTAACTCCAGGTTAGGATTGAGTAACTTAATATATGTGTCATTGTGCAGGTTACAAGCCAGAGGGAAAACAGATTACAGTGGGCCCTCCTTTTCTGCAGGTTTGCAACCCACAGATTTGACTCAATGCAGGTCTTGACCCACATTAGGAGGGCTTCACTGTATCTGACCAGAAGGCTCTTCTGATCTCATCTGGGAGGTTCTTTGAGGACCTTCTGTTTCCACCATAATTTGCCTCATCATAGTGGTACACTGGAAGAACTGGGACCGTTCTGGGGGGTGGGGAGCAAAAATGGGATAAAAGTTTTAGTAGTACAGAACAGCGTTATTGGTTCAGGCTGTAATGTACAAGATACTGCTTTCAGCAATAATAAAATACCAGCTGCAGGGAATGAAGTAGAGATGGTGATTGGACTGCTTATTTTGTATCTAAAATGACTAGAGATGTATTGCTCTTTAGGAACAGCCTGAAGTTTGTGTTTGATGTGTTGCTAAACAACTTCAGAATGGGCACTCCAGACTTTATCCAGAGCAAGGCTTCCATCCTTTTAAGAGCACCAAAGCATGCTGATATTTAACAGGTGCAATGCTGAGAAACCGTATCTATGGAACTCTGCTTTTCCCAGTTTTCCAAAGAGGTTTTCTCCGGGATGGCATACAAAACTTCTCTTTATCAGAGAGGGGGGACAGACTTGGCTCTATTGTTGAAACACTGCTTAATTAGGTGGCTGTTTCATGTGTCGTGAAAAAAACAGAAGCCCACAGCCAAGGAAACAACTTTCCAAAGGGCTATTTAAGAACCAATTGTAAAATCTTTCTCGTGTTCAAGTTTGCTTTCCTGTTCTAGGAGCTAAGGAAGGGATGTGGCTTTTCTTCCCGTCCTTATGGTGACAGCTTCTGGGCATTAAACAGTGCTCAGGCGTCATGATGCTGGATGTCCTGGAGCCAACAATACTACCTGTGCTATCAAGGCTGCTTTGGTCTGTTAATATGGAACATTTGATTTAAGAAAAATCCTTCACCCAGTGTATACTCTAAACAGCATGGCTTAGCAACGGCTGAACTGGCTTGCAGAAATGGCCCCTGAAGGTATTTTAAAATTTGCTTGAACCTTCCTGTATGGGCTGTTTCATGTCACATATCAACTCTCTATGCCAATGGTTAACACCCAGACCCACTTTTTCAGAATGACAGTCTGTCCAGGACCCACTGCAAGTGATAACATGGCCAGAAGTCCCGTCATTGTGACGCCAGAGCCTGCTGCTTTCCTAAGAATACAGCAATAAGTTGGTTATTTCTCAATAGCAAAGTGAATCAGAAACGGGGGGGGGGGGGGGAATGCCCATTTACAACTTAAACCATGCAGAATAACCACAGAGCCCTCCTCCTATCCAGGTCACATCTTCACATATTTTCAATGATGGCTGCACTAGGTTCTTTGCGACCCACCTGAAATTGACTTGCCACCCACCTAGTGGGTCCTGGCCTACAGTTTGAGAAACACTGTCCTGTGTCATTTCTCCAGGCCTCTGCAAATTTCCAGCCAGGTCTTTGGCCAGGCTTCATGTATATGGTATGTGATTGGCTACCTCCAATAGGCAGCTGTTCTTCAGTTTAAACAACACGTGTAGTCCATAAGCAATTTTGGCTTTATGTGCCAGTTTTGGAAACTAACCCTTGTGTAAAATATGGGCCAACATGGCATGAAAGAACTTTGTACTGTATGTTCAGCATTTGAGAAGAGCCTACATTTCCCTTTCTTTTCACTTCTGTGGGGGAAACATTGGCTTTTGTGTTATGGGAATTGTTAATTCTTACAATAACTTCAATAGAAGTTTTAAACAACATCAGAAATATATATTCAGTACTCCAGTCATGTCTCCTGGGATTCCTTGTAGAGTCGGGGCACGATCTGGACAAAACAGGATGCTTAAGTGATGCATATGCTGAATTCTCCCTACAAAATCATTCAGTGTGTGTAATTTAGGCTACCTGATGCCTTTGAGAGCCACTGGGGTGGAATATGAATCTGGTCTTCCCCGGAATTTATCTATCCTTATCAAAACATTTATCACTGCTCCTTTTAAAAAAAGATCTCTTTGTCTTTTTTAATAATGCAATGAAATTTACTTAACAGAAAAGGACGCATGGATCATTGTTTGTGAAAACGTGTGGTATGCATTTTAGCATGCTTAAAATAACTTGGAACTCGCCACCTCAATTTCCTTCCTTCATGTTGAACAATGGACTTAAGTGTTACCTACTTTGAGTTGATTAGAAAAGACGCAAAAAAAAAAAAAAGCTATTTAGACTGGTGTATCCTGTGGTGAAATATCTTGACTGTTCGAGATGGGGCTCAGACCAGTTTGGTTATGGGGAGAAAATTATTGCACCTTGTAAAATTGCATCTTGTAGTCCATTTCAAGGAAGTTTAGCACTGGCCATTAATTTTCATTCAGTGTAAACCTAACAGCCATGTCTGGATGAAAGAAAAGTAGTTGAAGTTACCTAGAACAACCTGGTAAAAATAACTTGTGGTACTTCAAGGGGTAAGCAATGATAAATACATATGCTGATTCTTGGAAACCATTTGTAAAACATTCTTTAAGATTTGTATTCAATTTGATGTGACTTAAAAGTTTGCATCCAGCATTTTCACTATTAACTGATCACTGTATTACTTTCTTGATTTGAGATGGTTGCTACTAGGTAATGCAAAACTACATTTTTGAAATAGTTCAAGTTGCTTGTTAATTGAAAGGGCAAGAAACATAATTTGTGTTGGCCACATTCACCAAGCCCTTTAGGGATAATTTCAACAGCCCAACCGATAGATTGTATAGAGCATCTGTATGTAATACCTTGGAATATAGGTTATGAAAGTGTATGAAAAAAATCGGAGGCACTTGCTTCTCTGAAGCACATCACTGAAACATTATTCTGTTCTAACTCCATCAGTTTAACAAAAAAGCATTCACCAAACTGCGTTCCTTGAAGGATTGGGTGGGAATCTTCCAACTGAGCTCTTGTGCTGCGAAAGTTCAGCATCTGAGAAATCAAATAGGCAGATTCTGAACAGGAAAATGAGCACTCTAGTTGAGGATCACACAAATGCATTACCTGTCAAATGACAGATGTTGTTTTTGCTCAGTCCATTTGAGCAGAAGTTAGCATTCACAGTAAGCAAATAAACAAGGAAATAGACTGTTCACACAAATAGCTACCACTGCATAATCAAATCTTGAGTTGCTGCCTCATGGTATGGGCAATTAGGCCAGTTTCTTCTAATATTGTGGCAATTGCTCGAATTTTGGGCTATCACTAGGCTTTAAAAAAACATAGTGTATTGTTTGAATTTTGGTTGATCGTTCAATTTGAATAAATAGGCATATGACTAAAATAGGCTGGCGTAAGCTTTCTTTCCTAATGTTCTAATGGGTTGTGCGTAAGTTGTACCATTGTAGTAGAAGTGATTGCCCTTGTGTGTGAGTGAAGCACAAACGCGACTTGGAAGATGGTATCCGTCACCGGTACTTTCTGTAAGTACGTTTGTTAAAAATAGTACGTTGTTCTGTAAGTACGTTTGTTTAAAATAAACTGCTCCTTTACAAATAAAGTAAAACCCTTCTGCCGCATTAACTGGGGTCCTCCATTTATTGTGATGAGTCAAAAGGTTTTTAACCAATGAATGTATGAAAACATTGGTGCCACTTTCTCATTTACACCCTTACTACTTCTTGATGCGATGAGTACTCTTCCAAAGACTTGAACATTCAGGCAGTTTAATATTGTGACTGTTTAGAAACAAGGGCATGTTTACTTAACTTTTTGTGGCTCCAGGTCCTGCTGCATTTATATTCGCAGTGTAGGGGCGGGGGGGGGGGAACGACCCATATACAGTACCTAGTTTCATTGGTGCTGTGAAGATACTCTTTAAACTCCGGGAAAATTAGAATCCCCCCTGCAATTCAGTTGTTGCAACGTGAAGTAGCAATGGAAGAGAACAATTTACAGGTGTAAATATTTGAACTGCAGCAACTGCTCCAAGTCCGAGAACCTTTGCTCGCTACTGGATGTTTGTCCTGTTGCTGAGAAGTGGCACCAATCCAGATGCAATGGGAAAACCATGGTTCTCTGCTACATGAATGATTTCTAGAGAGCTCTGAGCTGTCCTTCTTATCACTTCAAGTCCATTGTGGAGCCATGAATCTGAACCTACTGGGTTTAGTTGTAATTGCAACCTGTGCAAATTTGGGAGCTGTGGTTTGACTACGACGCCCAAACCAAATTGTGAAATGAAATCTAGTCACTGGTTTTACATCCTGGCTTGGAAGCCAGAGACAAACAACAGTTCCAGCTATGCATAAACTGTGGAAACCTGGTGGGGAGAGTGCAGAATTTCTGGCTGTAGGAGCAGAGGTTCTGTGGGTAGGGGGAAAGTGGGAAATGTGCATGCCCACAGCTCTCCAGGTTTCCTTCATATAGTAGGGAATCATGTCTTTTCTGAGCCTTAGAGCCCAAGCCTAATTCTCCCAGTGCTAATGGGATGCGTGCGGTATCCTAGGTTGGGGGTGGGTGGATCATAGAGGCCTCCTCAAGGTAAGGAAAGGGGTTATTCCTGTGCATTGGAGTAAGCTTGTGCTTGCCCAGTAGGCTTCCTCAGATCTATGCCAGCTCCTTAGGAGAAAAGGCCTGGTATAGGATCCTGGTGCAGGTTGCTACTGCTGAGATCCATATCTCCCTTCCCATTCTGCTTCCCACCCTCCCCTCTCCCTGCTCAGAAACTCCCCCGTTCCTTCCCACTTGGTTTCCCCATCCCTTCTCCCCTGCATCAGCTAACCTGTTCTCCCGCAGGTGGCAGGTAGTGGTAGCAAGCTGCTGACACGGCTACCTTTTGCTGCCGCAGCTTCAAAATGGTCACCATATGGCCATTTATGACAGTGGAACTCTGTTAGGATTGGACTTCTTTGTGATAAGGCGACTTTGGCCAAACATAGGTGGAGGATGATCCTAATAATTGGTCAGACGCCAAGTGGTCTGGTATATTTAAAGCTATTTACTTCAAAGATATTTTCAGATTGTTCGATTTTTTTTGTTTTGTTTGAGTTAAACGAAGGCACGCTTGCGATGCTTTGCTCAGTTATAAATGGATATCCTCTTTCCACGATTGGAGGTTTCCAAGATTGGCACTGGCAATTAGTGAAGTTCTCACCGTACTTCTCACATCCAATTTTGTGTGGCAATGTTTACAGTCTTTTATTGCTATCCAGAGTTGGTTGAAAACTTCTGTTTCATAACACATGAATACAGTAAATGCTGGAGACATGCTTTCCTTGGAACAATTATCTATTGTAGTCAGACTTCCTGTTTGCCTTGAGAATCAGGGATGCTAGTAAATGGCTCCATTCTGCTGACTAGCCTCAGGCATAGCACTGGTGTTGAAAGTTAAATGGCCCTTTCAAGGCCATAGGGTCATATTGGGAGTCTGTAGAGGCACCAGGTTCTGAGCTGTAGGTAAGGGCTAGAGCAATATCATTTCCTGTAGTAGTTATATGGTCATTAGTTGATTGTGCTTCAGTGGGGGAAGAGAGCACACATGAATGATAGTCCACCTCAGATGGCTTTTCAAGCTGTAGCAAGAAAATGAACCACAAATCTTTACTTCCCTGAGATACCCAGGGAAACCGTGGAAAGTTACAAACTGTTGTAGTTATCGGGTTACATGGCTGCAATGGAACACAAAGAGTCTGTGAGATTGTTTTCCTGTGAAGGTTGCTGTTAGTGTACCCACAGAACTAGCATATGGTAATAGCTGTTTAGGAATGTCCTGGTGCCTTGTGATGTTGCAGAAAAATCCAGTTTTGCTGTGTTCCATTTTGTAAAACTGCCAAAGCATAAATGAGGAGTGATGGTGAGGGGCCTTTTCCCTTCCACCCAGGCTTCCCTGGAGCACAGGCACTGGCTTTGAGAGGATGGAGGGAGCAGAAACTGCCCAAGCAGGCACTTCCTTCTCCATTTTGTCCCCCACCCCACCCTTGACCAATTAGGATTGCTTCCAGGGATCATCTGCAGAGGGCTCCTGGGAAAGCCCCCCTCAAAAACCTAGATTCACATTTGGATTTTGGATTTTTGGGTAGTGGATTCTTGGGAGTGATCATGTGTGGGCCGCATTGGGCCCTCAGGAGCGTACAAGTCCTCCTTGGCCAGTGCCCAACCTGATGCTTGGAGGAGGCAACAGGCTCCAGGTTTATCTGGGCATTGTCCGAGATATTAGGCCAGAACAGGTCAATTTTTTTTTTAGTGTTTTGTGTGAAGCAACGATCAGAATGATAACCTTAGCACAGACCATAGAATATGGAGCACCTTATGAAAAGGATACCACGCCAGGTGGCTGGGCCTGAAAAAAGGTTGTCTTTCTGTCCACACTAAAGACAAATCTGAAGGATTTTGGGTAACTCACAGGGTTTGATTGCACCATGGAAGAGCACAAAACATGCAGGGCTTTGTGTACAAATTCCGAAGCTAAGCATTGTTAATTGTGGTTGGAGCAGTAACTCCTCTATTCTTTCTGTCTTAAAAGAAATCTATACATGACTGTTTTAACATGTGACTTGGAAAGAAACTGATAAAAAAGATGGTATTGATGTACTGTTATTTTATTCTGAGAAAACAGTGCGGCTAATAGCGCTATCAACAGTTCACTAGTTCTGCTGTTTGTTGTTTTTCCAAGTCTATATTTAACAAGTGGAAATGCCTTTTTTAAAAAATAGAGGGTAAGTTGGGATGATAGGACTGTGATTTTGGCTGTTGCTCAGCAACGTATAAAAATCTTGGCAGTAAGCGTGAAGAGAGCAGTCTGGTAGGAGTGCAAAGAAGAAAAGCTGGATTGTTCACGCTCCTGGCCACTCTATTCTGTGGTCTCAAAGTCAGGTACTGTAATTTCCCTCAGAAATGACGGATCTGTCACTGTTCCCCAGCATAGCTGAGGGGTGCCTTTACATTATGCCCTAATGCATTCGCACTCACACACATGTTTGTAATTATTACACTCTGAACATAGATGTTGTCCACTCTGTCTGTTGGTTTTGCTGCAAATATCACCACATTTTTTTCCCCAAGCTACCACACTTGGAGAAATCATGTCAGGATTTGTATAGATAAGTCAGCCATAAGAACTTATTGGATCCCTGTTGGATCTGTCTAAAGCAGTGGTTTTCAAACTGTTTAGCATTAGGACCCACCTAAAAAAGGTATTACTTTGCCAGCTGCTCAAGCCTCTATGGCTATCATGGTAATGAGGCAGCAGTGCCCCCCCCCCTCCCGGCAGCAGGTTGTTTAACCCTTGATGCACAGAGCCTAATTCAGTTTCGTGAACCACCAACAATCGGATCATGATCCACTGGTCACATTTCCATAGTTTAGGAACTGCTAGTCTTAACTGCAAGGTTACAAGCAGGGCATGAAGGTAACAGCTCTGCTTTTTGTTCTGTCCTACCACAGCTGGTTTTCTGAAACATACTGTCGCTTTATTTGGAGGCTTTTGTTCACTGGAATGATAAATTTCTACATAATTTTTTACCATATGGCATGAATGAGTTGCATTGCACATAGGAACACTTGAGGTAAAATGTCATAAATAATGGAAGGTTTGGGAAACTGTCATGATCATTAAAAAAATGAAATATTTCGCAACATGTGGAGAGCATATGAAAGCTACTAGCATTCCTTTGCATGTGATGTTTGAATTCCACCTTTATATACTGTGCCATTTTATTTTTGCATGCCCATTCTTTTTCTGTCTTGTGTGCTAGTTCATGAACACATAATTGTGTGTAAGTTTTTAAAAGTGACACCAACTCGCTCTGATCTTCACTCCTATCCTGATTCTCAAGACTGATGTGCAAACATTAAGCATGTCTTTTTTTTTTTTTTTTTGCTTAATTTCTAGTTCATCTGAGTTTGTCATTCTTTGCCTATGGACTACAAACTGCTCTCTTGCAGTAGTAGGTTTTCAAAGAAAAAAGGGGAATTTCAGAGTTGTTGTGCATGTTGAGATCTTTGGCAGAGAGGTACTACTTGTGTATTGATGGATAGGTACAAGTGTGCACTTTCAAGGTGCTGATATTGATGGCTAGAGTAACAACTTTGACATGCAAGTGAGTTTTGAGTAGGTATCTGGCATGCTCATTCACAATACAAGCAAAGAAAATGGCAGCTTTTAATATTAAGGAACACCTATTTTTACAAATACATATCATAAAGTCTTTGTGGATATATTCTTGCCAACATGATGATGAACACCCCTACATGAAAAGTTATACTTGGGCCTAAAGCAAGCTTTCTCTTGCTTAGAATAATATTTGCTTTTTTTCTTTTTAGATTAGTTTTGGAGGCAAAATTCATTTATTTTCTTGGGAATGCTTTCCAATGGGAGATTAGAGTCCAGTTTGCTCTTGCTGTTAACATGAGTTTTACTCCATTGCAGAACAACAGTGTCTACAGGCTCACATAACCATTGGTCTTTTTCTGCTGTAAGATAGGGTAGCATTTCATGAGTGGCATTGGGGTTGGCCAGACTGGACACTGACTAGGGCTAGCTAACCCTTGAACTGCTGAAAATGCCTGGTATGCCATCAATAAGGAGGCTGGGGCTACCATGGTGGTGTCCAGTACCCCTGCTTTGCCTCAGCCCCCCTGGCATTGGCTATATTTTATGTGCCTCACCAGAAAATTGAGTCATCTCCATCCTAAACAATGAAATATCCACACTTGGCTTGAGGGGCCCATTTGCGTTGTGTGGTTAGTTCTGACAGACCTGGATGGTTTTGTTTTATTTATCTGTTAAGATATTTTTAGTCCAAACAGTTGTATACTTTTCACAAAATGATGATGGCTGGTCACCTTGTTGCATGCTGTGCCCTGAAAACTAACACATTTTCTTTGAAATGGATCAATCCCTCCGTAAATTCTGATGGTTAAATTATTCACAGGCAGGAATATGGAAACAACCCCCCCCCCACCTTGTGCGTTTACATGCATTCGTGGAACTTCTCTAGGGCAGCAGTCTCCAAACGGAAGACCGCTGTGCACTGGGAATGACTTCCCCGGTGCAAACTAAGTTTAGTATTCCACTGGGGAGCCTCTGTGCTGCTCTGCCCATCTTCCCCCAAACTGCATTCTATCTGGTTATGTCTGCCTCAGTGGTGGGATTCAAATAAATTAACAATCGGTTCTATGACATCATAGCCGGAGCAAAAAAAAAAACCTGAAGCCAGCCAAGGTAAGCAAGTGGGCGGAGCCTGGCCATTTAACAACTGGTTCTATAGAACCTGGGCAAACCCCCTGAATCCCACCACTGGTCTGCCTAGAAATCTGGGCACAAAGCTGGAAGCAGCCAGCTGGAGCGCAGTTTGGGGAAGATCAATTGGCAGCATGGAATGGAGGCTCCCCGGCAGAATGGTAAGCTCTGTTAACCCGGGGGACAGAGCCAGTCATCCAACGGAGCTTGGTCTGGGGTATAGAGAGCAGCGGTGGGATTCAAATAAATTAACAACCGGTTCTATGACGTCATAGCCGGAGCCAAAAAAAAAACAAAACCCGAAGCTGGCCAAGGTAAGCGAGTGGGCGGGGCCCGGTCATTTAACAACAGGTTCTGTAGAAGCTGGGCGAACCCCCTGAATCCCACCACTGATAGAGAGGGCTGTGGATAGCAAAGTTTACTGAAGTGTATTAAAAGGATTGCTTTTGTTGCACCTGAGGGTACAGCATCACACATAAAACAAAATTGCTTTTGCTGCACCTGAGGGTACAGCATCACACATGTATGTTCACCCACACGTAACACACAGTTTAAACCATAATCAGCAAGAAACAATTCTTGATGAGCCATACTAGGCATGTGTATCTGCTTTGTGTTTCTGTTGCCTGCTTTGCCTGTATTCCCCATTAACATCCCTAGAATTATTAAATACCGTAATATTAGATACAGGTTAGATTCTTAATTTGGAAGGAGAATATTCATCCAAAACCATCAGTGTTCATTAATATTATTAAGGGCAACTTTTTGTAGCTTTTGAACTATGTGTTCTTCTTGAAAGACCAACTGATTAATGAGCCAAAATTGGCTCTGCAGTCACGTCTGCTGAGAACAAACTTGCCTTGTTGCAAGTAATGAACAAAAAGTAGAGCTTAAGTAAAAGACATGCACTTCAAAATTATTCTCAGCAGATGTTCTCCATTTTTATGTTAACATCATGTTCAAATTTTCAAGGTCCCCCCCCCCAAAAAAGGAGCATCCTGAACTTTTAAGGAAAATCACTTAATAAAGACTTGTCTTTACATGGAGACAGCTGCAATCAATACAGTTTTTTAAAATTAAATTATCTTGCTCACACAGGCCAGATGAACTACAACAGGCAGACCTTAAGCAGCTTATTCAGCTAATGTAAAGGGGAAAGAAATCAGTCTTCAGGAGTTGAGAACTCCATTGAGCTATACCAAATTAATGTTAGGCATAGCTGCTTGAAGTTCTTTTACAGTGCAATCCTATCCAGGCTTACTCAGAAGAAAGTCACTGTATTTTCAGTGGGACTTGCTTCCAGGTGTACATGGGACTACAACCTTACTCTTGTGAAAATGAGTTGCAAAATAGAAACAGGCAGGTAGAGGCTAATCATTACTAGTTACATAATTTACAACCCATTTTGTCTGTTCTGCAAATGATGGGCAGAAAGTAATGTTATGAATTTTAATCTATATATATAAAAACGGACGTATGTGTGTATGTTCCTTATACACGTCTCCGTCCCTTGACCCACGGCCACGAAACTTGGCACACACGTTCCTTGCAGCCTGGAAGGAATCACTGCGGGGGTCAGACCCCCCTACACCCCCCGGTTTTCGGGGAGGGGGCCCAGATCGTCGGGAACCAAGGGGATTGCATGGGGCCACAGGTCTGCTGCCACCCTGTGGTCACAGACGATTCTGCAGGTTATGTGGGAGGGCTGAGCAGCTCAGCTACCAGACAGAGGGAGAACAGAAAGCGAAACTACATGCTTTGCGTGCGTTGCCTGACTGGCCCAGGGTGGAAAGAGCAGGATCCAGAGACTTCCAGCACCCAGTCGGATCTGAGAGGGGCCTATGTCCAGGGAGCTAACTGGCCACCTCTGCCTGTTTCTCATACTGCCACATAAGGATCGCAGGGCTGTCCTGCTACAGGACCTGCAGACAGTAAGTGGGACCTTCATATTGCTCTCTTAGGTTAGGGTGTCCCTGTTTCCTCATGCATTTCACAGTGATAGTGTGCGTTTCGGGTTCCACGTCAACAATACTGTGTTATTTCAGGGACGAGTTCTACATGTCTATCTATGGATCTCACTATGTCATACTTTTGAGGGAGGTTTGTATATTTGTGTGTATGTTCCTCCATTACTCTGGAATGCCTGGAACGATGTTCACCACACGTAGTGCACTTATTCCTTACGATCTGGACAGATGTACTGTGGGGGTAGGGCCCCCCTTACGCCCCCAGAGGTGGGGGTGCACTGCAGAACACACTCATTCCTCCTCCTAATAGAGCCTGGGGATAATGTCTGCTCCCGGGCAACGCCGGGTCACAAAAAGCTAGTAATCCATAAATCCATCTGTTTTATTTTCAGAATGTTAAACTTATTGTTCCATTTGCTTGGTCACTTTTGCTTTGTGGGACTAACAGAACTGCTAAGTATTTGGCCTGATGTAGAGGATGCCACATTTTGCCTCGCCATGGCCAAAGTCGATGTGGCAGGGGTAGCCACATCTGTTCAAGTGTCTGTCTTGTTCTCATACGAGGCAGGGCTGTAGAGATGATGTGCATAGCAATGTTTCCCAAGCCTTTTAGCTCTGGGACCCACTTTTTAAAGCAGAAACCTATTGGGACCCACTTTGCTTTACTAAGCCCCCCCCAAAAAGAGATCTAGACATAATTTTATGTATTAATAATCACAATTATTGATAACTGGGGTTTTATCTTCCCAAAGCTGCTAGAAACCTTACACAGAGTATGTGTATGTAGTCATTTTGTTGAACCCTCCCTAGAAATGGAATTCAAGGCCTATTCCTTTACAGACATTCCAGAATACCTGCAAGATGGAACTGCAGAGCAAGATGTGCAGTGAGGGACTTCCAGGCAGGACAAAACCTAAGACTGGGTTCACAGGTGATCTTAGCACATCAATTACTAGTGAAAATAGAAAATAGAAAATACTAGTGAAAATAGGAAAATGTGACATTTGGGGACAAGGAAATGTGATGAGATAATTTGGGGATTACTTTGTATCATAGCTTAGTATTCCAGCCATGAGAGCCCTCTTCCCATCTGGATTGTCCACTGTTGTAATATTCTTCGCCATATTGAACATGGCTGCTTTCAAAGTTTTTAAAACCTATTTCAGAAACTTTTTGCGAGGCACCAAAAATCGGCTTGCAACCCACTGTTCCCGACCCACAGTTTGTTTTTGCGCAGTGAGGGACTTCCAGGCAGGACAAAACCTAAGACTGGGCTCACAGGTGATCTTGGCACTCCAATTACTAGTGAAAATCAAGATGTGCAACTTAACCTATTTGTGGGGGATATAACTGTTCTCCAGATCAATATTCAGTTTAAGATTAGTAATGTGTAACATAGAGGTTCTCAAACTGAGCTTTGCCAAGCTCTGCCTCTGTCCCTTTAAAGGGCAGGGGGGATGGAAAGCAGCAGCATGATCGCTAGGATTGTGCAGCTGCCAGGGACAGGAGGGGTGTTTTGCAACTGGCCTCCTGGGGGTGTGGGGAGCCCTGCAGACACCTCTGCAGGGCCCCCAAGCCTCTAAAAAAAGTTTTAAAAAGCAATTGGAACCCACTTCCTGGTTTGTGATCGAAAACAAGAAGTGGTTTTCTGAGTGCTTTTTTTTACTTCTGTAGAGGCTTAGGGAGCCTGCAGGTGCCTGCAGGGCTCCCCACACCCCCAAGTGGCTCAATCAGGTAAGTGGAAAAATCAATCAACAGGTACTTATATACCGCTTTTCAACACCAAGTTCACAAAAGCGGTTTACAGGTAAATAGTAATAATAAGGTTAAATGGCTCCCTGTCCCAAAGGGCTCACAATCTAGGAAACGCAGAACACCACCAGCAACAGCCACTAGAAAAGACACTGAATAGGGACAATTACTTGACCCCTGCTTAATATAAGAGGAACACCACTTGAAAAAGTGCCTCTTGCCCAGTTAGCCGGGATCACCCAGTTAGCGGTTTGCCCAGAAAACTGCTCGGTATTAACCCCGTATGTATCCACCTTCTGTGGGAAAGAGCTGAAACTACATGCCTATCTCCTTTGTGTTTGCAAAAGGTGTGAGGTCATAGCTGGGGTCAGGAATGCAAATCTAACCAAGAAGGTTCCATTCAGCTAGTAATACAATCAGGAGAAACCAACCTTTATCCAGCTCACCCACCATCGAGACCATCCGGGTTAATACCCATCAAGACCATGAACCTCCTTGGTTGTACATTAGACCTCCAAATGTTTCCAACCCTGTAGGACAGCAATAGGTCATCTTTGATAGTACGCACAGTGATGTATGTGTGTTTCAGTGCATTAATAAAGTAGGATGTAAAGAAAGAGGATCAATGTTAGAACCAGGTGGATACATACTGGAGTAAGCGAGTGCGTCTCCAGCGGAAGTGGATACATACCGGGCTAATACCAAACTGCTGTACCCATCCCTGGCAGCAGTGTGGTCCTGAAGGTTGTGCTCCTGCCTGCGCCATCCCTGCCTCCTGAGGAGTTTGAGAACCAAAGGGTATAACAGAAAGCTTAAGTATCAGAAGGGAAGGGCTGGCAGGGTTGCTGGCATTTCTGTGTTTTTGTATCTAGTCTTCTGAAAGGGAACGTGATTTTTCCTCCTACCTTTACACGGAGTTATCTCGATGCCCTGGTGATTGATTCAAAGCTGCATGTTGAGGGTTTTAACCGCTGTCAGAGTTGGAAACAGTAAAGCATCAACCACAAATGACTACCTTTCCTCCGTGTGTGTGTGTGTGTGTGTGTGTGTGTGTACGCGCATCTGTTCATGGAAGCATTTGAAATGCCTAGTGTGCAGCTTCCCAGTAAGTAAGTGGGGCTTTGCTGTTCTCCAGAGAACTCAGTATGGGGAAAGTATCTTCTGTAAGTATTACTCCTAATGATGTTTCAAATTCCCCTTAAACCCGATGGTCTCTCATGGCAGATGGCTCATCTCTGAGTATTGTCAGCTGCTCTGCCGGCTGTCAAGAAATTCTCCTGGGATACAGAATACAAGTATTATATAGTGTTAGTGGCACAACTAGTTCCTGGTCTCATTTCCAGATAGAAAACATACTGCATGCGGTCTGAGACAATGTCTCATGCAATTCATTTAATTGAGGCTCCTGCTACCCTCCTGCATGGTCTGCTGTAATGAATCTGCAGGTCAAGACCAGAGCAATTACTATGTGCTCACTGGCTCAATTCAGGGAGTGTCAAACTGTGATTAAGGAAGTTTAACTATGGTTTAATGTGGGGTTTGAATTGCTGAGCCATGGTTTGCACTTGATGGATAAACAAATAAAAATCATGGTTTGGAAGAGAGAGAGAGAGAGAGAGAGAGAGGTCTGAATGATACATTCACCACCTGACTGTCCCCACACAGTTACTGGTGCAAGTTGCAAGCACATTGTGGCTTCTCCTTTCCTTCCTCAGTTACTTAGTCAGGTGTAATACAATGTGTATACAGTAACCTACAGTATTTTTAAAATAGATTTAGCTGTACATGTAGGCATTCAAATGAACTCCCCACATGCCATTACAGAAACTAACCACAAAGGGAGTGCTTTAGGAGGTGCCCACAGCATAGGTAGTATCCATCCATCGTTTTATGGAGCCAGTAGGGTGTTAACTATTGTACATTCTAAAACCATGGTTTGTGCTAACTTGGATAAGGATATAATATTCAGATTGACAAACTATATAGTTGAAACTGTTGGTTTGTTTAAAATCACTACACCTAGAAACTGGAGTGCTGGACAGATAGAAAACAAAGGAGACATGGAGTTCTGAACCGTATACTCAGAGGTTCAAACCTTTCTTTAGATTCTGAACCAGAGATAGTCCAAACCATGGTTTGACCTGATGTCAGTGTGTCTTTAACATTAAGACTCAGAAGGACCTAAGGAGTCGGCCGCAGACAATTTGCTCATGAGTTCTTGTTATCAAAGATCACGGATGATAGTTTGATGGAAGCAAGTACTGAAAAAGGCTGATATCTATTTTAGTAGCACTTTATTAGATTGTGAGCTTATCAGGAGGGAAGAGTTGACCTTGATCCAAGTGCAATGTAGGCACTTCTAGCAATATTGAACATTAAGATCTTGGCATTGAAATATAATCAGGACATCTGAGGAAAAAGCATTCTAAAATTTTGTATGGAATGTATGATCTGGAATGCTGCAAAAAGGAAAAAAAATCAGTTTCAAAATTTTATTGTACTTGTACATTTTTGCAGATATAGTAATGTGGCCCAGATTTGCTTTCCAAGCTGTCTGTGAACTGAAAGTGTCAGGTGAGCAATTGCTGTTACCATTGTCAGTCAAATTAGGAGTATTGCATACTGTATGGATGTTTCAGTGTTTGTGACATTTTTTCAGAACATAATTATAACATGTTTAGGTCCCAACTGCATCACTGAGAATCAAGGACATTTCTGAAAGTCATTTATATTTGAGTTGTTTCTCGACAACTGCTTTTAAACTTTCCCTTTGGTGTGTATATGTAGCATTTTTCAGTTTTCGTTCATTGTGCACACAAAAAATGACAAGACATGCACCATTACAATAAGAAACAGTGATTCCATGACACACCAAAATGAAAATATGTATATCTGGCATGATAAATCCAAAAGCAAGTGTGGCAACATTAGATTCAGAATAAAATGTGCAGGGAAAAGCACACGGAATACTGCATCAGCACTAGTTATTGGCATGCATGCGTTCTTCCAGGGGTGCTCTCCGTCTGTAAGACCTGCCCGTCCTTTGCCCTAGAGAGTGTGATGCCTTCAGTGCTGGTGCTGCCAAGGTGTTCCCAGGGTATCCTCATGTGATGAGGTTCCATGTGTCGTTGTGCAGCTTAGATTATGGGGATTAGGGAAAAACAAATCCTGTTGTGGTAGTAGATACACGTTCATGGGAATAAATCCTTACGCCTTTTGTTACACAAAGTAAAAACATACTTTGGTCTGGGATGAGCAGAATAATGGTTTGTTGGTTTGTAGTCAAATTTATGGTCTAAAATACACAATGGAACAATTCATTCCATGGACACAAGTTTCCATTTTATGTTCCTCGGGGATTGGAAAGCTTCCCACTCTTTTTGCTCCCCCCCCCCCCCCCCCCCAGCCTTGGCAACCTTTGAGTGGCACGAATTAAATTTATTTGGTTATCCCAGTCTTCGTTTTACTCTGCTGCATAAGGTGGAGCACACAAAAAAAAAGTTGTTCAGGAATGTTGGTAAACGCATGAATTTTGAATTTCCATAGGAAGCTATGCAGTGGCACCATATATTATGGCGGCACCCAAACCTGGTAGTATGCAAATATGGTGTGGATTTTGCAATGTTGCATTTTATCACTTTGTTTGGCTTCTTTCATGCATTATTAATTTCAGAAGCAATTCCTAATTCTTCTCCTCTCTCTACAGCAGCGATTTTCAGCCTTTTTCATCTCATGACACACTGACAGCGCAATCCTAGCATGCCCCTTGCATCGACCTGACGTCATTGCATCAACGCAAGGGGCGGAGTGCCGGCACACGGGTACTGACCAGCACCCCTGTGTCGGCGCTGCATCTCTGAAGCAGACACTGGTTGCAGTGTCGGCTTCAGAGCACCGACAGAGAGCCTCCCTTGCACAAGGGATTCTCTGTCCCGTTTTGGGATGGGGATTGGTGGGAGGGGGGAGGCGGGAGGTGGTACTTAAGCAGGACCTGGGCGGGCTTGGGAGGTGTCCGTAAGCCCGTCAGTGAGGCCGCACGGCCCTGATTCGGGCCACAAGGTCTCCTCGGATCTGCGCCCACTCTTTAGCAGGCGCAGATCCGAGGAGCACATAGGGGAGGCTGGAGCCTCCCCTATGGTAAGGGAGCGCATGCTCCCTTGTCATGGGGAGGCTCCAGCCCGTCCTAAGCAGCGCTGGATATGGCACTGGCCCGTTGGCCTCGCCAGTCCGGCGCTGCTTAGGATTGCGCCCTGACAAAGTGCTAAAATTGTCAAGGCACACCATCAGTTTTTTGGACAATTGGCAAGGCACACTGCATTGCCATCGGGGGCTCACATTCCCCAATGGCTCTGTTCATATATGGCCCTCCCCTAAATTATTGTGGCACAGCTGCGGGCTGTTCCCAGCACTGCTGTGGAAGGAGAGGCAACTGATGCGCTTTCAGCCAGGTTGTACGAAGTGAAAAATGTACGCATTTCTTTTGCATACCTAGGTTGGTGAGCTGTTGCTTCTTCAGTCTGGCCTCCTTAATATATTCAGTTCTTAATGAATTCCTGCAAGGTATGTCAGGATGAGTAGATCTCTCTCTCTCTCTCTCTCTCTCTCTCTCTCTCTCTCTCTCTCTAGCTTTCTGCTCCACTTGTCTTCTCATTTTACTTGGCGCTTACCTTGTGTCTGCTGGCGGCTGGAGCTCCAGCTGCAGCACCGATGGGGCAGCGCAGGCCTCTTTGCCACTATCACTTACTCACAGGGTGGTGTTAATGTGCTTCACGGCATGCTTGCAGCACACAGCACCGGGGGCACTTGGGCACTTGGGTGGATCGGGCTGTCAGTAATTTGGGACTCCCAAGATCTGGGGAGGAATTTTGCTAAAGAAAATGCCATGCGCATCTCTGGAGAGAAGCTGTTCCCCATGCTTGTTTTGGGTTGGTTTTGGCTTATTGTCAGCTTTATAACACAGCCTGGATTTTTTGCTGGAATGAAGAACCACTTCTGGTTTGTTGCAGCTTAATAGTTTGCCAGCAAAGTATTGCGTCAATAAAATTGCTTACACTAAACATTGCATAATTCAAAGCGTAAGTGTTTAGCAGCGTGCATGATAAATGGCAGAGCACAACTAAACCCAAAGGCAGCATGGATAGAAAAGCCTTTCCCTATGCCAGTACTGTCAAGATTGTCAATTGGCTTTTCAAAAGAGATTTGTCAAATGTCTTGCAGTATTTTACATGTTCCCAAGTAGGTGACTGACCTATACTGGACAGTGGCTGACCTATACTGGGGAGGGGTGGGAGCCCACGCTTAGGCCCACTCCAGTGTGCATCAGTTAGATTCAGAAAGGGAATCTTGCACATGATTTCCACCTTGATAATTCCAAGTGGGGTTGGCAGGTCTCACAGGTCAGGAGCTTGGCTTTTTTCTCAGGATTTCCAGAGGAAGGTATAGCATTCTAGCATGATAGGTCAGAATCATGGTGAGAAAGGCTATTTCTTTGCTTGGTTTTGGAGTGTTTGCCCCATTCTTCATCCATCTCTCAGCTAACAGGTAGAGCCAAGCTCTTCCCTGACATCCTCTAACCATACCATGCACTGCTAGTCATAAGAACAGAAGCATAGGAAGAGCGCTGCAGCATCAGGCCAAAGGCCTATGCAGTCTACCTTCCTGTATCTTACAGTGACCCACCAGATTCCTCAGGGAGCACACAAGACAACAAGATGCCTGCGTCCAGTTGTCACTCCCTTGCACCGGGAATTCTGAGGAAGCCTAAAACCAGGAGGTTGCATATGCTTATCACGGCTTGTAACCTGTGATGGACCTTTCACCTAGACATCTGTCCAATCTGATTTTAAAAGCATCGAGGCCAGACACTGTCACCGTATCCCGAGGCACGGAATTACACAGAATAATCCCAGGCTGGGTAAAGGAATACTTTCTTTTTTCTGTTCTAACTTACTCTCCCAACTCACTGTTAGTGGGTGTCCCCTGGTTCTGGTGTCATGCAAGAGGGAAAAGAACATCCCTATATCCCAGGGGTCTCCAAACATTTTGGCATGAGGGCTGCATCATAAATAAGGGCATTTAAACGGTGGCCCCGGTATCTGTGGGGAAGGGCTCTGGAACAGAACCCCAGGGGAAACTGAGGTTGCACTATTTATCCCCCCTTAGCCGGTTGCTGTGGAACAACCCCACCACCTGCCAGGGCCAGGTAAAAACCTTCCGGAGGGCCAATTTGGCCCTCAGACTGGGGTTTAGCAATCTCTGCTTGAGCCTCTCTGTCTACCCCCTGCATAATTGAGTGTGCATAATTGGGTGCCTTTTTCCTTAGTCTTCATTCTCTTGATCTGAGAATGACTCATTATTATCTATTACCCCCTTGCCTCCACCTCCCTGGAGTCTGAGCAATGGAAGCCTTGGCAGCCCAAACGAGTGCCGTGTAGTGTCGGTGGCAGCATGTCCTGGCTCCTCATGTTGAGGGAGCCCATGTGCAAGCTCTGCTGCTTTTTCTGTGAACTTCAGTGATAACACTTCCTTTGGCTCTGCAATTCAGACCAAGACAAGCATGCACACTGGCAAATGTTTTATACGTTCCAGCATTTTCGAAGCCGAGATGTCGTTATGCTTCTAAGCAAGGCAGGCTGAATCGTATGGGGTGGCCGAATCTCCTCTTTGCAGCTTTTAGAGGTTAATCTTGTACAAACAAAGGTTGTTTTATGTGGCTGGAGGGATATTTTGAAGGTTTCTTAAATGTTGCCAATTAGGATAGCCGTCTGATTCTGTTTACTCTGCCGGCTGACCCCAGAAATGACACGCTCTTCAGGCAACCTTGCACCTTGATAGCCATTACTGTTGATCATGTAGGAGAAATAAAGCACTGTGTATGAAATGGAGTGGCAGAGTAATTGCCAGAGATCAAACAACAAGCTCAATGGAAAACGTGTTGGACAAATGAGCAGCAGGCCATTTTTTTTTCTGCTTTCATGTGTACCCTATTATACATTGATACAGAAAATGATTTCCTTCCTTGCATACAGTAATGAATAGTTTTTGCCTTCTCAGTGTGGTTGCATCGCTTTAAAGTTCCCTTAGTGCAATGCCTCAACAAGATTGCAGTGCGTTAACTGCTCAGTCATAATAGTGGGCCCAGCATGGAAACAGAACCCAGGATACCTGGGGGTCTCTCCCTGCAAGTGCTTGGCCTCCCTCTTTCTGCCGACCGTCCCGTTTCTGGGGATGAGCCTGGGAGAATTTCCGCTGCTGTCTCGGGCACACGCGGGTGGGATCCTGCTCACCAGGCCTTCCACTGCGCTCTGCTGCACTTGGCCAGATTCAGGCTGGATACAGACCCAAAGGCAAAGGTGGCTCTGCCGAGACGTGCGGTCTGGCAGTATAAATGGCCCACTGTCCCTTTAAGCCCCCATCCTCTGTCTAGGGGCTCAGATGAATGAGGAATTGAGAGAGCCGGTGGCAGCTGTTCTGCCTGGAACAGCCTGAGACGTTTCCTTTGTGCTGGGCAAACGTGGCCATGCAGAGCAGGAGGGGCCCAGCGAGGAGCCACTGGGGCTGCCTGGCCTCTGCTGGGCCAATGGGACTCTCTGCATTGCTATGCTCTTTCTGTGCACACAGACCCCCCCCCAGGTTTGAATGTGATTGCTCATGTCTGTGAAGATAGGTGCGTGTGCTTGTGTAGGAAAAGGCGGGGGGCGTACAGGGTGTGTGTCCCTGTCTGCGCACAAGCAGCACTGAGGGGGTTGCCAGAAGGTGAGGGTGTGCATAGCTAAACGTCACCGGTGAACGTGGTCTGGGATGCAAACAGACAGCCTCTCCTTGGGCAATTCCAAGCAGTGCTGGGCAGGAAACGTGTTTGGAAAGACGCCAGGCACTTACCAGGGAGGAAGTTCCAGTGAACTCAGCAGGTCTTACTTCTGAGTAGACCTTTTGCAAACTATCATGCTGTAAGGGCCCTGAATACTCCCGGAGCGCAATCCTAAACTGCGCTTGAATGGCTGTACTATAGTGGCATCATTTTACATTTTGTCTTTATATGTTGGAATTGTAATACACTGGATGTCCCTCTTGCATGTATGATTTGGTCTTGTTCTGAAATACATTTTTTGTGGGGAAGACGTTATTAATTGCATTAATGTTACATTGCAACAATTAAATATCTGCCGCTATCTGTCCCTAGAGATGTTGGTTTCTGGTAAGATAGGATTACAACCCAAGTCTTACTGAACACAGGCTTTCTGTGTAAAATACTTATTTCTGAGTAAAATAACCATGTTTTCAATAAAGGTGTTTTCAAACACCTTTACCTGTGTCCTTTTGAACTATGTACCTGTATCATGGCACAGCAGTGGCACAGCAGAAATGGACTCTGTATGCCATTATGGTAGCTAAAAATTGTAATATATTGGAAGGATACGTTCCCTTCTACTGTTAGTCAACAGTTGGAAGATCTTTTGACTTTAACAACTTGGGAATGAGTGGCTTACGGACAGCAATTACGAACAGATATACTTGTGGTCATTTAGAAGCTTTTCCTAGTCATATGTACAGGGTGTGAAGTTTTCCGTAGTATAGATTCATCAAATATACCTGTAGTTTCCTTTTTCATTTTTGAAATTTGTTTTGCTCTTGCCCTTATTTCTATGAATTATGTTTCCAGCACTTAAACTGATGATTTATTTTTCACTGTTGCAAGCACCTTTTTTTCAGTGTGCTTTTGATAACTTCCCTTGAAACATTATCCAGACCACCTCTAAACAAGAATGAAAGTTAATGGCAATTACGTGGTTGCATGAAATGGTCATAGCTATAGCAAACTGTCAAACGCTACTCATGGAACGTTGCTGAAACAGATGGCAACTGTACTTTTAGTAGTTTTATGTGACTTTTGATATTGTAACCCAGTGATTGAAGGAGCTGGTCACCTTCATTAATATTAGTAGAACAATTATATCCTCAAAACATTTCAAATGTTAGCCATCTGGACAGACACTCTGATAATACTTACCTGAGTATTCTTTGTACAACCTTGAACTTGCTAGGTTGGACTGCAGCGTCTTTTATATGTTGGTGGTGTTGAGAAAAAAAAAGTTCCTTTTTGTTGCTCTGCATCAAATTTCTGTGTGTCCAATTTAATACTATGCAACATGAACCTTTTAGGAAGATTTGTAGGGCACAGTACACAATGCATTGAGCAGTTTGTTCCTAAAACAAGCACAGTTCTGCCGAAAGTGCAGAATGAGTCTGCATATAATTCAACAGGTAGATGAGCTTCACAATCAGATGGAGCTAGTTCAGGCACCTTACAAAGTTGCTGAGCTGTGTTTCATAGCACTACTGTCTGAGCCTACTAGCTCAGGCCTTGGAGATGTTCTTTAACAAGTCTTGCATAGATTCAGGAGTTCTATGGAGGTGTCTCATTCCTGACAACACATGAATTGCAGTTTTGGGCTTGCAGGCAAGGATGTGGAGCTGTCCATCTAGGAAGAAAGACTTGGACAAGAGCAATGGTCTTCAACCTTTTTCAAGTTGAGACCCCGATAAATAAAGTATAAGATTGGGGAGCCACAGTCAATCCTGCCCCCTTCCCAGGACCCTATCTGCCTAGACACTGCCCCCCCCATTCCACCCTCCTAGCACTGTTCCCTGTAATCAAATGTTCTTATTAGAGAGAGCGGAAACAATTAACATGAAGCCTGACACTGTTGAAAGTGATCTTAACACGATTGCTAAGAAACTGAGCAGGACTGGGACACCATCTCCTAGTACTTTTAGGAGATTTAGCCGAGAGGGTTAATGCCTCCGTTTGCCTGAAGATAACACCTGAAGATCTCAAGGTCGTGAGCTCGGGACTGCCGGAAGTCTCTGCGAGCAGCAGACCTTGGAAACTGCGGCTGATTAAAAGCTGAGTTTCAGCTGCCTCGTGGGAGGAGGAGTGTGCTGAAGTCAGCTGCATCTCTGGTGGCAGCAGGGAAGCCTCATCAGCCAGCAGACGACAGACGGGTGGCTAAAGAAAGAAGGCTAAATCCAGAAAGAAAGATCTGTAGGAGTGTTGTTCTTGGAAGATAGAACATTCTGTGAATTGTAAAAACCTTCGGGTTTGTGAGAAAGTCTGCCTATGTAAACCGCCTTGAGTTCAATCATTAGAGAAATCTAGTGATATTAAGAAAGGCGGTATATAAATAAATGTATTATTATTATTATTATTATTATTATTATTATTACTTGAAGGGGTACACAGGCACCTCCCCTTTTACCTGGTGGTGCACTAGTCCAGGAGCTTCGTGATCCCAATGGGCTCCTGATCCCAAGGTTGAAGAACACTGTACTAGCGGCAGAGTCTAGGACAGGATTACAGAAACCGAGGGTTCTTATAGTTGAAAAAACTTCCTTTGTGTGGCCTGGAAACACTTAAGTACAGTTGTCCATGGGAGTAGAGCTTCCTGAAGGGAGATCTCATGCTACCGGACATGTGCTCTCTCTTCTAATAGTGACTTGATTTATCTTTGTTCTTGAGTGATCATTTTTGCATGGGGGAGCCCAGGAATGTGGCAAGAGGTTTATGCCAGATTCTCAAGAGTAGCAGGGCCCAAAGGTGAGGTTTCATCGATAGCTGCTCAGTCTTCATTAGGTGCAGCCCACATCTCCTGGTTCCACTATGTACTGGGGTCTGTGCGGGACTACCTTCCCTCTTCTAAAACAGTCTTATCTGATTCCAGTTGTGGAAGTCCGCAAATCCTGACATTAAGATTACATGCTCCCAAGCAATTCACTGAGATGAAGCCAGGAGTTATTTCAAAATACCTCAACTCCTTAAAACTGTTCTAACTCTCCAAGCTAGCTGGTCTGTACACTGGAATGTGAGTGGGGAAAATGTAGCATACACCTGGATGCTCAGATACTGCTTTTGGTTGCTGTGAGCATCATTGTTGCTTGGGGCAGAATGAGTGCGAAATAGCACAGGGCAGCCCATGATGGACACCCACTGTGTTTCAAGTAATGCAAAGCTGCCATCAAGGGCATCAAGTTGAATTCGTGCCAGTGTGATTGGTGTGTGTGTGTGTGTGTGTGTGTGTGTGTGTGTGTGTGTGTGTGTAACCACCATTGTTTTTGAAAGATGCCTGAAATGGGAATAGTTCTTTTTTTTAAAGCCCCAAAACTGAGTTAATAAAAAATTTCCGCAACTTCCAAATCTGACTCAAGGTGGGTGTTAAGGCTGATTAAATCTTTTTTTTTTCCACATTTAGAAAGAAAAATATTTTTGAGGAAACAGATGGTGGAATAAGGCCAGCATGTTTATCCAGCGTAGTTGGACATCTGAGGAAAAAAAGAACTGTACGTGCAAGGAAGACCACACCTCATTCCATCCAACCGGATGTATTTCTGATGGGAATCTTGCCTCTGGCACTGATTTGTGGGGAGAGTGATAGCTGTTGGGGAAGTTGGCAAGCAAGGAAATTCCTGCTGAATCACCACTAAAGCAGGTGGGGAGAGGAGAGAATGGTCCCCAGCCAATAGCAGTGATGATGAGTCCTGTAGAACTAGGATGAGTGATGGTTCTTGTTATCTTGGTCTCAATTTGCAAGTAAGCTTATATTCAGTATTTCCACAGTGGTTCTATCCTGATGATCTGTCACCTATTGCTTTGTCATTAGTAAAAAGAACTATTTTTGTCAGTTTAAGAGGGGCCAACAAATATGAAAATAAGATATTGTTCAAGATGTAAATCTTTGTTTTCTCGTCAGTACGGCATGAGTTTTCTTTTATTTTTAAAGCTTGCATCCTGGGAGCTAGCATGACTTCTGTTAGCTAGCATGACTTATTGGCCGCCCTAAAGAGGAGAAAACACAAAACCAAATTTGGGTTTGCCCCTTGCTTTAGAGTTGCCCTGCTAGCATGCCATTCATGGAATACAATAGTACACTGTAAAGTAAGGACTGAATACCACTGTTTAGAGGTAAAAAAGCAGAGGTATATTTAATGTTTGAACTCCTTAGAAAGTGCAGTTGTTGCATTTTTAAAACCATATTTATAGCTGTGTTATGGGTGAAGTGGCATGCTGCCAGTCTTCCTTATTGCTGTCAGATATTTTTACTAAAAAGGTGGGGGAGATTTTGGGAAACCCTTCATGAAGATCTTCTTAACTCTTTTCTTCTGCTAATGGTGGCTAATTATACTTTTCAGACCATCAACTGATCTGACTTTCCCTTTTGGGGAGAAAGAAAATACCCATTGTGTCGCTAAGTGGCTGATGTGCTTTGGAGCAATTCAGGAGATGGCATTGTTTGGAGAGCTGGAAAAAAGGCTAAAGGTGGCAGGCTAATTGCTACATTGGGGTGAACCATTGGAGGCGAGATGATCGCATCCTCTGAACTTTTTCAGCTAACCCCAAGTTTTGTTCCAGACCCCTCAGCCAAGAAACAGAGAGGATTTTTAGACTGTTTGGCATGCTCGAGGAAGAAAAATCAATTGTGCTCCAAGGGCATTAGTATTGAACTGAGACATTAAAGCTTTTTTGTAGCTTTGTATCTTTAAAAAACAAAACCCTGAAGATAGTTGGTTGGGTTTGAGGTTAGAATGTTACGCTTTGGCAATGGCATTGCCAGGGTGGCAGCTGCCCAGGATGGGTGTCATCCCTGTGCCACATGTCCGCCCCCTTACTCATCCAAAGTGATGTGTGGCACCTGGAAGTGATTCAGCAGGAACTGAGAATCAGGAAGACAAGCCAGCTGTTGTCATTGTAGGTGCCATTTTTTCATGTGTAAAAGATGGACAGCCTTGCTGACATCCTGGTTAGCCCCCACAAAACCCTCAAAACCTCCCCACTTTTTCCACTGTTTCCAGGGTAGCAGACGGAGGAGAGCAATTGGGGTGAGTTATAAACTAAACTGCACGCCACTGTTCCTGATCTCACGAGTCCTAGATCTCCTAGTGCAGCTTTCTGATCATGTTCATTATTTGACAGGGCATGATGTCTCGTTCTGCCTTCCTTTACCCATTGGGAGTATATGACTGAAGTTGCTTAGCAACAGCCATGTTGAGATTTGGCTTCATCCAACTCTCTAGGTCCTTGTAGGATTGGGGCATTGGTCTCATGGAGGAGAAGTGGAAGGGACTCAGCTGGCTGTGTCATGAAACTAATTCAAGCATGCTTATTCTGGAGCTCTTCCCGGAATGCCCTGCTGTTCTTTTCCTGGTAACTGCTATTAATCAAGTTACGATTATGTCCGAGGCCCCAATCCTTTCCAACTTTTTAGCTCTGATGCAGGTCCAAGGTAAGGGAACCAATGTTCCTTTATCTTGAGGAGGCCTCTGTGACTGCCCCACCCCCACAGGATGCAGCATATGCCCTGTTGACATAGCTGCATGAGTTCTGGAGAGTTGGACTGGGCCCTCAGTCAATTGACCCCTACTCTAAGCCTGGGCCTCAGGAGGTGGGACCAACACTGAACCTGGTTCTGGACCTCAAGCAAGAGCCAGAAGTGTCGTCTCTGGGGGAAGTATTGGAGCCCCCGCCCCCCGCCTCTCTCTGACCATTATCGAAGCTACTTGCTCCCTTGAAGCCGTCCAGGGTACTGTAACTCGAGAATTGGATGCCTTGTCTTGCAGTAACTGCCCAACCTTGCCTTGGTGGGTCTGGATGTAATTTCAAGGACCACATTGTAAAAAGGTAAACGTTTCCCCATGACGTTTCCCCATGACTAAATGCTCTAGTCGTGACCGACTGTAGGGGGCGGTGCTCACCTACATTCCTAAGCTGCAGAGCCGGCGTTTGTCCGAGGACAAGCTTCCGTGGTCATGTGGCCAGCATGACTATACGCTGTAGCACAAGGAATGCTGTTACCTTCCCATTGAAGGTAGGACCTATTTATCTACTTGCATTTTTACGTGCTTTCGAACTGCTAGGTTGGCAGGAGCTGGGACAAGCAATGGGAGCTCACTCGGTTGCGTGGTCTTGAACTCCCAACCTTCCGGTCAGAAAGCTCAGCAACAGTGGTTTAACCCACAGCGCCATGCAAATGTGATAGTTAAAGGCAGGAAGTGGCTGATTTGACACCAATCCTTTCCATGTGTGTCTGTACCCAAATGAATGACTGAACTATTCCAGGTCACAGCTAAATGCTCGCCTTTAACTTCACGTCAGTACTCTCTTATGTAAATATTCCCATCGTGCCATACTGCGAGTCATCGGAAGTCAGTTTTCCTGCCCATTTGAGTCAATGAGATAATGCTATGAATGCTGAAATTTCTGTCTAGATTGCTAAAACATGGCTTTAGCGTGCTTCAGCTACTGCTGATTGGTTTCTGCAGTGTGGTAACGTGATGCCCCTGCTTAAATGCGACCTGTAAAAACTCATGTCAACATGGTGCGAATGTTTGTGTTGACTTCTTTGTGCCAAAGATTAGAGACAGTGGGTCAATTCAGTAGTCTCTGATCAATGAAATCGCCACTTGATTTGATGGAGGCATTGCTGCCTGCTGTAAATACATGCATGCTGGCTTGCTGAAGTCCTTGATGAACTCTGGCTGTAAATAGTCAGCGTTTCCAAGCCCTCTTTCTTCCTAATAAGATTTGGCAGAGCCAAACCAGTAGGAAATAATGGGGGAAATGCATGTTGTGACACCATTGTGTCAGAGCACCACTTTGAGGCGGATTTGTTTAACTTTTGTTAAGTTCCTGCTGGCAGTCCTTCTAGATTATCTTTTCATAAACATGACATAGTTGATTGCAGAGTGCCAGATGCCTAGTGATTTTTTCCTGTGACATAAAACACTGTGCAGTCCATTCAGATCGTAAACTAGCAGTTGATTACCATGGAATTCAGCTTTACTTGAGCCAGTATCTGTAAAATGGGGCCAAACATTGTGCAAGCCCATAAAGAAAGAATTGCTTTGGCATCCCTTGACTTGGAAATGGTGCTTTTGTAGTGGGTGTCTGCCATAACAGCGTGGCAGGCCGATAAAGGGAGTGTGATCTCCGTACCTGTCCCTTTTATGGGGTGTGGGATTGCAAAGAATTAATGTGTTCATTTGACTGATGGCATAGGCCCTCATCTGGAACTGCCTCCATGGACATTTTTATCTTTTTGTCCTCTCCCTTTTTGTTTTGTTTTGTGCATCATTGCCTTGTTTTGTATGGCCTTTAAAAGGGGATTGGACAGATTTTTGGGCAGAAGATTTAGCCGAGAGGGTTAATGCCTCCGTTTGCCCGAAGATAACACCTGAAGATCTCAAGGTCGTGAGCTCGGGACTGCCGGAAGTCTCTGCGAGCAGCAGACCTTGGAAACTGCGGCTGATTAAAAGCTGAGTTTCAGCTGCCTCGTGGGAGGAGGAGTGTGCTGAAATCAGCTGCATCTCTGGTGGCAGCAGGGAAGCCTCATCAGCCAGCAGACGACAGACGGGTGGCTAAAGAAAGAAGGCTAAATCCAGAAAGAAAGATCTGTAGGAGTGTGGTTCTTGGAAGATAGAACACTCTGTAAATTGTAAAAACCTTCGGGTTTGTGAGAAAGTCTGCCTATGTAAACCGCCTTGAGTTCAATCATTAGAGAAATCTGGTGATCTTAAGAAAGGCGGTATATAAATAAATGTATTATTATTATTATTTATGGAAGACAAGTCCATCAGTGGGCTGTTTCTTAAAAGTTCTGAAGCAGGCTTTGTTTGTCCAATTACCTCCAAATGTTCTCACAAGTAGCTCTATATACTTAAAGGGAAGATATTGGGTGAATGTGTGTGCATGCGCACATGGGCTCATGCCCATACACACACAAATCAGTTGTCGTGTACAAGTTAGTGAATGGCTGAACAATCAGAGATAAAAGGTAGAGAAGATTGCAACAGTGGGAAATATTGACGACTTGGTCATGTTAGGTTGAAAAAGACCATGTAACATCTGACCAAAGGGGTCAGATGCATTAGTTTGTGGAAGCATAGAAGAAAACCTGAAGCGTAGAATCAAATAGGGGAGAATGCAGGATACAAAGATTTGCAGAGATACCAAGATCTCTTACATCTGCAGAGATACAAAGATTTCCATGAAGGTCAGAAACAAGGTTGGGAAATCTTCTACTTTGGATCCCATCTCTTCTTAACAACATAATTATTATTAATTTTATTTAAAAAAAAAAACAAGAGGTGGAAACAAAGCAAATAGATATATAAGCAGTCTTTTTGAAAACTTCTTGTACTAATTCAGCATCTATAGAGTAAAACAACATGGCTTCAAAAAGCATTATTTCGAAATTAAACCAATCATAGCCCAGCTGAAGCAGGTTTTCCTTTTTTCAAAAATCAATTTAAATTGCCCCAGAATAAGTGAAACTACTAAACTAAGAGAATTGCATTTTAGTGTTTTGGCACTTGTCTTCTGTGCAGAGATTTTGATTGGTTTTCTAATAGTTTTGTCTTCAATGGGTTTGAATAGTGTAAATTTTCAAACAAGAGCATTGGGGAAAGTGTAGGTTCCGTGCAAAGAAAAAAAAATTCCAGATCAACTTCACTTGATATTATTTTGCTTATTGTTGTTGTTGTTGTTCAGTCGCTAAGTCGTGTCCGACTCTTCGCGACCCCATGGACCACAGCACGCCAGGCCTCCCTGTCCTCCACTAGCTTCCTGAGTTCGCCCAATTTCATATTCATTGCTTCGGTGACACTATCTAACCATCTCATCCTCTGTCGCCCCCTTCTCCTTTTGCCTTCAATCTTTCCCAGCATGAGGGTCTTTTCTAAAGAGTCCTCTCTTCTCATCAGGTGGCCAAAGTATTGGAGCTTCAGCTTCAGCATTTGTCCTTCCAGGGAGCAATCAGGCTTGACTTCCTGGAGAATTGACCGATTGGATCTCTTTGCAGTCCAGGGGACTCTCAAGAGTCTTCTCCAACACCATAATTCAAAAGCATCGATTCTTCGACGCTCTGCCTTTCTTATGGTCCAGCTCTCACAGCCATACATGGCTACTGGGAAAACCATCGCTTTGACTAGGCGAATCTTTGTTGGCAGGGTGATGTCTCGGCTTTTTATTAAGTTGTCTAGGTTTGCCATCGCTTTCCTCCCAAGAAGTAAACGTCTTTTAATTTCATGGCTGCAGTCACCATCTGCGGTGATCTTGGAGCCCAGGAAAATAAAGTCTGTCACTGCTTCCATTTCTTCCCCTTCTATTTGCCAGGAAGTGATGGGAGTGGTTGCCATGATCTTAGTCTTTTTAATGTTGAGCTTCAAACCAATTTTGGCACTTTCCTCTTTCACCCTCATCAGAAGGTTCTTTAGGTCTTCCTCACTTTCTGCCAGTAGAGTGGTATCGTCTGCTTTTGCTTATTAGCTAGCAACAAATGTATTCAGGTTCTGTTGATCTGAGTAGAATGCATTGGATGGGTAGAATGGATAGAGATCCCTTTTTTCTTGTTCTTTTACCTCTTGCACAACACCAGAACTAGGGGGCATCTGAAACTTGCAGGAGAGATAGAACAGACAAAAGGAAATAATTCTTTACCCAGCATGTAATTGGTTGAATGCCTTGCCACAGGATGGTGTCTGGCTTCGATGCCTTTAAAAGGGTATTAAACAGAATTATGGAACAAAAGTCCATCACAGGTTGCATACCGCGATGGATATATGCAACCTTCTGGTTTTAGAAGTAGACTGTCTGAATGCCAGGTGCAAGGGAGTGGCAACAGGATGCATGTATCTTGTTGTCTTTTGTGCTCCCTGAGGCATCTGGTGGGCCCCTGTGAGATACAGGAAGCTGGACTAGATGACCCTTTGCGCTAATCCGGCATGGTTCCTCTTAGGTACTTCTGACCCTGGCATGTTTTTCTTTTGCTTCCCAAATTGCCTTCCTCTTGAATAGGGATTCCCATTTGAGGTGAATGAGTCAAAAGGGGTGTGCATTTTAGTGGTACTCTCTCAAATGTTAGTGATATACTTCCCTCAAGCTTCTTACAGATGTGTGGTATGAACAGAATGGTTTCCGTTTGCCACAGGTTTTTCTTTAGGTGAAATGTAGTGATAGATAGATAGATAGATAGATTTATTTTATTGGCCAAGTATGTGACCATACCCGGAATTTGTGACAACCCAAGATAAAAGACAACGTAAGTAAGTACCCTTCCATTCATACCATCAGGTTGTGAAAGGCTACTGTGTACTGTTTGATGCCTTTTTAGACGACCCACATGGTGGCATACAGGTGAAATCTTTGGTTCTAGGACTCAGTGAGCCCTGAGTCAGCACAAGTAGTGAGTTTTCTGGTCTCTGTGAGGGGGCAGTCTTGCTACCAGACCCATGCTGCTGTGTATGTAGGGCTTTTACTTTTTTATGTACGGCTGGAAGTAGCTGTCCATGAGCTGTCCACCTGTAATTGATAGATGCAAGTAATAGATGCTTGCATTTCAGGAGCACATATCTTCCAGATCGCCTCTGTGATTTCTGTGCTGGGAAAATGGGAGGCACTCATGGTGAAGGAAGAACTCTTCAGCTGAATGTTAGCTGTTGTGCTGTGGACTGATGGCCTAGGAAGGTCCTTGTCTCCTCTTGGCTGATAAGCAATTCACAGCGTCAGGAGGATACCTAAAATTGTTCTCAGTGGCTGATTTCCAACTGGCGATAACTTGTTTTCCTCCACACTGCAAAATTAATAGAGAAATAAAGATGCTAATGAAAAGGAAATGAAACTTGCAGCATAAAAACAAATGAAATGGCCAAGCTTATTTAGTACCTCATTTCTTAACAGATTACGCAGAAGTGCTGCCTTTATTTTCAGTGAAACTGGATGCATTCAGCTCAGCGATCTCCCTTTGTGGAAGCAAATTCCAATGAAATTAAAAGAACTGCTTCAAGTAATTCCTCCTCCTCTTCCATCCATAATTCTCTGAACTCTTTTTGTATTCTGTTTCCCAATTTCCTCTCTCTCTCTCTCTCTCTCTCTCTCTCTCTCTCTCTCTCTCTCTCCAGTCCCTGCAACTGTTACGGTCATTGCGTGTATGACTTCAGCAGGTGCTGTAACATCAGGGTGGTGATCAAATCATATGCTGTGCAGCTTTGAGCTAAAAAAGGCTTTAAACATTTAGTCCCTTAAAGCTACAGCGACTACAGATGGGAAAAAGCCTGAAGCTATCATGAAAGCCTATACTACAAAGTGGAGATCACGTGGGAGTCCGAGCCGAGCACACGTTGGAGTCGGAGCTCTGCTGACCTTACTTACTTTTATTGTTTTGCCAAGCCCTGCAACGCTATTTGGGAAATCTTTTTTCTCTATTCAGCTGCTGGAATGTTTGCTGAATCCAAGGACACCAATTACAGCTGATTCTATCCCACTATAAGGACTCATGGTGAGCCTTATCACTCAGTCAGAGCGACATTCATTCAACGCCGAACTGCTGAGTCCCTAACGGAGATACCCTGATGTAAACAGAGGAGGTAATTTGCACTGATAAAGAAACTTTCACTTTTTGGCACAGAGTCTATTTCGACTTGTTTATCCTCCCTCTCTCCAGCGGACGTCTGCCCTCTCACTCTTCGGTTTCTTTGTTTAAATCTCACTTTTTGCTGGAGACCTTGCTTGTACTTTTCAGCTGACCAGACGCTTTCAGACGCCATTATCTCAGACTGTGAGTGAATCTCTTCAGACTGCAGCTTGTAACTTGAGACCATGGGGAAGAAACGACCTCTCTCCCCCTCTAGCTCTCAACCGGAGTTGCTTCTGCCTTCACTAAAACAATCTAAACTTGACAACTTTCTTCTATCAACACAAGATTCAAATTCTACTAAAGCAGATTCTCTCCAGGCCTCCCCTCCCCCACTAGACGGGCTGCTGGATTCCCCGCAGCCTTTCCAACTTGTCGGAGGAGAACCAATGCCCTGTGAAACGAGATGCCATTCTGCTAAACTGCTAGAGAAGCACTGCCTTCTCACAGCTGATACGGTCTCTGGAATTTACACTCAAATTTCCAGCATTTTGGACTTTTTAAAGAAACAGTACAACATTCTTATGCAGATTCTACTTCGCTCCTCTGCACCTGCATCTATTCCTGACCCTGTTACTCAGCCGACCGACCGTCCTCAAGTAACGCGGACTGATGTCTCATCTTCTAAGGCTTCTCTTCCATCAGCTACCACTTCACCTCAACTGGTATACCAAGCTCGTGCGGCTGTTATCTCTCTCCACCCAACTGATTTGCACCATCAACACCCGAGCTGGTCCAACACCTCGCAAATTAGGAGACACCTTGCTGCTCTCCTCCGGATTCCAGTGACGTCTGTTGACCTAATGACTTTTACAAGATTGTCCTCGCCTCGGCGCATGCCTAGATTGCTTCTTGAATTTCGCTCGGACCTTATACCTGGACGTTTGTTTGCTGCTTCCAATACTCTCCATGAGAAAGGGGTTCTCCCTCATCGTTTTTTTCGGAACTTAATTGTTTCTAACCTTTTCCCAACCCAACCCATCCTCACAAGAAGTGCTCCAAGTGCTGCTCCTCCTGCTCAACTTGCCAGTCCGGCTCAGAATGATCCTCTTCCCGCTCCTGCAACAGTTCCCCTAATTGAATTTGAATTCCCCTCTCTACACCTTACCTCCCCTATTGCGGTAAGAGATCACGTTGTGCTGGATAATGCTCCGTCTAGCAATCCTGAGCCCCCTGTCAACCCCTTATTAACCCAACCCTCACCTTCTCTTATTACTCAAACCAAACCAGAATCTCTGCAAGTTCCTAATCCCCTTCCAGTTGACTATGATTCTCCTTCCTCCCCCTCCCCTTCTTTTTCCCAGCCCCCCATCCCTTTCTCTCCTATCTGCATAGTTAAGAAAACCACATTGACCGATTCTTTTTCTTTAGTAGATGCCACATCGCAATTTCCCCCTCCCTTATGTTTTGACCTAACAACTCTGACCACAGTCCCTAATTGCACAACTCCCCTGGTCTTACCTACCAGTCCTGTCCACGCTTACTGACTATCCAAACCTGCTCAATCTTCTCCTCCTCCGACCTCTGTATGCTGCCTTAATATTTTATGTTGGAACATTGCTGGATGGAGAGACAAAAGCAACCAATCTGATTTCACTACCTACCTTTCTTCCTTTGATCTAATTTTCCTCCAAGAAACCTGGTCTTTAACCCCTCCCCAGTTCCCGGGTTTCTCTTCTTTCTCCATTCCTGCGTACAAATACCGACAGAAAGGACGCCCTTGTGTGGGCCTCTGCTGCTTTTCTAAGCTTTCCCTTGCACAATTTGTTACCCCCCTTCCCTCCCAATCCTCTTTTTTCCAACCTCTTTTGCTATCTGCTCCTAACCTAAATATACTCATCCTTAACATTTATATCCCTCTGCCTTCCTCTGATTCCCCTTCCCCCTGGGAAGATATCAAAACCTTTATATCAAATTACCTCCGAATTAACCCCTCTGTTTATCTACTTCTGCTGGGAGATTTTAACTCCAGATTAGGTCCAGATAACCCTTCCCTTGCTTCTTATTTGAACTGGGACTGGAATGAATCTATTCCTCCTATATTTCAAGGCCCCAGACTATCACTTGACCCCTCATTCAACCTTTCTACCCCTCTACTGACTGATTTATGCCTTGAATTTAATCTCTTCATATTAAATGGATCTTTGCCCAGTGACCATCCAGGCAAATTAACACATTTCTCTTATAGAGGGGCCAGTGTTCTTGACTATGTCCTTGCCACCTCGGATACTCTTCCCCTCATTACCGATTTCACTGTCAATTCTCGCACTGACAGTGACCACTCCCCAATCTCTCTAAAGCTGTCCATCTCTTCTTGTCCCCCATCCTCCTTACCCCTTTCTCTTCCCCCTTCTTATATCTGTAAATGGACTTCAAAGACTGCTGACTCTTTCTCTCAATGGATCTCAAGACCTGAGACCCAAACTTTAAGCCAGGATCTTGCCTCTACACTCTCCCCCACTACTGCTATTGTTTCCTATGAACGCCTTATAAATTCGCTAACTGAGAACTTGAGATCCTCTCATACCCCTTGCCCTACTCCCCATTCACGCTCTAACTCTTCATCTTCCTCTTGGTTCGATGCAGATTGCTGGGCTGCTAAGAAATTTGTCAGACAATTTTTTCATTCAATCCAATCTGATCCTTCCCCTGACCTATTGAACCTTTATTTCTCCTTGAGGAAAGCCTGCCGTTCATTTTTAGAGTTTAAGAAACACTCTGTTGCCCAACAGGACTGGAATTTATTATATGAGGCAATTCAATCCAATAACCACAAACTATTCTGGTCTTTGGTGTCCCGTACATCTCCCTCCGCTGGACCCTATTCACCAACTCTTATCTCACCTTCTGTTTGGATTGCGTATTTCTCTAAAGTTTTTGCCTCTTCCCACCCCTCTCCAACCTATTCCCCTTCTCCTCTTAACCTCCCAACTTGGCCTCCGGTCACTCCAGAAGAAATAACGGAGTTGATCACTTCACTAAAACCCCGGAAAGCCCCCGGTCCTGATGGGATTTTTCCTGAACTTCTACTTAGTAATCCTACATGGTGGTCCTATTTTCTCTCAAATCTTTTTACTCTCATCAATAATTCTGGACTTATCCCCTGTTCTTGGCTCTCCTCAACTATAGTCCCAATTTTCAAAAAAGGTGACCCCTCCCTTCCAAATAATTACAGACCCATTAGTCTCCTATCTTTTGTAGGGAAACTTTATTCTAAATACCTCCTTCTTAAACTCTCTTCTTGGTCTTCTTCTCTTGGGCTCCCTGGTAGAGAACAAATTGGTTTTCGGCCAGGGGCCTCCACACTAGACCACATTCTCACACTCTCTTTTCTGATCAGTAAATATCCTGAGCACCAGGGCACCAAATTGTATACAGCATTTATTGACCTCAAAGGCGCATTTGATTCGATCAATAGAGATCTACTTTGGAGGAAACTTACCAGCTGGGGGATTGACCAACGTCTCCTCTTCTTAATACAGCGCTTACACTCCTCCAACTCATGCCGGATTCGGACTGATCATGCTGGTACCTTGACTGACAGCGTCCCTATCTCCAAAGGTGTACGCCAGGGATGCATCCTAGCTCCTCTTTTATTCAATCTTTTCCTTGCTGATCTCCCTTCCTCTCTATCTGGTGCTGATACTTCCCCCCCCTGCTCTAAATAATCCTCCTATCCCTCTCCTTCTGTATGCTGATGATGCTCTTCTTCTTTCTATCACTAAACTGGGCCTACGTAAACTTCTTCTTTCCTTCCAACAATACTGTTCAAACAACAACTTACTTATAAATTCAGAGAAAACTAAAATATTAGTTTTCTCCAAATCTTGGGCCCCGTCATCTTGGAGAGTCGGCGATTCCATATACCAACAGGTTCAAACTTTCAGATACCTAGGAATCCTTTTTCATTTCCGACATTCTTGGAGCCCTCATCGCAAATCTGTAATTGCCTCCATCTCCCCCTCCTTAAACGCAGTTTCTCGCTTCCATTTCCACTCTGGTAACCAATATGTCCCTGCCGCCATCCAAATTCTCCACTCTAAAACATTTTCCCAGCTACTCTACGGAGCCCCGATTTGGATCGAGGCGGCAAACTCTGAACTCGACAAGGTGGCTGCCTCTTTCCTTAGGAAAATCCTTGGGATTCCTAATCTTATTAGGATTTCTACCATCATCTTAGAACTGGGCATTCACTTACCATCTACTCTAGCCTGGACCATCACCTTTAAGTTCTGGCTTAGAATTCATCTTTCAACCCCTTCGGATTCCATTCTTCAAGATATATTAAAGGACTCCTTTACTTCTAACTGGTTCTATTTTATAGAAGCGAAACTGTCTTCTCTTTCTCTTTCTGTAGAAGCCTTAGCTGACATGAACCTCCGTACAGCATACCAAACTATCAAGTCCAAGCTTTTCGAGTCCGAATATGCAACTCTATCTTCTCAGTTGAACCCCGTCTGCTCTCCACTTGCCTTTGGCCTATCCCCCTCTCTTGGCCGCCCTTCTAATTATTTTGATCAATTACGCAACCCCAAAAAAAGACGAGCCTTCATGCTTGCAAGGCTCAACATCTTTCCATCTGCAGCCCACTTTGGAAGATTCACTAAAAAACCCCGTCTCAATAGACTGTGTCATTTTTGCACCCTCGAACTTGACTCTCTTGACCATATCCTGTTGCGATGTCCAGCTCACTCTACTCCTCGCAATAGGCTTCTGGGGCCGCTTCTTTCCTCCCTCCCTTCTTCTCTCTCTGACCCACTACCAATACTTCTGAGTGATTTTTCGGCATCTATTACCATCCAAGTAGCTGAATTTCTATTTACTGTTATGAAGATCTCTCCCAAATTTTATTACAAACGTTAAATTTATTTCTTCCTTTCTCCCCCTACTCAAGTTGGAATGTGTTTTGTTCGTGCGCGTTTGTATTATGTATTATTATGTAATGCCAATAAAGGTTTTGGATACTACTACTACAAAGTGATCAAACATGAGTAAAAACATTACATTCCCCCCCCACCCGCACACTCTCAGCATGCATGGCTTTAAAGAGTTCTCTGACCTTGTTCAATCGGGGCCATGCAACTCTTCAGCTGAACTCTTCTGGCTGGCAAATGTAGCGATCAGGTTTGAGTAGCTGCAAGGGATGTTAATGTCATCCCATTTAATACTTGTAATATATGATGTAGTGTAGTGTTTGAAAATAATCCCTATAGGTCTGCCTCTTCACCAGTGTGAGTGGAAGAAATACATTAGGAAGAAATACTGATGGATTGGGAAGAAAGGAGCATATATGTTGCAGTGGCTGAAACTTCAGCTGGGAGAAAAGTCTCCAAAAGTTTCACTGCTGCTACCAAAGGACTGAAGTGGGATGAGGGAATGTGATCAGTAGAGGTGTTAAATGTTCTTATTTTTTTGCAGATTCATTTCCCCCCTCCCCATGGAGGAAAAGTGCAGAGTTATGTGTTTTTATCTCAAGGGCGTATTTTAATAAAATATAACTGATAATTGCATTAAAAGTATACTAGGCAAGTAATATAGGTGGTATAGTGTCAGTAGGTGCACCCACAGGCGTTAACCAGGCACCCCATCCCACCCCATCAATAACCCATTATTTATCTTATTTGTTTGCAGATTTCAGGGGTTTTACAAAAATGAGAAGTGCATAAAGTGGTGTATTATGTTTTTATTTCATTATCACTGAAAAATCACACCTCTGGCAATCAGGTTATGACGCTGTGGGTTTGAAAGCATTTTGAAATTATTAGACTAACAGTGAATAGGCCAGTCCCTTTGCGTCTCCCATGCCTAGCCAAGAGCCTTCATGGAAGAGCTGCCTACTGGAAAAGAGAGGGGGAGATGATGATCCTCTGGGTCAGCCAGTTCTACATGGGAATGGCTTTCTCACTTTCCTGAGTTCTGGGAGGTGTCTTTTTCCAGAACAGCCTCCCAGCAAAACTGCAGAGAAACTGCTTTGTTTGGCTGTGAAATATGTTTGGCTTCGTTTTGTTTTGTCGTATGAGACTTTCCCCTTATTTCTAAGCTTAGCATGGAAGAATTTGGCCAGCATCCCTGGCAAACCTCTATCAATGCAAATTGCATGATGTAACTAGTTTGAAAGGTGCACTGACCAGTGTGGTTAACGGGAGCACTTAGACAACTGCATTGTCATCTGGCCTTTCTTACTGTGTGACTCTTGGCAGAAACTCACTCTTGATTTCTTTCTGCCCTCTGGTGAGATGGTTATGTTCTAAACTGTGTGATGGGGTTGCAGTCAATTTTAGTGATCACATTTGAGCTTGGCAATGCTCCCAGTTCTATTTTAAAGTACAAACAGTGAATTCATTTTGTTGCTTTTTTTTTTTTTTGAGCTGGTCTAGTGGTTGCGGTGAGAGGACTAACCAGGAAGTCACTGGTTTGCATAGTACCTCTTCCAAGAGCCCATTTGGTGGCCTTGTCACTCACTCTCGGCTTCATTCCCCACCTCTGCAAAATGGGGATGATACTGACCTTCTTTACAGAGATGTGATTAGAACTGCAGGTGTAAAAAATTGTTTTAAACCGTTTAATATTTTTTTTTAACATCGTTTTAATTGTTGTACTTTGTAGTTTTTTTAATGTGATGGTTTTAATGTTTTAAGCCGCCTTGGGTGCCCATGGGGCAGAAAGGCAGGATAAAAATTAAATAAATAAATAATAGTCTGATGGTTGAGCTGCTTGAAGTGCTAAGGAGAAACAACTGTGATCTCATTCGGGATGGGAGACAGAATACCAGGCTGATAAGCTGCTGTTACTCATTATGGCAGAATGAAGTCACTGCTGAGTTGATGAGCCACTGCAGTGAGAGCAGTGTGTGTGTGTGTGTGTGTGTGTGTGTGTGTGTGTGAGAGAGAGAGAGAGAGAGAGAGAGAAAGAGAGAGAGAGAGAGAGCAAATAACTGAGAACAGCCTTGAGGACCTGTCTGGGCTTGATGTGCACTTGAGGGCTAGAGCTCAGCGGCACACAGCCAGAACAGAGAACCACACCATGAAGGCAACACCTGGTAAACTGTGGGTTCTGTGATTTTTCCACAGATCATATGGTAAAAAACCTATTCAAAAATTGTTTAGATTAGCCTGCCTATGTAAACTGCTTTGAATGTGATGGTGTTTTTTTTAAGTGGCATGTGTGTATGTATGGAGCAAAATAATGTTTCTAAGCATTTTGTGAATACTCAAGTGCTATATAGGCTTGAAATATTACCATATTTCCCCAAGTATAAGATGCACCTTTTTCCCAAAAAAAACGGGGGCTAAAAATTGGGTGCGTCTTATTCAAGGGGTGTGCCGGGCAGCGCTGCATTCTTCATGCTCCCGCTTGCCTTAAGAGCCAAGAGCCGGCGGGAGGCCGGTGGCTCTTAAGGCAATCGGGAGCACGGAGAACGCAGTGTTCTCCATGCTCCCACTTGCCTTAAAGAGCAGCTGGCTCCAAAAATGTATTTTTCAAATTTCTGGCCCCCAAATTAAGGTATGTCTTTGGTGCGCCTTATACTTGGGGAAATACGGTAACTCTTTAAAGGACGTATACTCTGGAATAAAATGCCAGCAAGAACCAGTCTAGTGCTGCTATCATCACCACCTGTGGAGAAATGACAAGGTGTACAACAACAAAACCAAAAAACTGCTGCCAGCATTGTCACTTGTGTTAGCCCTCGAAAACATACTGAAAATTCTCCAGTTTCCTTGAGTGAAACTGAAGCCCTCCCCATTTGTCTACCTGTTAAAATAGGTAGAAAAAGAAAAAGAAGTGAAAAGAAAAAGTGAAAAAGAAGGGACTTTTGGTCCATCAGGGTGCAATCCTAACCTGGTGTTAGGCCGGCACAGTTAGGCCAGCAAAATTTGGCCGGCACAAGGGCCATCATAAAGCGCATTTGGACCACTTTTGGTGTCAGGGAAATTGGCGTACGTCTGTGTGCTGGCCTTGCTGACACAGAGCACAATCCTAAACTGAAGTTAGGCTGACATAAACTAACCCAGCAAAGTTTGGCCAGCACAAAGGCCACCATGAAGCGTGTTTGGATTACTCTCGGAGTCAGGGAGGATGGCTTATGTCTGTGGGCTGGTCTCTCTGACTCCGAGAGTGGTCCAAACATACTTTACGGTGTCCCTTCTGCTGGCCAAACTTGCTGGTTTAGCTTATGCTGGCCTAATTCAGTTTAGGATTGCGCCCTCAGAGAGTGGTCCATCCAAACATACTTTATGGTACCCTTTGTGCAGGCCAAACTTTGCTGGCCTAACTCCAGGTTAGGCTTGTGTTTACAGTCCCATTAGAAGCAGTGGAATGCTTCTGAATTTTAATGCCCATTCTGATGCCCATTCTGTTCATGCATACAATTTCTTAAAGCAAAAATGGCCAAGTTGCATCATTGATGTCTTTGGGTATCCAAGCTCCATATAGGAAGGGTTAGATAAAATCTAATAAATAGTTCACTCTGTAGGTCAGATTATATCTCTATGAGCTATAAGTAATAATACGTATATTCTGCTTGCTAGTTTATTCATTCATAAAGAGATGCTTTAAGCTACAATGGGGCTCCATCCGTCTCAACTTGTCATGACATGTTGATGGGTGCCTTGTGAGAACTTGAAATGAGCACTTAACACAGCTTTCTGCTTTTCAGATCATGAAATCTGCAAAAAAATAACACCATTTTCAAACTCTCCTATCATTCATTGTGAGGGTGAATGAGAGAGAATACCAAGAGGTCAAGAACTACAGCCCTGAGGAGCAACAGAGTGCAGGATGGAGATGAAACAGCTAAAATAAACCAATGGAAGGCCATTGAGGTAGAGGTTGGGACTGGTTAAGGAGAGAGACCAGGAACATGAACTAGAGCTTTTCCTGAGGAGGCATGGAGGAAGGACCAGATTCTTGCAATATTGTAATGGATCAAGTGGCATGATTTGGAGACAGACTTAATGTGGGAAATGAAGGCAAGAAAGGAGTAAAAACAGCCAGGACTCTATACTTGTTTTATGGTGTGAATGGTAAGGTCAATAGAAAGTACGAGAAGGTGAGGGCTTGAGAAGAAGGATAAGAAGTTTTATGTTTGAGATAATATTGAAACATTCAGGCTGAAACATTAGGCAGTTGAAAGATCTGGAGTATAGAGGTGAGTGCTCTCATCATACAGGTGGTACAGAATACCATTGGGTTTGGTGGGGTTACCCAGAGAAGGTATGCTGAGAGAATACCCAGGGGTCATGAACCAGAGCCCTGAGGGATCTGAACTGGGAGGGGGAGGAGCAGGAATAACTCCTCCTATGGAGACATTGGAGAAGGAGAATGATTTGAGAACAATGTTAGACCTAAATCATGGAGAGACTCATGCCACAGAGGACTGATTATCAAGGGCAGTGGAAGACAGATTGCGTAGGATGAGGTCAGAATCCAGGCTTCCCATTTAACAGTACCTAGTTTCTGATGGTCATCTGGATTGCACAGCTTCAAAGTATAATTTCATTCAAACAGTGATCTAAGGCTGCAAATGTATGCCCACTTTGGAATAAGCATCATTGAATGTCTAGGTCTTCAAAATATGGTAGTCCTTCAAAATATTCATATAATTTAGCTGCATGTCAGCCAGTCTACTGAATCTTGGTAGAATATGATGTATTTTAAAGTAGCCAAACACAGTTGACTGACTTAAATCACCAAGAAAAGAAGGTTGATAGATGTAATTTACAGTGCAGCCCAAGCCTTACCTTAAACCAGCACAGCAGTCCTTGTGCTGGCAGAATGTCGCAAACGTGCCATAACACACATTTGTGGGTACTCAAGAGCTGGAAGTACTGTTCCAAAGGCATGCGCTTGCCTGCCAGGACAACATTCCAGCCCAGCGCCGGCCAGAGCAGGTAGGATTGTGTCGGGCAGCATGGGGAGGGTGCCAAGAGGGCAGTTTTTCAGCAGGGAGGTAAAGTTTTTCAGCAGGGGAGGGAGGAATGGGGCGGATCATTGCCTGGTGGGAGGGGGAAGGATTGGTGACAGCAGCACACACCATATCCTTACCTCCCTCCTGGCCAGTTGGGCATTACGCTGGGCTTTCTGGGTTTGCACCAGCTAAATAACTTGTGCTGTTCTGAGAAGCCTCATGGAGCTTTACTCAAGGTTACCTACCTTGCTTCAAGGAGACCTGCAGTCAGCTCCTAAGCGGCATTGGATGCAGTGCAGGCCATGCAGCCTGGCTGCGTCAGAGCAGCTTAGTATTGGGCTGTTAGTTAAGTGAATTTTCCCATTGATTCTTCATATTTTGTAATGTTAGTTCCCTAAACAATAGTTCATACAAACTGCCTGGTCTGATTGCTTGAGCACATTAATGGACAACCTAATTTTGGAGTAAAATTAAGAACAGTCTTACATGATGCGGAAGGGTATACTTGCTATAGTTTCTAATTTTAGCCATGCAAAGTATCTAAGGATCCGAAATGTTGCTGATATGTCATTTTCTGAAATTGTTAAAAGCCAGGATTTTTCAGTTGCAAGGGTTGGAGGTTACTAGGCACAGCAGTGTATTTTCACAAGATGAAAAGATCCTTGTTTATAACAAGGACATATTCATAATTTAAGCTAATTGCAGAGCTCAGGGAGTTAAAGCAGGGACATGTAGAAAGGCAGACCCACTCCACTGTAATCCATGTAAAAGAGCCTCAGCCTCCCCAGTGATTCTACATACACTTCACCCACTTTCCAGCTCTGTGTGGGATCTGATTTCTGCTGCGGCTCTATTCTGTGGACTATGATAGGGGTGGGTCTTCCTCACCACACATCCCTGAGTTAAAGGATATAGAAACAGGATTACTCAGTGTTATGTGGGTGTGCACAGTGGATGAGCCACTGTGCAGAACAGTATCTTTGGGAGGTGAGGACTGGCTCTGAATTCCTGACCCCCAGCTCAGAACTGCATACATATGTCATACTCTGCCATTTTTATAGTGAATAACCTCAAAATACTTTTTCTATGGCTCATTCTTTTTCTAGAAAAACAGGCTTTTAATTGTCTATTTGATAGACCATTGATTCCGTTTTAAGAATGTTTAACTGATGTTTAGTGTGCTTGCATTCAGATGTATTTTTAACCAGTCTAGTTTTTTCTCCCCAGAGGGCCCTATTAATTTCTAAACAAAGTGTTTCCAAAATGCAAGACAGTAATAAAGGCAGTTCCAGAAACACTGTTTATTTTAAGTAAAAACAAATATTAAAAAAATCCTATATCTGCACATAAATTTAACAGATGTGAGAGCATAAGACCTCCTTTTGTAAGAGTTGAAGGATACATGAAAGTATCCTTGAAAATAATGATGTATGTAATTGAAGTATAATAACTCAACACACAAGAAGATAAACTTATACTGTGGTGGGAGTATTTTCTCCTATTCTGGGAATATGATACAAGAGAAGAAAGGAAAACCAAGCATTAAAGAATATTAGGTGACTTTTCTGAGCTTTGGCGGGTAAATTTATATGCAGTTGTGATTTGCCAGACCTTATTCATCTAATCCCTGTATGTGGGAGTGAGGGTTCCTTTTTTATTTGTTGTTCTTATTTTAGCTGCTAAGAATAAGCCATGGAGAGAAGCTCTGAAGATGTAGCAGGTGATCAGTTTCCATACATTGTAGCAATACCTGTTGGGACCTTTTCCAATGACACAGTAGAGCATTTGGGATAATATATCGCATCCTAAAATGTTGTACTGTTGGACATTCCCACGTGGGAAACGCTGTTGGACATGGGAAAAACAAAACAGTGCCTTGAGTGACATGCAGTCAAAACATGAAGACTGCTATATTTTCCACTGGGGTTTGTTAACTTTGTTTCCAATAGTTGCCTTTCCTCCATCTTTCTCCAGGGAGCAATTCACTAGCATTCTAAACAAAGCAACCAACTAACTTCTGAGTAAAATAAACATATCAGTTCTCAATGGTTTTTTATTATTATTAGAGGTGTGATTTTTTTTGGGGGGGGGAGTAACAAAATAACACATAACACTGCTTTCTTCACTTCTCAATTTTGAAACAAAAAACAAGCATAAAAAAGCATTAAAAAAAACTAACCCTGAAATTGGCAAACAATAAACTGGGAAATCTGTTAAAAATAAATAATGGGCTGGATTGGCGGGAGTGCATGACTGTGGCTCCATCTGCTGACACTATACCACCTATATCACCAGCCTAGTACACTTTTAAAACATTTATAGTTTATAAAAATGCACCCTTGGAATTAAAACACTTAATACCGCTTTCTGTCCTTTTCTTCTTGGTGAAAAAATAAAATCTGGAAAAAAAAATTAACACCACTATACATTATGAATGTATATATTTAGATTTCTTCCACTGAAATGTGTTTGCCTTTGCTAGAATAGTACACAGTTATCACTGTCTTTATTTACAGGCTATTTCTTTATAATATGTTTTCATGTACATAATATGCAAAGAGTGAAAAAAGTTTCTGAATCACTAGCTCGGTCCAATATACTTAGTTAAATGGTGTTCAAACACTGTACCCTACACCCAGCAATGCCAACTTTTGGATTAAACTGGCACTTCTTTAATGTTTTCTGCAGCTTCTAACCACTGCAATTAAAGCACCAATGGTTTTCTCATTCATATATTCATAGCTCTTCCAGGATTTCTCAAAAGCCCAGCATGTGCTCTGTGTGACAATGGCGTTCAGTTTGCCTTACCATCTGGGCAAAGGATGAAACTGACTTATTTTTAGCTGGAGATGCCTTGTCTGGTCAGTGTTTTCAGGATCATTAGTTTCCCTGGGTGGGGTTGAGGACTTGAACTGAAAAAGCAACAGCTGTCCCCAGGTGGGGACTGTGAGTTGGCTGCAGTTGCAGAGCTTTACGGTAGGAGGCAAGTTGTCGTAGTCCAGAGTGTATTATCCCAATGTGATTCTTAGAGAAATGGTATTTTAAATCTGATGCACTGTAGTGATGACAAGCAGGTGGTATGCTCATGTCTAAGATAGTGGATGATTTTTTGCCTGCACACTCCCCAGTAATTATGCGAGGACCGTGAGAAGCCTGCCCCCCTCCCCAATGTCAGGACACCATGATGTTGCGGCAATTAAGCCCCGGTATGCTTGTGCTGTGGGATATGTGTTCCCCAACACCCCCAGAAATTCATGGAAAATTAAATCCATGGGTTGCCATGAAAAATTAAATCCATGGGTTGTCCAATAGGGGTCCAGATGTGGTGAAAAAATGTTTTAAAATCATTGGAAATTTTCCGTTTTCCAAGGAACACAGAAAGGTTGAAGCATGCGGCATGCTAAGAGACTATACAGGAGTAAGGAGGTATCTGGTTTTTCTCAGCTGAAGTTTTTATTACCATTTTTTGAATGTTTCTTCAGGTCCTTAATGAGCTGTGTCTGTGTAAAGATTGAAGAAAATGCAGGGCAGCCCTCTCAAATGATTGGGTCTTGTTTTGTAAGGAGCAGAAGGGGACCTATTTCCAAAGAAAAGGAGGTGTCTTTAGTTACCTGAGTGCATTTAAAATGAGAGTATGACTACAATGGCCATTTTGTAAGTAGTGCAAAGAAAGCTTGTATACAGGATCTCAATAAGAGGAACAGAAAGTCTTGTAACTTTACCTTTGCAGACCCTCTGTTTAGCAGCATGGCACTGGTGATTTATATTAATGCCCTAGCTAAATGTTGCTCTCTATCCCATTGAGTCCACAGTTCATGAATAATAATTTCATTCCCTGCTGCCAAAAGCTGTGCTATGCATTTAGATGCCCAGCGGTTAGGCAAGGGGCATGAGAAAAGGAGTGTTGCAGCTTTCCACAAATGCTGAAGTGGTGCTTGTAGATGAAAAATATCAGGGATCAGTCCTGTGCCACAGAAAGTCTATTTCAGTTAAAGGCAAATGTGTGTCTTAGGCAGAGGGGAAAAATGAGTGTGTTGGCTAATGGACCTTGCCGGTATGAAGTCAGATATTTGAGATAGATTCTAAAACAAATACCTGCTTACAAGGCGTCACTGTGTTTGTGGCTAACTTCCACGTTCCAGTCCAGTTGTTAGCCCCTCAGAGGTTGGGTCCTCTTTGGGAAGATATCGTCAGTTTGGTTGCAGCTTGTTTTCAGTAAGGACATCAGTTGAGACACTGTACCAAATTAGTTAAGGAAGCGCCATGATGGCTTCTTGCGACATCTGAATCAACTCTTGCAAGGCGTCAGCAAATTGGAAACGATGGTTTGAACCATGAACTTAACCATGGTGAGTTTGCAAACCATGGTTCATGCTAACTATGATTTGGCTATTATGTCTAACAAACCATGGTTACAGCCCTTGTTCTACGTCCAGAGGCCTCTCCACCATAGAAAGGAGACTTCTGAGGAAGTGGAAGATGAAAATAGACAAGCCACCCTAAGTCATCAGGTCTATTCTGAAGTATGATTAGTGTGGATTTTGGTTTGGCAGGATGTCTCAGTGGAGCTATTTTGTCTGTCAAAACATGATCTACCCATTTTGGCTATAGAGATAAGAGAGATTCCCAGCTCTTTTACAGAAATGTATGAAGCTGCCTGATACTGAGACAGACCTTTGTTCAATCTAGCTCAGTATTGTCTACACCAGTGTTTCTCAAACTGTGAATTGGGACCCACTAGGTGGGTTGCAAGCCAATTTCAGGTGTAGCACCTTAGCGCAGCCATTATTGAAAATATGGGAAGATGGGACACTGGAAAGCGGGAGGGCTGCATGGTTATTTTGCTTATGTCAAGGCTGTGAAAGACCCATTTCAGATCCTGGAGAGCCTCTGGCAGTGAGTGTAATCCGGTGGTTCTCAAACGTTTTAGCACCAGAGCCCACTTTCTTGAGTGACAATCTGTTTAAGATCCACCAGAAGTGCAGTCATTGTGAAGCCAGAGCCTGCTGCTTTTCTGAGAATGCAGCAATGAGTTGGGTTATTTCTCAGCCCTTTTCTAATAGCAAAGTGAATCAGAAAGAAAGAAAAAGCCTATTCCTAGGCCTACCTGCAGATGCCGGAGACTGAATCTTCTGCATGTAAAAAAAGTGTTGAACCTATGGGTGGCTGCCATCCCTCTCAGCAATTATGCTGGTTAGAATTTTCCCCCATGAAGACATCTGAGACAAGGTTTTGGTTGCATAGTCGTTCCCTGAGTGTGTGTTTTCTTCTGATCTCAGTAGTGCTTCTATGTAGTTGATAGATTTGGCTTTTAACTGTGGCCCAATTTTGTTGAAGGAGGTAATTAATTAATTTATTGCTTGCATAATGCTGTTCAAAAGTTTTTACATTTCCCTCTCCCTGCCACCTTAGTCCTTTCTCTGGGCTTTAATATAACCATCTTTTTCAGCTCCTTTCTCACATGCTTGAATTTCTAAAGCTCTTGAATTCAAGTCATTTAGCTATCCTCCAATCTTGCCTATTAGCTCAGAAAGTCGTGCTCCAGATGGAGTGAAATACTCCAGCTGTGGTATAATCAGAGCGGTATTAGGTGAACAAAAGCTTATTTTGAAGCTTTGTCAAGTCACCATGGTTAGGATTAGGCCATTATGTAGGCTCTGCACCAGAGGAAATGTATCTGACAGCCCAGTGTCACTTGTATATAGTTTTCAGGCTCAGATAATTCTCGAGGCATTGGAGGACACTGATGAATACCCAAGAAATCAGCCAGATAACACACTGATAGCTTTTGAAAAGAAGACAAAACATGTGGGTGTTTTTCACTATTTAAATAGCATATAAAAGTGTAATTGAGACTAAGCAAGGCATGTTACCCAGTTTTGTACAGTGCATTTGGTACTGTATACTCAGCACACACAGTTATCTTTAATCTCATTAGCTTGACCTGCTAGTTGCTTATGACAGTGGTTCTCGAACCTTTTAGCACCGGGACACTCTTTTTACAATGACAATGTGTGGGATGCCATGGCCGGAAGTGCTGTCATTGTGACACCAGAGCCTGCTGCTTTCCTGAGGATGCAGCAATAAGCTGGCCCATTTCTCAGCCATTTTCCAATTGCAAAGTGATCAGAAAGGGGAAAAAAAAACCCTATTTACAACCTTGCAACAAGCAAAATAACCACATACCCCTTTCCCTTTCAAGCATGACATCTTCCCATATTTTCAATTTGGCTGCCCTAGGTACTTAATGTAACCCACCTGCAATTGGCTCGCAACCCACTGGTTGGTCCCGAGCAACAGTTTGGGAACCCCCAGCTTATTACACAAGTCGGGCACTGAACTTCAGCAACCTACCGGAACTTGACTGTGAAATGTTTTCACCCTTATTCTGAAGTGGTAACTATATCTCGAACGTTATGGCTGCTTTCCAGTCTCTATCAGCAGCAGGGAATAAGGTCTAGATCCTTCAGAGTCCCAGCACCAGTGCAACCAAGAGTGCTCCGTGTGCATCTTTTTCAGGTTCCTGAGGTTAAATTACAGTGAACCTTAATAAGCTGATGGGGGAAGAGGTATCAGTGTCAAAAGTCCATTAAATCAGAAATCCCCCACTACTCCATTAAATCCCTATCCTCAAAAGTTTCCTTTGTGCTACAGTTCTTCTCCACACCCCACCAGGGTGCTTTTGGAATGGTTTTCCTAATGCAGTGTTTCTCAAACTGTGGGTTAGGACCCACTAGGTGGGTTGCAAGCCAATTTCAGGTGGGTCATGTAGCACCTAGCACAGCCATCATTAAAAAATATGAAAAGTTGGACACTGGAAAGGAGAAGGCTGTGTAGTTGTTTTGCTTGTGTCAAGGTTGTAAATGGGCTTTTTTCTTTCTGATTCGTTTTGCTATTGGAAAATGGATTCAAAACAACCCAACTTTTGACTGCATTCTGAGGAAAGGGGCAGGCTCTGGCATCACTATGACAGCACTTCCGGCCATGACATCTCTTCTGACGGGTCCTGGGCAGATTGTCATTCTAAAAAGTGGGTCCTGGTGCTAAAAGGTTTGAGAAACACTGCCCTAATGGTTCTGCATCTTGTTTAGTAATGATAAAGTAATTAGAAGTTAGTACAGTGAACCCTCAATTTAACAGACCTCAATTCAGAGGACTTGAGAAATAATAGACAATTTCTGGCAATTCCAATGTCCACAGAGGTTAAACCAGTGATGTCATGCACCCACTACGCACCACTACGCAAGTACCGGTTCCTAGAAGTTGAGCTGGCCCCTGCTATTTAACCAGGGAACAGTTGAAGCAAAATATGTATATACACATCTCTAGAAAGCAAAGCAATAGAAGTTAAATCAACACTAACCACAAGCTGAAGTTATTACAAACATGATCACTTCCATGGCAACAATCATGACATCACTTCTGGCGGGCGGACCCCGACAAGTGCCAATCAAAAGTGAGTACCTGTTCCTAAATCATTTGGATGACACCACTGGGTTAAACCCAACCTTACAGAGCTCCCTTGGGAGTGCTGAGTGAGCTCTGTACTGTAGGTGTTGCAGGATGCTGGGGGAAAATTTATCTAACATTTTAGGACTCTGGTGTTGATGCTCTCCTTTGGACCCTCAAGTAGGGTGGCCTAGGAATGGATACATTTCTCTATTTCTGAGGTTACTCTAGGTCACCTATTTTCAACCAGTGTGCCATGGCACATTGGTGTGCTGTGAATGGTCTGCAGGTGTGCCATGGGAGTTTGGGGGAAATGTCATTTATTAGTAGAGCCACTGGGGGACATGAGCCCTCCTGATGGCAGTGCAGTGTGCTCTGTCAATGGGAAAAAATGGTGGTGTGCCTTGACAATTTTAGGACTCGGTCAGTGCCCCAAGATATGAAAAAAACGTTAAAACGTTAAAAAAATTGCTGCTCTAGGTTATGCTAGTTCCTGGAACTCTTGTATTCCTAGATTGGCCCAGGAATGGGAAAAATTATCTTGTTCCTAGAGTGCCCTTCTTCAGGGTGGAAAGGAGAGCATTGGCACTGGAATCCTAGAAAGCAGATAAGCCTTCCAGAAATCTTAGAGCTCCCTCAGTATTCCCAAGGGAGCTCTGTAAGGTAGGAGACCTCTGTAGACATTGGAAATTGTCCAACATTTCCAAAGTGTTCTGAATTGGGGTCTGTTAAACTGAAGGTTCATTGTACTAACTTCTAATCACTATATCATAACTAAACAAGAAGGGAAAGGAAAACTTTGCCTCATTTGGAAACTAGTAAAGAAAGAGGTGGTAGCCTTTTCTTTAAGCTACCACTGTTCAAAGCTACTCAGATACACTGACAGATTCTGAATGGTCTTTGGCAGTGGTTCTCAAAGTTTTTAGACTGGTAACCACTTTTTAGAATGGCTCTCGTGTCGGGAAGCACCGGAAATGATGTCATTAACCTGGATGTGATGTCATAGTCGGAAGTGCCATCATCAAACAGAAAGTGCCATCATTGTGATATAATAAAATGACACTCCTGGAATGCAAACTGGCATTCTTGCTTTTTCTGAGTAATATGCAGGGCAGGAATCAAGGAAACCATCATCAAGGTGTGTAAACTCCAGACACAACTAGAAACCTGTACATCATGCTGTATGTGTGGGCATCTTCACACTTTTCACAGGAAATAAGGGCATAAGTTTCTTATTTTTCCACATGTCAGCTCCTGACATACTGTCTGCAGTTGCCCTCTGGCTGCCAGATGTTGGGGAAGAAGAAGCAAACTGCTGTTAGAACTTGGATGTGCAGCGGCTCTGTGGCAGCTGTCCACCCACCTAGTGCTGAGCTCAATGAACCCTGGGCCAAATCCAGCTTGACAGTTCTTCGTGCATGTGTGTGGCATTAATGTAATAGCTGTAGTAGAATAGATAAGTGTCAATTCTGAAAAGACTCATGAATATCTTGCCAGAAACTGCTATATTTAGCAAGGCAGGATGCATTAAAAACCTCATAACAATTTTGAATGAAAATAAATTGGTACTACATAAAGCTGGTGTTCATGGACTAGTGCGTTTTTTAATGTGTGTTTTTTTCCTTTCATGTCATACTTTCTCAGTAAACTTCCCTGAATCTTATTGGTCAAATACCAAATAAGCCGCTAGAGAATGTTTTTGGTTGGGGAATGTTTTAGAATTGCCTGATGTTTTTCTTTTTCCCTACCCCTCTTTCACCAGTAAGATTGGATTGGAAGAGGAATTTGCATTACAATCCAACATTAGTTGCTTGCAGATGAAAGCCAAAAAAGAAAAAGTACCAAACCCTTAATTTCATCAGCTGTGTAATCATTGAAGCACACACTTAACACTTGATTTTTGGTGGGCATATGTTGGGCCTGGAGTAAATGGAGACTTAGAACAGCTGCACTTCTTTCAGAATCATGCCTTTCAATCTGCACATGATTAGGGAATTGATTAATCAGAAAGTACTGCATGTCCTGTACACCCATACTGGGAATGCAAGTGAAGGAGAAACAACTGTTAAATTGCCTGGCAGTTTTCCTCTTCTGCAGGAAATCTCCTTATGTTAATACCTGCCTGTTTGACTATATTTGGGCTTTTTTGACCAGAGAGATCCAAAAGAGTGGCAAAGTACTATGGCTGCAATCAGAAAGGGGAAGAGCTCATTGCACAGTAAAAGAGGCAAAAATGGTGGGTGTTGAAAGAGTTATTGACAAGCTACTTTGCAAATTTTTCAGTATATTGTGAATACTTGTGATCCCAATTATTCCAAAAATGAAATGCATTTATATGGAGCTTATGCAGACTGTATCCTTCCACTATAATGCTTATAAATGTGTTTCATGTCAAATGTTGCTCATTGTAGATCTTATACATAACTCTCCAAGATCTCTTAAGGGGCCTTCTTTAGAATTTGGGCATCAGACTGGGTGCTAACAGAAGTACTCCTTGTATTTTGCCATATGAATTCAGCTCCTTCTCTTGTTCCATTCTACAAATAAAGTCATCTCTTCATGAAATATGGCTACATATTTCTGTTTTGAGGGTACACTGAATCAATCATTTGTATTGCAGATAACTGTCAAAATGGCAAAATGGTTACACTATTAGCTATGTCAGATTCAATTAAAACCCAGAAATCAAGTCGAAATATTCTTATACTCCAAGCTAATCTAACACTGTTAATGAAAACCAATTGCATTGTGATAGAAGATTGATAGAAATGAACTTCCATATCCACACTTCAGAAGATTCTTCATTTCTTCATTAGAAACACAGCTGTGGTGGTGAATTTCAAGGAACTGTGCTGACTGAAAACAATATAATTTCTATGATAAATCAGGCCAGCAGCCAATTTAGCTGAGAATTTGGACAGGGGCTAGCCGCCAGATGAAAGCCTTAGTGCAATAGTTCTCGAACATTTTAGCACTGGAACCCACTTTTTAGAATGACAGTGTGTCAGGACTCACTGGAAATGATGTCATTAATCTGGAAGTGATGTCATGACCAGAAGTGAACATCATAAAGCAGAGATATATTTAACACCTTCCCACATGACAAAATCAAATTAAGTAAATTAAAAGTTTACAATAAATATGAGTTTAAACATTTATTTAAAATAAAGACCCTTCTTAACTCTCCCAATTGCTGATTTGTTTTTAAAAAATGAACATTTCAAAGGTGGCAATCCTATCCACACTTAACCGTGAGTAAGCCTGGTAAAAGTACAGACCTGTAACATGCATGCGATGGTAGCATCATCTAATATTAAAAATTAAATACATATTGAAATGAATAGGGACCCATGTGAAATTGGCTCATGACCCACAGTTTGAGAAACACTGCCCTACTGGATAGAAGCAAAAATTGGTCTAGTCTAGAATCTTGTTTAAAACCATGACTATCCAAATGCTTCTAGGAAACCCACAAGTAAGTCATGAAAGGAACATCTGTTTGCACACGCCACCTGCAATTTTGTACAATAATGCCCCTGAATCCAGATGCTCCATTTAGCCATCAGAGCTGATAGCCATTGATGAAGGTCTCCTTTTCTGTGGAATTTGTCTACTTTCAGTTTAAAGTCATGGAAGCCAGTGGCCATCACACCATTTTATAGCAAAACATTTCATAAGCTAATCATGCATTGTGTGAAGAAGTGTTGCTTTGCTCAACCTCGGTAGTGAGGTTCATATGATTGTGTATGCCAGTGACCTTCATTCTTTGTCAGAAATAGAGACTTGAACATGGATGTGTTCTTTTTTTTTTTTTTTGAAATTGACAACACCTTCAACCAACAATTAAAAAACCACAAAAATCTAACTGCTCATCAAAGGATAATAACAAAACTTTCAGGGTGATCAAAGCAATATCAGTCAGTTTGCAAAAGGTAATGAGACTGCTGTACTGGTTTGTTGGGTTGTCTTAGACCAGGAAATTAATCTATAAGGAAGGGCACCACTACTGCAAAGTCCCATCAGTGTAACTTGAAAAGATAAAATTATGGAGGGCAGAGATTTCTCTGAAAAACTGAATGTGCAGGAAGATTTGTGTCAGTGAAGTGTTTGCTTTATCTTTGTGCCTGTTTGGCTGGTAGACCTGTTCTCCATCTGCACTGAATCACCTGATTGGTCCTTTGTTTGAAGGCATGACTTGGACTTTCAAGGTCCTTAGGGTTTGTTCTAACCATCACCCATTCATCCTTTTTAGGGCAATCTGAGTCTAGCTGTTTGCTCTTTTAGGGGCTGGGTAGGAATTTCTTGCTGCTAAACTTGACTGGCCTATGGTTAACAGTTTTTTTTTTTTTAACCTACCCCAGACTGTCCTACAATAGCTTGGTTTTATTAGGTTTTCACTTGGTAGTATTCCTTTTATTTGTTTTGGTCCATTTAGGCAGAAGTTGTGCAGACATGCAAGTTAGTAGTTAAGTTGGATGTTGGGGGTTTAGACAGATCAGTGCTTCAAGTCAGGGTGGTCTCATCCATTTAATCTGGGGGAATACATGGTCTCACACCATTTCCCCCCAGTAAATGCCCACGTTTGTGTGTGTGTGGGGGATTAGTATTCTCCCTGGTGAAGTTATGTGAATTAATTATTGATAAAATGGCCCAGCATAAACTCAGGCTTTTGTTCTGCATGCGCATTTCATGTGTGTTTGCATGGGAAACAGATTGCTCAATCTCTCTCTCACAGAGAGAATGGCCCTGATTGATTGTTATAATTATAAGAATATTTCATGGGTAGTGGGAATTTGAACCCAGGGCTCCCAAAACTTGGACTTAAATAACATTATTTCAATATACCAGGAAATAGATTAAAGTCAGCTTGTAATTGGGCTAAGCATTCTTTACTGCTGTGTTTCAGTCTTCAGTTAGCTGAGTTTGCCATTCAAGCGCAAGCCTTGTGGACAGATTGAACTTGCTCAGTTCTTGGAATATTGAAAAAGAAGGAATGCTAGCTTATTTTATGTTGCCAGGCATTCCCACTCCATGCATTTTTAACTTGCAGGAATATGAAGACTGATCAACAAATTGTGAAATGTCATTTGAATATTCTTTTGAATTGCATGCTGCACTAACCTCCATTGGAATTTTTCCCTTGCAGTTGGTGAAATTGAGAAGCCTGCAGGTTGATTGCCATTAATGTTGACATTTAGCTGTCTATTCTCAGTTTGAATACTAGAATTGATATGCGTGGTACCGTATAGTCAAAATACTATCCATGATTAGGTCCAGGGGCAGCTTGCTCAGTTGCTAGCACTGGCAATTTTTTTTTTTTACCATTTACACTTATTCTGGAGTAGTATATGGAGTTAGATGGCAGTTTGTATACTGTGGTGCCTCCAGAATATATAGAGCGTCTCAAGAAAATGTATACACACTTTGTAGTGTGGAATTTATTATACTGTAATTTGCATATATTGCATATTTCTGGTTATATGAAGAAGCAGTTGCTTGACCTAGTTCATGAATTAGACAAAGTGCTCAAAAAGTCCCCCATTGGTGTCTGTATACTGCTGACTTGACGTCCACCACTGGGTGTGTTGAGATGGTTCCACACATCTCTTCAATCAATCAATCAATCAATCAATCAATCAATCAATCAATCAATCAATCAATCAATCAATCAATCGTATTTATATACCGCTTTTCAACACAAAGTTCACAAAGCGGTTTACAGGCAAATAATAACATTAAAGTTAAATGGCTCCCTGTCCCAAAAGGGCTCACAATCTAAAAGAATGGAGAACACCACCAGCAACAGCCACGAGAAAGACACTGTGCTGGGGTGAAGAGGGACAATTGCTCTCCCCCTGCTAAATATAAGAGGACACCACTTGAAAAAGTGCCTCTTGCCCAGTTAGCAGGGGTTAAATCAATTGCTTCCCTTAGCCCCGTGGAGGCTTCCCTTAGCTTCCCATGGAATTGCTCCTGGAAACGCTGGGACTGGCTGAGCATGGAAACTTCTGGGATGGGAGCCATGCTGAAGCTGCATGGGGGGTAGGTGGGCGGCAGAGAACAGTGGTTCCCATTTTTTTTTGGCTCCCTTGACTTACTGGGCTATTGGCTGCGTCTCCCCATTAGGGCTACAATCCTATATAATACATTTTATGGGGGTGGCGGGTTTTTCGTGAGGATTCCACAGCTCCCCTGGCTGCTTTCTGCGGCTCCCTGAGACGCCACAGCACACAGTTGTGGAACCCCTGCCTTAGATGTTCAAGTTGCAGGTTTTCTACAATGAAGTATGTATGAATTAGGGTGAAATATGTCTCATTTCTTTGAGACACACTGAAGTTTTCTTACACCACTTTTTTACTTGTGATTTTGTGATCAGAGGGAATGGGTACAGCTTTCAGTGGTGCAATGGGGTTGCATTGTGCGGCTGTGGGCTGCCTCCTCCTTCCCCCCTTTTTTAAAGGGGAAAAGAGGAGGCTACCCATAGCCCTGCCAATGCATGGAGTAATTGTGATGGCTTGATGGTATCACTTGCGTGGTGGGGGGTTGTTCCTGGGTGGGCGAGCCCCCAGAACCATTGCTGCTCATTGCTAGGCCAGTTAGAGCCTGCATGCGGAATGGCTGAACTGATTCAAGTGATAGTTGTGGTGAAGTGTGTGAGAAGGCTGGCCAGCAAAAGAACGGAATACGACCTTGAGGACCTGTCCAGGCTTGACTTGCGATTGTCTGCTGAGTCTTGATGGCAGGCTGCCAAAGGAGAGAAGCACACTGTGAAGGCAACGTCTGGGCCTGAGGATTGGCAGATCACAAGAATACTGTAGATTTGTAAAAAAAACCCATTGAAAAAATGGTGGTTTAGACTAGCCTGCTCATGTAAGCTGCCTTGGGCATTTGCTTCGGCATGGGAAAGGCAGGGTATAAATTCTTCAAAATAAATAAATTCTCATGATTAGTGCATGTCAAGATGTATATTTGACTATATTAAAGAAAGGGTGCATCCAGAGGGGGAAAAAAGCGTTCTGAAGGTTGCGCATATGAGCATAAAAGAAAAACCTGGAGAAACTAATGATTTTCACATTTGGGGCAGTCGCACATGGACTGCTCATACCATAGTAACTCCTATAGCTCCAGGACTCGCTTTTTATTTAGTTAAGACATTTATCCATGTGTCCATTATCCTATTCAGCTCACTTGTCCAACTTCAGCAAAAAAAAAAAAAAAAAATTTACAGTTGCCAAGTACAGTAATCAGTTAACATTTTGAAACAAACTAGACATATCCGAAACATGCATTAGAAAATACATGCATGTTGGTTTTAAAAAGAAAAGGTCTACAGATGTCACCTTAGCAGAGGACCTCCAGATTCCATGTTGGTGAACAATAGCAGGAGCTCTAGGATAAACCCCCTTTTCAATGTCAATTAAATTAAGAATAGTACTTTATAATAAATCTGGGAAACAATACCAATGGAATGGCAGTTAGGATGCTTAAGAAAATTACCCCTCTGCTTAGGCTCCTTGCAAATAGCTGCTGATGCTAATTGCTCAGTTATGATGTTTACCTGCTCTGCAACGATGCTGATTTAGGAACAAATATAATGATGAAATCCAGGAAATGTAATTAGAGACTTCTGGATCTCTCTGTTGTGCAAGTAAGTAAGCTGTTCTCATTTCTGAGAACATGGAAGGTTGAACACAAGCAAACATTTGTGTACTAGCTAAATCACTGTATATCTTGGTTGATCCTGAAGATAGCAGAAGCCATATAGTCTGTTGAAACTATAATAAATGCAAAGTAGTGTTTTTTTTCTTCATCTCATGGGCATATAGAGATTGTTTCAATGTTCCATTATCAGCTTGATCAGGGAGAATTTTTTTGAGTTTTGTCATTCGTCTCTTAGATATCAGCAGAACTGCAATCTTTAGTAATTGTTTTACTGCAGACTTCCATGAGTAATAAATGGACGTTAATACAGTTTTCCTCATTCACTTCAATGAAATTACTCCTGATGCAATTTCAAATAATCTTGTCTAAAATTTGAAACTATATCTATCCTCCTGGTAAGAAGTATTATTAACATCTTCAGAGTATTGAAAAAGAGGTCTCAGATTTAGATGTAATGTCCAAGCTTATGCTTATGGTCCAGGAATTGCTCTGGCTTGTTAGAATTTATCTGAATGTCATTTAGTACATCCTTTTATACTGACACACGATTATTCCCACTGGAATAAATAATCTAACTAACATTCCTCACTCTTCTTCCTGCATGGCCACAATAATGTATTAGTAGGGCTGACCCAAGACTTTCTGCTGCCTGATGTGAAGGATAAGATACTCCCCCCCCCAAAAAAAACCCCTCAGTACAAAAATATCATGAACTAGTAGATAACTGTGCTTGTCCACAATACATAAGTAAAAATAAGTTCCATTCATTTAGTTTAGAGTCCTTCAATTTTTCAGAACTCTTCATCAAGCAGGTGGTTAGCACTTTTGCTAACAGGGGAAAAGCCTGTTTTAGGGCCCTAACAGTAAAATATGAAGTAGTACTTTATTTGCATTTTAGGATCATCTCGGAAAAGCATGCGATGGTTTTGATACTCACACAGGGCTGCTCAGACAAATGAAGGGAGTGTTTTTCTTACCCATTTTGGAAATATACACATTGTACGTTAACTCAGATGTGCAATCCTATACACCAGTGGTTCCCAAACTGTGAGCCATGGCTCCCCGGGGAACTGTGGAAGCCAGCCAGGGGTGCTGTGGAATCCTTGTGAAAAACCCACCACCCTATAAAATGTATTGGATTATAGCCCTAGTGGGGAACCATGGCTGGTGGCCTAGTAGATAAAGGGAGGTGCCAGTTGTAAGAATTTGGGAACCAGTGCTATATACATTTAATAGTGTATAGCTCACTTACAGTTAGCAGTGGTGTCACTAGGGTTTGTGTCAGCCACTGCAAGAGCTCATTGTGTCACCCCCACGATGGATTTCCTCCCGTAGCAGGCCATAAAAGATACATTACAATATCAAATGAGGGCCATGGTGGCACTGCAGGTTAAACCGCTGTGCTGAACTTGTTGACCAGAAGGTTGGCAGTTCGAGACCTCGCAATGGAGTGAGCTCCCATTGCTTGTCCCAGCTCCTGCCAACCTAGTAGTTCAAAAGCATGTAAAAATGTAAGATAAATAGGTACCACTTTGGTGGGAAGGTAACACCGTTCCATGTGCTACGGCATATAGTCATGCTAGCCACATGACCACGGAAGCTTCTCCTTGGACAAAATCTGGCTCTTTGGCTTAGAAACTGAGATGAGCACCAGCCCCTACAGTTGGTCACGACTAGACCTTTCGGTTGTGTGGAAACCTTTACCTTTTATAACAAATGTGTAACCTAAATGTGGTGGCATTGCTAAGGCTTATTTATTTTAACATGTAACAGTACAGGTTACCCGACAAATCAGTAACCAACAAAAAGGCAGTGGCCAACTTCATGGCACTCGTACAACTAACTAAAGAGTTCTAGAATTAGCTCTGATGAATGGAAATGAGAGCTGATTCAGACTAATAAGTTATTGGTTCCCTGCTGTGTCATAACAATGCCTCATTGGCTCTCAAAAACATCAGAGTCATTGGTCAGTTTTGAGTTAAGGAAATCCACATTTTGTTACAGAAAGCAGTTGTTTTTTCTAGTTTTTTGGCTATAACTTTTGATAAAATGCATACATCTCAATGTGGTTTGTTTCATTGCATTTTGTATTAAATTCTGAATCGAATGATAGATAACATGATGGTATTATTCGAAAATACGAAGATTTTACAATTTTGGGCAGTGGTGTTGTTGCCACCCCCTGTGTATGGGGGTGGTCCACACCCTGTAATGCCTGGGAGTTAGTCCCACTGTTCAATCAGCCTTTTGAATAGACATCCATAGGCTTCTAATGGTAACCTAGTCTCCAGCCCCAACCTGAAACACATAGTTTCTCTAAAAGGCCAAATTGGTGGGGAAAGAAAACTAAGTGATTTTGAGAGGAGGCAGCACTCCAGCAGACTTCGGGGAGGGTGGGTGTGTGTGTGTGTGAAAGAAGAGGGGAAAGGGAAGAAGAGATAAGCCATTGTGGAGAGGGTGTGATTATTTGCTTGTGTCACGGTTGTAAAGAAAATGGCTGAGAAATAATCCAAGTTATTGCTGCATTCTCAGGAAAGCAGCAGGCTCTGGCATCACAGTGACGGCACTCCTGGCCATGAGCTCACTTCTGGTGGGTCCTGGACAGATTGTTATTCTGAGTAGTGGGTCCGAGTGTTAAAAAGAGAACCACTGGTCTCAAGGAAGCAAAGTGTGGGTCAGAGGGGCTGATCTCCTCTTCATTCACCATTTTTCGGCCTCATTGCTCCAGAGTTGCTGCCTGATGTCCCTCTAACCAGTGCGAGGGAAGGAGGAAAGGAGCCACTTACCTAGTATAGCTCCTTCCCACATGATCTGTCTTCTTCGTAAAACAGGAACTGCAGGTCATGCTGAGAATGCCCAGCATGCACTGTATTTACTATTTAAGGGGTGGAAAGGAAAGAGCTAGGCAAGGAGCTGCTTCCCATCATCACTACTTCCTTGTGCAGTCCCTTTAGCTTTAAATGCATAATAAGAGGAAGGAACTGAGGGAAAGGGGTAGAAAAGTGCCTTGCTGTTGCCTGCAGGGTTTTTTTTTTGGCTCATGTTTAAGTGATCACCAAATTTAATGAAAACATTCCTCAAAAAATAGTTTTGTTTCCCCAAAATAGTAAATGTTCACCAAATTTTAGCCAATCTAATAATCCTAAAGTGATAACCACATATTGAGTTCTCATCATTTTCGTAAAGTATTTGATAGTTAAAAAATGTGTTTGTCTCCCCAAAATAGTAAATTTTCATAATATAACCCTAACCCTATACTAACCCCATGTTTGGGGCGTATAGTTCTGCTAGCTAAATAATAGTATTCTTAAATGTCATGTTATACATGTGGTGAACATTTACTGAATTTGGTGAACATTCACTACATTTGGTATAACCATGGTTTGTTTTTGGACCACAGTGCTAGGGGCTCCCAGTTTAATTTGGTAAGCATTTAATTTGTCCCCATTTTTTTTTTAAACACAGGCAGTGACAAGGTGGTTCACTCGCTACTTCCTTGTGCAGTTAATATCCGTTCTACTAATAACTGGGCACTTGACCACAGTTTTAAGTGTCTCAGGAAAGTAAAATGTTACTTAGATGGACAGGGAATGTTTGAATCTGAGAAGTGTTGCAGTTTCACATCTCACAGTCCAGAACTGGTTGAAACTGGCA